>CM060305.1:159841709-159844209 GCA_030674185.1 Monoplex corrugatus
TTATCCGACTATATTGTTATCCTCAATACCACCACGGCGACAGGTCTAGTGCCGATCAAGCTTTCCAACGAAGAGAATATCCTGAAGGGGCAGACAGTGACCTCGTTCAGCAACAGCGAGGAGAATGCCGTGAATATGACCAACGCCATGCCTTTCATGCTGGAAACGAGCTTAAGAAGATGGGAGCCACCTACAAAGCTGATGCCAACTTTCAGCCCAACGTCTGTGTGAGTAGAGCCTTAATTGAATTTGTAGTTTGTGCTGACAACTTTCAGGCCAACGTCTGTGTGAGTAGAGCCTTAATTAAGTTTGGAGTTTGTGCTGATAACTTTCAGACCAACGTCTGTGTGAGTAGAGCCTTAATTGTAGTTCGGAGTTTGTGCTGACAACTTTAAGACCAATGTCTGTGTGACTAGAGCCTTAATTAAGTTTGTAGTTTGTGCTGATAACTTTCAGACCAACGTCTGTGTGAGTAGAGCCTTAATTAAGTTTGTAGTTTGTGCTGATAACTTTCAGACCAACGTCTGTGTGAGTAGAGCCTAAGTTAATTAAGTTTGGAGTTTGTGCTGATAACTTTCAGGCCAACGTCTGTGTGAGTAGAGCCTTAAGTAAGTTCGGAGTTTGTGCTGACAACTTTAAGACCAACGTCTGTGTGAGTAGAGCCTTAATTAAGTTTGGAGTTTGTGCTGACAACTTTCAGACCAACGTCTGTGTGAGTAGAGCCTTAATTAGTTTGGAGTTTGTGCTGACAACTTTCAGGCCAACGTCTGTGTGAGTAGAGCCTTAATTAAGTTTGGAGTTTGTGCTGACAACTTTCAGACCAACGTCTGTGTGAGTAGAGCCTTAATTGTAGTTCGGAGTTTGTGCTGACAACTTTAAGACCAACGTCTGTGTGAGTAGAGCCTTAATTGTAGTTTGGAGTTTGTGCTGACAACTTTCAGACCAACGTCTGTGTGAGTAGAGCCTTAATTAAGTTTGGAGTTTGTGCTGACAACTTTCAGACCAACGTCTGTGTGAGTAGAGCCTTAATTAAGTTTGGAGTTTGTGCTGACAACTTTCAGGCCAACGTCTGTGTGAGTAGAGCCTTAATTGTAGTTCGGAGTTTGTGCTGACAACTTTAAGACCAATGTCTGTGTGACTAGAGCCTTAATTATAGTTTGAAGACCTATTTTTAGTTGTTGTTTTACTGGGTCTGAACTTTAATTTAACTTGTGAATTATTTATTGTTGTAATTCTCAAAGTGGTGATAGTTTTATTCTTGATCTTATTCAATGGCATGTGCCCAATTTGATAGTTTTTAGTCTTTTATGTGAGTTAGTGGCATGTGCCCAGATTTGATCGTTTTAATCTTTTATCTAAGTGGCATGTGCCCAGTTTTGATAGTTTTTAATCTTTATCTAAGTGGCATGTGCACAGATTTAATAATTTTAATCCTTTATCTTAGTGGCATGTGCCCAGTTTTGATAATTTTTAAATCTTATCTTAATGGCATGTGCCCAGTTTTGATAGCTTTTAATCTTTTATCTAAGTGGTATGTGCTCAGTGGTGATAGGTTTTAATCTTTTATCTTAGTGGCATGTGCTCAAGGTTTTATTCTTTTATCTTAGTGGCATGTGCTCAGAGGTGATAGTTTTTAATCTTTTATCTAAGTGGCGTGTGCCCAGTTTTGATAATTTTTAATCTTATGTTAATGGCATGTGCCCAATTTTGATAGTTTTTAATCCTTTATCTTAGTTAGTGGCATGTGCTCAGAGGTGATAGTTTTTCATCTTTTATCTAAGTGGCGTATGCCCAGTTTTGATAATTTTTAATCCTTTAACTTAGGTAGTGGCATGTGCCCAGTTTTGATAATTTTTAATCTTATCTTAATGGTATGTGCCCAGTTTTGATAATTTTTAATCTTTTATCTAAGTGGCATGTGCCCAGATTTGATAGTTTTTGATCTAATCTTAATGGCATGTGCCCAGTTTTGATAGTTTTTAATCTTTTATCTAAGTGGCATGTGCCCAGAGGTGATAGTTTTTAATCTTTTATCTAAGTGGCGTGTGCCCAGTTTTGATAATTTTTAATCTTATCTTAATGGCATGTGCCCAGTTTTGATAGTTTTTAATCTTTTATCTAAGTGGCATGTGCTCAGAGGTGATAGTTTTTAATCTTTTATCTAAGTGGCATGTGCCCAGTTTTGATAATTTTTAATCCTTTAACTTAGTTAGTGCCATGTGCCCAGTTTTGATAGTTTTAATCTTTTATCTTAGTTAGTGCCATGTGCCCAGTTTTGAACAGTTTTTAATCCTTTATCTAAGTGGTATGTGCTCAGTGGTGATAGTTTTTCATCTTTTATCTTAGTGGCATGTGCTCAGAGGGATAGTTTTTAATCCTTTATCTTAGTGGTATGTGCTCAGTGGTGATAGTTTTTAATCCTTTATCTTAGTGGCATGTGCTCAGAGGTGATAGTTTTTAATCTTTTATCTTAGTACATGTGCTCAGAGGTGATAGTTTT
>CM060305.1:159849209-159914209 GCA_030674185.1 Monoplex corrugatus
TTGAAGTCTGTGTCTTTGGTGGATGTGCATGCTGGGTGTTTTCATGTTTCCATACTCTTGAATGTTATATAGAACCAATACTATTGTATGGATGCGAGGCGTGGACAGTCAACAAACAAAGCCAGAACAAGATTGAGGCAGCCGAGATGTGGTTTCTAAGAAGAATGTTGAGAGTTCCATGGACAGCAAAGAAAACAAATGAGACAGTCTTGATGGAGGCAGACTCAAGTAGATCACTCATAAGGAAAATTAGGAAAAGACAGGCAATATTTATAGGCCATTTTATGAGGAAGGAGGATTTGGAGCACATGGCCACAACGGGAAAGCTGGAGGGAAGGAGAGCACCAGGTAGACCCAGGGAGAAAATGCTGGACGGACTTGCAGAGTGGCTGGGGACGAGGAGGGTGGGGGAAATGCTAGGGGCAACGAGAGATAGAGATGGTTGGAAGTCCATGATCGCCAATGCCATGCGGCAATGCACCTGATGATGATGATGATGATACTCCAGCCACTGACATGACTTACAGAATATTTAAAGTGCATATTTGATATTCTGCATGTGTATACTCATGAGAGGGATTTAGGTAATGGCAGGTCTGCAAACATGTTGATCTGGGAGATCGGAAAAATCTCCACCCTTTACTCACCAGACAGAGGTGTTTAGGCGGATCGAACCCACGACCTTCGGATTGGCAGTTCGCCGTTTACCCACTTGACTACTGCACCCGTCACACAGACTTGAAACAGCTGTTTGGTTTGATTTGGTTCAGTTTTTACGTCGACACCCAACCTCAGGTGATATAGCCGACGTGGATAATCATCCCAGGGAAGTGAGGGGAGGGGGCCCCATCTAATCCTACTCTGACATCACCAGAACAACAATGATGTTAAGATGGAACAGTGAGAAGGCCAGTTTTAACGTAGCGCACCCTGGGATTTGTACCCACAGCCATTAGCATGTGAATCGGACGCTCAAACCAACTGAGCTACTGGGCCCCGCCGAAACAGCTGTCATGTCATGTCAGTTTAAATATCTGGGAACAGTCATCTCACCAGACAGCAGATGCACATCATAAATAGCCAGCAGAATCGGCCAAACCAAAACAGCATTCAAGAGGATGAAAAGCGTTCTTACCAAATGCCTATCAATAAACATCAGGAAGAGAGTTCTTGAATGTTATGTAGAACTGATACTGTTGTACGGTTGCGAAGCGTGGACAGTCAACACGCAAAGTCAGAACAAATTGAGGCAGCTGAAATGTGGTTTCTAAGAACGATATTGAGAGTTCATGGACAGTGAAGAAAACAAACGAGACAATCTTGAAGGAGGCAGACAAAACAAGATCATTAATAAAGAAGATTAAGAAAAGACAACATTTGTAGGACATTTAGTGAAGAAAGAGAAATTAGAGCATCTGGTCACAACAGGAAAGCTGGAGGGAAATCGAACACCAGGTAGACCCAGGGAGAAAATATTGGACGGACTTGCGGGGTGGCTGATGACAGAGAGGGTGGGAGATGTACTCGCAGTGACAGGGGATAGATTCGTGTGGAAGGCCATGATCGCCGACGCCATGCGGCAGCGTACATGATGATGATGGTATCATGTCAAAAATCCATGAATTAATTTCATGTCAATTCTGTTCAAAGTACTCATGGAAAAGACTCCCACTGAGGAACAACTCGGCCAAGATTACATAGAGATACAACAAGCATTCAAACGTATACACAAATTGCAACTGTAGCAACACCAACCACAACATTTATTTCATGGCAGACACATCACATACATACATCAACTAGCTGCTGTTCATGTTTCTGTCTATTTGTCAGTTTGTTCCATACATAAAAGATATTTTTCTGTCCGAGGTGCTGCCAGTTAGGAGAAGAATCATGATGCATTCGACTCAAACACTTGAGATTATTTTCAGGCGTCAAATGGATTGACTTCATTACCAACAAGAACCAGAAAACACTAAAAAAAAAAAATAGAATCAGAACGCGTATTTAATATAACCATACAAGACAGGCCCAAAGTTTCAGCCAACTGGCCTTTTCCAAGCGTGAATGCAAGATCACAAGCAAACAAACATCAAATAAAAAAATTAGGAGAAAAAGACTGAAACTTCCGTGTTACTTCGTCCAGCATTTTAGTCCTCTTCTCACACTGCACGAAGCAGCGGGGAAATTTCAGTCTTTTTCTCCTAATTTTTGTATTTGGTACTTATTTGTTTGTTAGCTCACATTCACGCTTGACAAAGACCAGTTGGCCCAAAATTTCCACCTGTCTTGTCTGGTTATACTAAATACGCGTTCTGGTTTTATTTTCGTGTTTTTCTGATTCCTGTTTGCTTGAACGCGGGCAGTCGCATTTGTTTTGGATTTTCATAACCAACGTCGAGATCCAGTTTCCATTGAGATATCGGCAAACGGCGCATGAAATGGCTTGGCCATGTACCAACGCTCCCTAATACAAGACCAACCAATGGGTGTGGTGGATTCAAAAAAGGAAAACGAAAGAGAGGCCGGCCCAAGACCTGCTAGCAGCAAGCCTCCAAAAATGCCTCCAGCGAGTAAACAAGAGCTGGAGTGACGTCAAGATGCTGACTGCTGACCGATCCAAGTGAAGAGCGTTCCAAATGAAGAGCGTTGACTGCCACAAGTGTCCGGACGACGCGGGAGCAACAGAACTGAAATTATGCGCTGCCTCTGTGGCGTTGATCTCACGCTTCTCTTTCCGGTTCCACAACCCACTACTAACCCCAAGTTTATTCAAACCAGTTGCCGTGTTGTAGTGGTTAACCAAAGGACTATCGATGACTGGAAGGTTGTGGGTTCGAATCCCCATCAGTCCGTTCAAAATCATTGTGGGATTTTTCGTCTCTAACCGGCTCTTACCCAGAGTTGGGCGTGCTATGGGCTCATTGGGAAGACCAAGGCACACACAGTCGAGTCTCATCCACTTCACGGATGCGTCATTGAGGGTGTTGCTCAGATCTTCTGACGTGGAGTACAGCCCTGTTACACAGTCTCAATCCTAGACGGAACTCCATAGCATCATGGTTATCATCCTCATCAACATCATCGTCATCGCATTGTAAGAAAACTGCCCCAGCTTCAGTGTTGACCAGGAAATTTAACCCTTCGACTCCCGCACCCTGTCCACTGGCCTCCTGCATTGCCAACCATGCCAGCAAAGCAAAAACAATCTTTTGATTCCCTCACCCTATTCACCAGCTTCCTACAGAAAGCTGGTGGATAGGGAGAGGGAGTCAGAGGGTAAAGTTTTTTGCAGTTGGTGTATAAGGTGCGGGAGTCAAAGGGTTAATTAAGCAAGACTCTCAGCCACACATTTTTAAAGTGGAAGAGACTCGACCGCGTGGATCGAAGTCTTCTCAGTGGGCCCACAGTACATACACTGAACTCTGGGCAGGAGCCCATCAGGGCAGAAACATCCCACATTACTGTTTTTGGACTGATGGCGATTCTCGATCCCTGTGACGACTCTCGCCAGTCAAGTAAGTGGTTGTCAGGCTGAAACTACACTTCACGGCCACATGGTGACGGCTCTGAGTTTTCTTCCCGTTACCATAAAACAGACAACCTTGCTTTCCCTCTTTTGGGGGCTGGGATCTAAGACCTGCGGTCACTTTTTTTCAAAATTGCTGTCTTTGGCAGTCATTTGTGTTGTACTTGCATAGAATGTCAGCGGCGCCAACAGAACCTGCAAACTAACGAAAAGGAAAGCATGTCGCAAATTTTAATCAGATGAATTGCAGCAAACACATGGGACTTCCTTCCTTTGTTGGATGTCCTCACAAAATATGTACTTTGATCGTTTGTTCGATTTTTTGTTTGTTTGTTTGTTGTTTGTTTTGCTTTGTTTTGTTTTTCTTTAGTTTTGTTCGATCGTTCGTTCGTTCGTTCGTTTGTTTGTTTGTTTGTTTTTGGAGGGATATATTTTATTTGTTTTGAGTTTCGTTCAAGCACATTTTTATCACATCAATAATTAATGTATATAATCCACACTCAGGCACATGTTTGCCCCAGCTGTCAAGTCGAAACAAAGCAATCACTCTATACGAAAACTTGATGCTTTGGAGATACTGACCTGTGGGGGGAAAGGTGCGATAACAACTCAAACAATTCAGTTAATGTGTGCATCAGTGTTATCTCTAAGTTTTACTGATATGTTTGCGTTGTTTAGCTATAACACTAATTTCAGATAGATACCAAATTAGATTTGATAATGCTCCGTGCAAATTAGTACATTTCTAAATGAAAATATAATGTGCCACAGCTATTGTTATACTTCGTCTGAAGTGAGTTTATTAAACTTAGAAACATGAACAAGTCATATGATAAATTTATATGTAAATGGTTATCCTGCAAACCATTATTGACTATGTGCTTAGGGTTTTCACTGAGACTGATATTTTTCAATTGAAAGATCATTATAAATCTTCCAGATGTGGCTCTGTTCATCGATATGCTTAGTATGTTCTTAATAACTTTTTGTTTTCACTCCTAACTCACATCTGCCACAAACATGCATGTAATACATATAAACATATAATGTATTGACATAATTTTCTCGATTCATCTGCTCGTATAATTGTTTATTCCATGGCGCAGTTGTACTGCAACCATATTGTACAAGTAATATACATAGACATGGGGTGTAGTTTCAGTCGTCTGTTCTTGTGTTGTTTTGTGTGTTTGTTTTCTTTGATTTTTTTTTATTTGCTAGTTTTATGGGTTAGTTTCAAAACTTTTATGAGATGCAGAGAACTGATTAAATTAAGATATCATCATCACCATCATCATCAGGTGCCCTGTCGCATGACGTTGGCGACCATGGACTTCCAACCATCTCTAATCTCTCGTTGCCCCTAGCATCTCCCCCACCCTCCTCGTCCCCAGCCATTTTGCAAGTCCGTCCAGCATTCTCTCCCTGGGTCTACCTGGTGCTCTCTTTCCCTCCAGCTTTCCCGTTGTGACCAGGTGCTCCAAATCCCCCTTCCTCATAAAATGGCCTAAAATTGTTGCTTGTCTTTTCCTAATCTTCCTTATGAGTGATCTACTTGTGTCTGCCTCCATCAAGACTGTCTCCTTTGCTTTCTTTGCTGTCCATGGAACTCTCAACATTCTTCTTAGAAACCACATCTCGGCTGCCTCGATAAATTAAGATAAACAAATAAAATGAAAAAAAAATCATAGGAAAAAAAAAAAAAAGAATACTTCTAGAAGAAACCAGTGAGACTGACACCGTGATAAAAAGAATTAAGAAGTAACAACGGACAGTCAGACCTAAAACATCCAGCATACGACTCATTAGACATCTCTCCGTTTAGTGTTTCTGGTAATGATTCAAGCAGATTTTCAGGGTCAGTACGTTGGAGTAGTCAGACCATCACTGTGCAGTATCTAATTTATGAGAACGTGGAGTCATTTTGCACGCTTTGGTTTATATGGAAGGCGCGTGTTGCGATACATTTATGCTGAAATCTCAGAATTACATGGTGCTACTGTTGGCATGGTCCTTATGTCATTATGTCCAACGTGGTGTCATTTTCCCGAGCAGTACTCTGAACAGAAATTCGTCGTTCTGGTATGGTTCTCATATTGTTGCTGCTGCTTTCCCACAGCAAGTTATGAGACCTGGCAAGAGCAGGGCTGGCTGAAGGAGGAACAACGTTGACAACAGAAAGGACCGCAGGAGCAACACGCGGATGTTGTGGTCTGCAGCATAAAGCACACAGATTGTCCTGGAAGTGGCGGTTGAAAAAGGTGTAGATGACGGGATTGATGCAGCACGTGGAATACCCCACCAGCTGCAGGAAGTCTCGGGCCGTCCGGAACCTCACCCCGTCCTGATGGTCCTGGAATTCCAGATACAAAGAGGCGGAGAAGAAGGGGAGCCAGAGCAAGGTGAAAGCCAGCACCAACGTGATCATCATGACAGTGACATGCCGACGTCGTGCCAAAGCCACCCGGGACTGAGGGTAAGGTCTTGGTTGGCAGGAGGGGTCTGGCTGGGATTTCCCTCCCTATGCCACAGACGTGGGCGATAGAACTGTACGTGTAACCTATTACCAGCATGGGCAGCACGTAGACGCAGACGTAGATGGTGAGGGTGTACACACGCCGGTCCTGATTAGACAAGACCTCGACACATACCCATGCTGTCCCCGTGATTTGGAGGCTGCTGGGGTCACGCTTGATGCGCATGTCCAGCTGAGTCATGAAGAGCTGCGGGGTGACGACCACTAAAGACAACAGCCACACCACCATCAAGCCAATCAGCGTCCGTTTCCGTCTGTTGATGCGCCGGTGTAGTTGCTCGTGGCAGATCACCAAGTACCTGTGGTAAAATGACGTGCCCATTAATCCACTGCAATGAACAGTGTGGTGATTGGGGTGAAAAGGGACAGAGGTTGCAAAGTGTTGTTACCACCATGAAAGATAGGACAGTTTTACAAGATGATTATATTATATAAAAGCTGATGGAAAGTTAGAGGTTTTCAACTTTTGAAGATGATTTAATCACAATGAAGTTCTCTAACAGAGAGAAACATTATTGTGCCGAGATATAACACCATTGTGCTGCACGAAAATATCGGCTATTTATGGGCTCATCAAGTTACTGAAAACCATCTATTGCTGAAGCCATGTAAATGAAATTGGATATATGAAAGGAAAATAGAACATGCACTAAAATTGGCAAAACTCATAAAATCTGAACATGTTCAGTGTCAGATTTTGTATTATTTTGTGATTAACAGTCCAAAACTAAAACTTTACAAACTGTACAAACGTTATAATCTTATTACCAATGCAAATTGGACATTCCTTTTGCACTTTACGTCTAGGCAGTTATATTCTTAGGTGTTACATGGAGAATATTGTTATCCCCCATAACATATTTCAAGGGTTAAAGGAAACATAAAACATTTCATCTTTGAGCCCTGGTGTGTTCATCAGTGTTGACCAACCTATCGATAGCGATGGCGGTGAGGGTGAGGATGTTGTTGA
This sequence comes from Monoplex corrugatus, assembly GCA_030674185.1. Taxonomy (NCBI): domain Eukaryota; kingdom Metazoa; phylum Mollusca; class Gastropoda; order Littorinimorpha; family Ranellidae; genus Monoplex; species Monoplex corrugatus. The sequence goes on from CM060305.1 coordinate 159,856,245, forward strand.
CGATGGTGACGCCCTGTAAGTACTCTGTCAGACGACAGGCGGACACACCCAGCCGCCACTCGTTCCACACCTCGCCTAGTAACCTGCCACAACAACACCTTTCTTTCTTTTTTTTTCTACTACTAGTACTACTACCACCACCACCACCACTACCACCATCATCATCACCACAACTACTACTACTACTACTATTACTACTACTGCTGCTGTTGCTACTACTACTACCACTAACTACTACTACTATTGCTGTTGCTGCTGCTGCTGCTGCTGCTGCTGCTACTACTACAACTTCTTCTTCTTCTTCTTCCACTTCGTCTGGTTTTTCATTATATCATCATTATCATCATCGTCGTCATCATCATCATCATCATCTTCTTCTTTTTTCCTCCTCCTCTCTTTCTCCCTTCTTGTCTGCTTTCTTCAAATGTTAATTCTTTTGCAGTATCTTACTTTCTGTCTTATATATAGATAAGCAACGACAGATGTGTACGTCAGCCTATGTACTGGTATCTATACCTTTGGGAAATAGAAAATAAACATTCATCTCATTTCAGTTCTGTTTATCGTTGGATTGCAATAGCTTGTGTCTCGTGATTCTTTCCTTGTTCTGTTCTTGTTCTGTTCTGTTCTTTCCTTGTTGTATTCTTGTTCTGATTTGTTCTGTTCTTGTTGCATTCTTGTTGTGTTCTTGTTCTTGTTCTGTTCTGTTCTGTTCTGGTCTGGTCTGGTCTGGTCTGGTCTGGTCTAATCTGGTCTAGCCTGGCCTGGCCTGGTCTGGTCTGGTCTGGTCTGGTCTGGTCTGGTCTCTTCTGGTCTTTTCTGGCCTATTCTGTTCTGGTCTGGTTTATTCTGCTCTGCTCTGTTCCGTTCTTCTGTTTACATCTCACCACGTCTGGCACCACCCACCACCGCCGAGTTTGGATTTTGGAGTTCGTTCAAGACAGACTCATCGCACTCGGACAATTCCATATGTGCTCCACAAACATCTGCCAGCAATCACCTGGCCGACCGATTAAGCCTGCAGCTAACCCTATGCGTTAGTAAATCTTGAAGTGGATAAAGGAGGTAAGGGACCCTTGAAACATTACAACACCACCCACAACCACCTCCACCACCATCCAACACCAACACCACCATCATCTCCTTCCTCAACACGTACACACACACACACACACACACACACACACACACACACACACACACACACACACACACACACACACACACACACACACACAAACACATACACTTCTTTATCTTATATATTTATCTATTTATTCATTATTCGTTTATTTATTTATTCATTTATTTGTTTATTTATTTATTTATATATTTGTCCATTAATTTTTGTGTATATATTTTCCCTATCTAAAAGCAAATATGTGAATAGACGTTAAAAGAAATTACGAACGAACACACACATACACCCACACACAAACACACACACACATTACACACACACACACCTCCAACACACCATACACCACACACACACACACACACACACACACACACACACACACACACACACACACACACACACACACACACACACACACACACACACACACACACACACACACACACACACACACACACAAACACACATTACACACACACATACACACACCAACACACACACCAAAACACACACACACACACACACACACACACACAAACACACACACCAACACACGCACACACACACACACCACACACACACACACACACACACACCACACACACACACACACACACATCTTCCAAGACCGACTCACCGAAGAGGCATGTTGAAGCCAGCTACTAACAGATCACTGACAGCCAACGACAGGATGAAGGCGTCCGTAAACGACCTCAACATCTTTCCCCATACAACCACCACGATGACCACCAGGTTCCCCAAGAGCGCCCCGACGACCACCAAGGCATACAACGAGGTCAGCAGAGCCAAGGTCTCCGAGGACAAGGGAGGGGGAAGAATGAACTCGGGAGGAATCCTGTACCCATGGCAGCAAGACTGGTTACTGGGCCATTCCATGAGGCAGGGACAGGAGGAGTTACTGCTGCTGCTGCTGTTGCTGTTCTGCATGGTCCAGTTAATGGCTACAGAGTGGAGGTCCCCTGGGTGTGTGTCTGGCGGTAGGGAGACTCTGGTGGTGCTCGGTAGAGTTGTTGTTGTTGTTGTTGTTATTGTTGTTATTGTTATTGTTGTTGTTGTTGTGGCCATAGCAGAGAGATTCATCGTGATGCAACTTCAATTGCGTTTGTTTATAAAGTGCTTAAAGAACCTTCACATATACAATATCTTCATATATACAGTGTTTAAACAATGTCCATTTATGAAGAAACTCTTTTCAATTTAAGAATCAATTCGCCAATCGTTTACTGTCAAATCAAGTATTGGTGTCCTGAAAACTCTGTTATGCCTTCATATATACAGTGCCTTCATTATATAGGCCCTACAATGCTTTGAAAATGTTCATTTATAAACAAACTCTTTTCACATAAGATTCAACTGAACAACCATTTATTGTCAAATTAAATAATTATGTCCTAAAAACTGTGTTCAGCTTGAGAGAATTTGATCTACGTTCACATACGTTCACTTATTTTGAAACGCAGCCACACCCACACCCACACCCCCACACCCCCATAAAGGTAAAATATAGGCCTAAAGGTAACGACCTATTACAGTAAGATCGATGAATAATGAGGGCAATTGAGACCTTACTAGTCTTTAGTCAGCTATATAACTAAGAAGAAACGAAAATCATTTTTAGATGAGACTCCAAGCACTGACTGAAAATATAAAAGCATGTCTCAATGGTTATTTGTTTAAATCAAAATTTAACCCACCAACATAGAAGATGATTCGTGTTTCAACCGAGATGTTGTTCTACAGTATATTAAAGTAATAGCTGGGGATATATGGTAGTGCTTTGACTCCTGCTTTTGCTTTGTTTTTTGCTTTGATTTGTTGTTATTGTTGTTGTTTTGTTTGTTTGTTTGTTTTTTGTTTGTTTGTTGTTTGTTTGTTGTTTTGTTTGTTTGTTTGTTTTTTTCGCTTTTGTTTTTTTTTTCGCTCTTTTCTTTCCATTTAGCCAAATTTATGCATCATCCATAGGCATTATGCTCCATAACTGATCCTCACTGCTGTGATGTACAAATAGAGGATTTCAATCACTCCTGCTTCATCGAATGAATGAAAGAGCCAGATGTTGCCGACACACAGGATTTTGTGTACTTTCTTTTTACCCTTTGATACACTTCCGGGCTCGTGCCTCTATGTTTCACTTCCTAGATAAAAGCCTAGATATCTTCGTGTGTGTGTGTGTGTGTGTGTACGTGTGTGTGAACGTGAGTGTGTGTACGTGGGTGTGTGTGTGTGTGTGTGTGTGTGTGTGTGTGTGTATACGTGTGTGTGTGTGCGCGTGTGTGTGTGTGTGTGTGTGTGGTGCCAGCGCGTGTGTGTGTGTACGTGTGTGTGTGTACGTGTGTGTGTGTGTGTGTGTGTGTGTGTGTGTGTGTGTGTGTGTGTGTGCGTGCGTGTGTGTGTGTGTGTGTGTGTGTGTGTGTGTGTGTGTGTGTGTGTGTGTGTGTGTGTGTACGCCCGTGTGTATATGTGTGTGTATGTGTGTGTGTGTGTGTGTGTGCTATATTTAGAAATACAAAAATACATCAATTATACATTAAAAAAAAATACACATCGTTTTTGTCCAGACTTGGAACACATTGTTCATCACAGGCTGGCCTTCACAACAAACACGGAGAAACACTGTTGTAAAACTGTTTGAGTCAGGTTCTCTGGCTACGTTCATTCCATTCCTTTCAATACATTAAAAGATAGGAGAAGAAAACGCCATACTTTACCGCCACTGTACAAGCCTGAATATTGTCAACATTTCCAAAAACATATCACAAATTGACGTACAGTCTAGTTGCACTCAAAACACATCCAAGAAAAGTCTGGTGTAAAAATGGACTTCTGTGTATTTCTCTGTGAACTGTGCAGTCTTCTCACTACTTGTGCGAGGCTGCAGGACTTCTGAAGCAGTTGGATAAGATAATGCGACCTTAGCAACCAACCAACTGTGATCTGATCAGAGAGATCGATACAATGCCAAACTCAGACAAACGAAAAATTTCCATATTCGTTACTGCTATCAGTTCTTTAATTTAAACGGACCTGTCTTAATTAACATTACATAGTACTAAATTTATTTGTTAACAGCTCGTAAGGAACGAGGCGCTAAAAAAAAATTAATGACCACAAATTGTAAGTACCTGTTCTAAAAGTTAAAAATCACAAAATTATTGATAAATTGATTTATATGACATTGAACTGGGTATGCTTCAAATGTTTTCTATTATTAAGAAGCCTGAGCCTAATAACATGCCAAAGAAAGGCACTTGAAAAATGCTGTGTGGTTTGGTGTTGGTGTGGTGTTGGTGTGGTGGTGGTGGTGGTGGTTGTGGTGGTTGTGGTGTATGTGGGTGGGTGGGTGCGTGCGCGCGTCTGTCTGTCTGTTTGTCTGTCTTTCTGTCTGTTTCTCTGTCTGTCTGTCTGTCTCTGTCTGTCTATCTGTCTGTCTGTCTCTATTCTGTCTGTCTGTCTCGTCTGTGTCTTTCTCTCCCTCTCTGTCTCTGTCTCTCTCTCTGTTCTCATTTTCTCTCTCTCTCTCTTTCTCTCACTCTCTCTCTTTCTCTCTGTCAGTCCTCTCTCTCTCTGTCTCTCTCTGTCTCCGTCTCTGTCTGTCTGTCTGTCTGTCTCTCTCTCCCTTTCTCTCTGTCTTTCTTTCTTATCTCAGTGACTACAGCCACAAAGAAATAAACCAACCAGTAGGTTACTTAAGGAGTCCTAGACCTATAGGAAAAAAAACAACGAAATGAAGAAACTCTTTTCTGATGTCTGTCCATCCACTAGAGTGGCCATTATTATCAGACAACAAAGAAGGAAGAAGAAGAATGATTTTTTTTTCAACAGGGAACGTTCGAACAAACATCACTTAAACTAACATCACACCACAAGGAAGGAGACATTCAGGCAAGTTTCCCCCCTGTCAGACAATAATGATTATCAAGTACCACTGGCACCTAGTCAGTCAATGAAGAATTTGTCACCCAGATAAACCGGGCAAACCAAGTAAATGAACCAGCCATGCTACTAGGCAAGACACGGCACGTTTTTAGCGGTTGACACTGAATCCACCACACTGTCCCATCCCTGGTCCCATTCTGTCTCGAATCTCCTTCACTCCTTAGGAACGCTGGACTGTCAGATTGTAACAGTGGTGTGGTCTAGTTGAATGGCAAGAAGACGTATGCTGTATTGGCAAGAAATTGTCCTCTTGGCCCCCGAGCCCCAACCTGTTTTACGTTATAATCTTTTTGTTTTCTTTCTCATATAAGAAGATTAGCGATGGCAGATATGTAAGTCATCTTATGTCCTAGTGTCTGCACAGTTGGAAAATAAAGGTTTATTTTATTTCATTTTATTTATTCACTCCTTCACTACATGTAACCAAAATTGTTCCAATGACAGACCAATACAACACTAGTAGTAGACTAGGTAAAACATAGTCTAGGTAGGGCCTCAGGACATGGACAGCTCATGGGTTTATGTGCAGGCTTAAGGCTTGTGCCATGATCACCATCTTTAGAAACTGAAACTGAAACTGAAACAGGGGTACTATAATCAATCGGGATACTATACCCAGACTGGTCCACAACAAGACAGAAGTGAAGAACCTTCGTTGCTGCTATACAGGCCAGTGACCTAATGTCAGTAACAACTGAATCTGACGCGCTGTCCCCTCACTGATTCCATTCCATCTCATCTCCCTCACTTCCCAGGAACGCTGAACTGTGAGATTGTTCTTCTCCTTGTTTGCTATCGTTCGCCAAGACTGGGACTGAACAGTATTACTACAGTGTGGTCTAATGGCGCCCAGGGAAGAAAATGACCCTTGGTAAATATATAAGACGTTGTCATTTCCTTAACGACACGACATTCCACTCCTACCTGCCTCCTCCCCAAATCAGGAAAAAGATTGTGGATACGATTTTGATATTCTCAGATAATTGATATGTATTCCTATGCTGTCACCGAACCACTCATTTGTTATGAAGAACCTGCTTCCACTTTTGATCATCGATCAATCGATCAATCAATCAATCAATCAATCATCAACGATCAATCAATAACAGACCACAAATACACACACACAACACACACACACACACACACACACACAACACACACACACACACACACACACACAATATATATATATATATACATGTATATATATATATGTATTGTGTGTGTGTGTGTGATATATAATATATATATATATATGTTATGTATGTGTGTGTGTGTGTGTGTGTGGTGTGTTGTTTGTGTGTGTTGTGTGTTTGTGTGTGTGTGTTGTGTGTGTGTGTGTGTGTGTGTGTGTGTGTGTGTGTGTGTGTGTGTGTGTGTGTGTGTGTGTGTCTCAGTAATTGAATTCATGTTGTTTTAAGCCCTGCCGACCACTAGGGACCATATCAGGGCCGATTTTTTTAATTGAATAAAATCGTCTATGAATAAATGTCAAAAGGGATTGTATTTTCTGTACAGAAAGTGCATAACTTCAAAGATGTATAAAATATGTATGTCAATAAATAAAACAAGATTAAATTGTCCCTACAGATAAATACCTTCAAAATTTAAAATACATACTAGATTATAATAAAACATGTTTTCAGAAAACATCAAGTTTTAATATCTGAACGGTAGGAAGCAGCCACACAACCCACGGTATGGGTTGCCATGATTGTCTCCCTTGGTCTTTTCTTTCGGTATCCATGCGTTGATCAAGGATGCCTTCAGCAAACACACACTTCCGTGAGTGTGAAAGCTAAAGACGGACACTTTGATTAATGTCGCATCGATATTCACAACTTGCAGGTACTCCTAGTTTCTCTGAACTGCGCAGATTTCTGAAGGAGCTGCATGATTTATCTTCTTTTTTCTTCTTCTTCTTTTTCCCCACTTTCCCTCCTCCTGCTCTTTCTCTTCTCAACCTTCTCCTTTTTCTCACGCGTGGAGTGGATAAATAGCACTGGCTCAACGACTCAAAGATTCAACTGGTTTCTCTGTTTCAAAGTAGTCTTTACGAAAATTTGGTCTTTACAAAAAATTGAAAAACAATATTACTTCGATTAGCAACAACATCAGTAACAACAACAACAACAAAAACAACAAAGACAAACATTCTTGTAGGTTACTCACTTTTTATAATCGGAAGTGATTTCTATATTTAAAACCCACTTCATGGTTTTTGTTTGTTTGTTTGTTTTTGATGTTGATGATGATGATGATGATGATGATGATGGGTGATTATAATGAGAAGACAGACAGACTGAGTGAGCGCGAGCGTGCGTGTGTGTGTGTGTGTGCGGGCGTGCAGTTGTGTGTGTGTGTGTGTGTGTGTGTGTGTGTGTGTGTGTGTGTGTGTGTGTGTGTGTTTGTGTGTGTGTGTGTGTGTGTGTGTGTTTTGTGTGTGTGTATGTGTGTGTGTGTGTGTGTGTGTTTGTGTGTTGTGCTGTTGTGCTGTGTGTGTGCGCATATATGTTTGTCAGTGTGTCTTACTGCCTATCCCTTTGTGGTCCTTACAGGCACAAATAAAATATTAAAACATGATCTGAGACAGATGCTCACACACACACACACACACACACACACACACACACACACACACACACACACACACACACACACACACACACACACACACACACACACACACACACACACACGCTCGTGCCAGCACTGACAACCACTCCACAAACGTTTGAAACGATGGGAAGTCACTAAACATAAACTCAAAGATTATTTGGAAAAGTATGAGTCGCTTCCCTTGGCAAACCTTAGCGGCTTGGATCGTGGTCTTCGCGACATACACTTTCTTCGCGAAGGCCACGTGTGGATGCCGCAAGTGACTGGCGCTATATATATATATATATATATATATCTATCTATATATATCTATCAATATATATATATATATATATATATATATATATAGAGAGAGAGAGAGAGAGAGAGAGAGAGAGATGGATAGATAGATAGATACAAAACAGGTTCTCTCTGCGTTGATTATTGTTTCTCGTTTAATCCAAAAAAAAAAAAAAAAAGTATATAAATAAATAAAACCAACCAAACAAACAAAAATCAAATAAATAAAACCAAACAAACAAACAAACAAAAATCAACAACAAAATACTCAACTTTTAAATGAATAAAACATGTACAGAAATTGATGTAAAAGTTTTGCAACATTTTCCTCATAGATATATATATATGGGCTGCAGATGTCCTGACACGTTAAAAATGGACGTGGACAAGGTGATGAGAGGCTGCTTTTTTGTTTGTTTGTTTCTTTCTTTCTTTCTTTCTTACTCTGCAAGACTTCAAAGAAAGGGTGACGATATGCCCTTACCACGTAGGGAAGCCAAATTTCACTCCATGAACCTTGTGTGAAAAAAATGCAAAGCAAAAACAAACGAAAACAAAGCAAATAAAATAAATGTGAAAATACCATAGGTTTTCCCAGTCTCTTTTCTGCAGGAAGACTGTTTCATGGATAGTGGTTATGTTGGTCAGTGAACATGTCACCACAGATTTTTTTTCCAAAAGATGGACCTGCAGGAAGCTGGTGGATAGGGTGAGGGAATCAAAGGGTCAAGTTTTTGCTTTGCTAGCATGGTTGACAATGCAAGATGCTGGTGGGCAAGGTGTGGGAGTCAAAGGAACAAGAACGAAGACTTGTAGCTGAATCTACCATTGTTGATCTTCTTATGCAAACTAGAATTCCTGTGAGCACTCCCTATCTAATAAGAACAAAAAACTCTCAGCTGAATCTACCATTGTTGATCTTCTTATGCAAACTAGAATTCCTGTGAGCACTCCCTATCTAATAAGAACAAAAACTCTCAGCTGAATCTACCATTGTTGATCTTCTTATGCAAACTAGAATTCCTGTGAGCACTCCCTATCTAATAAGAACAAAAACTCTCAGCTGAATCTACCATTGTTGATCTTCTCATGCAAACTAGAATTCCTGTGAGCACTCCCTATCTAATAAGAACAAAAACTCTCAGCTGAATCTACCATTGTTGATCTTCTCATGCAAACTAGAATTCCTGTGAGCACTCCCTATCTAATAAGAACAAAAACTCTCAGCTGAATCTACCATTGTTGATCTTCTCATGCAAACTAGAACTCCTATGAGCACTCCCTATCTAATAAGAACAAAAACTCTCAGCTGAATCTACCATTGTTGATCTTCTCATGCAAACTAGAATTCCTGTGAGCACTCCCTATCTAATAAGAACAAAAACTCTCAGCTGAATCTACCATTGTTGATCTTCTCATGCAAACTAGAACTCCTATGAGCACTTCCTATCTACTGGTAATAAGAATGAAAACTCTCAGCTGAATCTACCATTGTTGATCTTCTTATGCAGACTAGAATTCCTATGAGCACTCCCTACCTAATAAAAATGAAAACTCTTGGCTGAATCTGCCATTGTTGATCTTGTGCAGGCTAGAACTCTGTGAGCACTCCCTATCTACTGGTAATAAGAATGAAAACTCTCAGCTAAATCTACCATTGTCGATCTTCTTATGCAGGCTAGAGCTTGTGTGAGTACTCCCTATCTAATATGTAAAATTATACAAACCAACCTTCTTAGGAGAGGGATTGGATTTTTGCGTGTATGACCGTTATTTGTCTCTCCTGAAAAGCAGAAATGCTCTCGTTATTTGGCTCACCTGAGATGCAGTCATGTTCTGTCTTCAGGGAGCTATAGAGAGAATTTGGAAGAAATACAAGTGAATGATTTGGAATGCAGAAATAAGCGTCTTGTGAGGAGAAAAGAGCAGGACAAGAAAGAGAATCCTAACTATCTAAAAGCAAACTAGCTAGCTCCTGTGGTTCTGAAACAGGAGAAAACCTTAATTTCTATGCAACAGAGTGCCTTGCTCTGTTACGATCTTTTCCCATTTTATCTATGACGCTCAAAGGCGACACAGTGTAGTGTGTTTGTCTAGATCAAAAACTCCTTGCGTTCTCTCAGCCAAATTGTACTTTTATTTCACAGCCTCTGCCCATCCATAGGTACGCGTAGAACATTCGAAAGATCTAACCAATGCTTTACGCATATAAGACACTGCTGTCATATCTAAAAACAATGATCTACAATGAATAGGCTACATGTACTCTAAAGCTGGGCCTACGAATTTTGTCGTCATTATGGTCCTAATCTTCAGTCTGTTACACACAGTATTACGTTGTAGTCCAAGAGCGAACAGTCTTTATTCAACGCCGCCTACAGCACATTGTAAAACAAATGCCGCGTAACCACCCAGACAATGACCACAGGTTGAGTTGCGGTTGTACAGAACCTAGAGCGGACTGTCTTTATTCAACGCCATCTTCAGCACATTGTAAAACAAACGCTGCGTAATAGCCAGTTCGTAGCCGCCCGCTGAAACACCCTGACCGCAGGTTGTGTTACGTTGTATGGAACCCAAAGCGAACTGTCTTTAGTCTACGCCGCCTTCAGCATTTACGGCGTAATAGCCAGTATGTAGCCGCCTGCAAAACCATTGGACAATGACCTGTGCGCCAGTTGTGTGTACTGAAGGGCTGCGCAAAGACGGACTTGCAGCGTGGCTGAAGACAAAGAGGTGGAAGAGATGCTTGGGGCAACAAGGGATAGAAACAGATGGAAGGCCATGATCGCCAACGCCATGTGGCAAGGCACCTGATGATGATGATGATGAAGACTTCCATTCGTTTCTATCAGATTTAACTTTTGGCACACACCAAGTATTCATTGTACAGGTGATAACAACCAATCAGACCTTATCATTTGAAAGTATTGATAGTATGACCATCACGCATTGTTCCACCATCACGCTTTGTTCCCAAATAATATAGATTGACAAGGCGTGCCATAGCACATCATGCGAGCCCCAGTAGCTCTGTTGGTTTTAGCGTCGGATTCACATGCTAATTGTTGTGGATTCAAATCCCAGGGGTGCTACATTAAAACTGGCCCTTTCACTGTCCCATCTTAACATCATTGTTGACTGGCCTTCTCACCATCCCATCTTAACATCATTGTTGTTCTGGTGGTGTTGTTATAGAATTTGATAGGTCCCACTTCCCCCCACTTCCCAGGGATGGTTATCCCCGTTGGCCATATCACCTGAGGTAGGTGTTGACGTAAACACAACCAAATCAATCAATCAAGAGCACATCATCTCTTGCCTCCACTCTCACCAGAAGTGGCCGACCTCATGCTGTGTTAGACTTGTCACTGCAGTCATCATCAGGTGCCTTGCCGCATGGCGTTGGCGATTATATACATCCATCTGTCTTTTATCACTTGTTGCCTCAAGCATTTCTTCCACCCTCCCTGTCCCCAGCCACTCTGCAAGTCCGTCCAGCATCTTCTCCCTGGGTCTACACAGTGCTCTCTTTCCCTCCAGCTTTCCCATTGTGACCAGGTGTTCCAATTTCCCTTTCCTCATAAAATGGCCTACAAATGTTGCCTGTCTTTTCCTAATCTTCCTTATGAATGATCTACTTGTGTCTGCCTCCATCAAGACTGTTTTCTTTGCTGTCCATGGAACTTTCAACATCCTTCTTAGAAACCACATCTCAGCTGCCTCAATCTTGTTCTGGTTTTGCTTGTTGACTTACTGCAGTAAGTTCTGGATCTTTTTTACGGTTTATTATCAACTGTCATTATAGTAAGTTTAGGGACTTAGAATCTCTTATTTCTTTATACCTGTATTCTACCTAGTGTCTATGAGTATCGCACTAGATTTGCGGTATGTTTTGATCTGAATGGTGTGCTATCTCGCTAGATCTAACATTTTAGGGGGGCTATTACTATTGTAAGTATGGAACTGAGATTTGAATGTGCACGTAGTTGCTATTATAGAATTGAGTCCCCATTTCCTGTGGCTATTGTAGGACTATTGACAACCATATTCCTCTAAAAGCAAAGATATGCATTATTGTGCAGAGGAACATTATTTTATACTTGACAATGTTGTATACACATAATGATAATCAATGAAGCATGTGCTCAGCTAACTGATCCTTTTGTTTACATGTCCCTTGTCTAATCAGCACCACTGATAATCACGTATAGTGTTGTTTTGATGACATGGTTTAATAGTAATATGCTATGCTATTTTGTCATCACTGTCTCTAGCACAGGATCTAGAATTATACCTTATTACATGGAGCTAATACCATACCATACCATACCATACCGCTGCAGACTGGTTTAGGCTATTCAGCCTTTAGTCTGGTCTTTTTCACGAAAAAAAAAACTTGGTTATTCATACTGTTGAAAAACTTCTTGCGTGGGTATTGATGGCGCAACCGTCTGAAAGTCTACCTAATCAGATACATGCGGTCTGCCCAATGGCGATCCAGCCTGGCCTTGAAGCTGTCAAGAGATGGTGCTTTGACCACTTTTTCTGGGAGCGCGTTCCAGGGATTCACCACTCGATTGAAGAAAAAGTGCTGGCGCAGCGAACTATTGCAACTCCCTTTCTTGAGCTTTAGACTATGCCCACGGGTCTGCTTAGCACTGTTTTCAAGGACAAGAGGACTCTTCACGTTGTACAACTCGTGTGTGAACTTATAGGTTTCAATCATGTCGCCCCTGTCCTTCGGTACTGCATGCTGGGTATTTTCATTCTGGCAAGTCGCTCTTCATAGGGATAGTCAACCAAACCAGGAACCAACTTTGTTGCTCGCCTGAGAACGCCTTCGATGATGTCCTTATCTTTCTGATACCTTGGTGACCACACACTGTTCGCAAACTCCAGGTGAGGGCGTATCAGTGCAATGAACAGCTGTCAATGGTCTCAGTGTCGAGGTACTGGTAAGTGCGCCTGATCAGCCCTAGAATTCTATTAGCTTTGTTGACCTGTGTCTCGACATGCCAGCTGAATTTGAGCTCCTGATCTACCAATACTCCCAGATCTTTCTCTCCCCTTGATGACTCCAGCAGCACTCTCTCTTCGCTGTTGTGTAGTCTCATGCTATACACTGCCTTGGGGTTCCTGCGTCCGAGGTGTAGAACCTTACATTTTGTCGCATTGAACCGCAGCTGCCAACAATCTGCCCAGTCAACGAGTTTATCTAAGTCCTGTTGAATCCTGTCCCTCTTGTTTTGCTCCTCTACTGTGTCAAACATTTTTGTATCATCTGCGTACATTTGACAGATGCAGTTCACCACCTCTGGCATGTCATTGATGAACACAACAAACAGCATTGGCCCCAAGACACTACCTTGAGGGACTCCACTTAACACCGGCTCCCAACTGGAGAAACTTCCAGTGATCCCAACTCTTTGTCTTCTGCCTGTCAGAAAGTCTGTAATCCAGTATAACACCTGTGAAGTGACTCCATAGGATTCAAGCTTGGAGATTAACCGCTGGTGGGGCACAGAATCAAATGCCTTAGCGAAATCCAAGTAGACTACATCTACAGGCTTCCCCTCATTTAATGATTCAGTCCATGCATCCAGTACACTCAGAAGGTTCGTAACACAGGATCTCTGTCTGATGAAACCATGCTGGCATGGTGCGAGAAAGTTGTTGACTTCCATGTGGGTTATCACTTTGTCCCTAATGATGGATTCCATAACTTTGCAGATTGTGCTTGTCAAACTCACTGGTCTGTAGTTGCAGGGCTGGCTCCGATCTTCTTTTTTGAACAAGGGAGTGACATTCGCCTCCTTCCATTCTTCTGGCAACTTTCCTTCTTCTTCTGACTTAGTGAAAATAATAGAAAATGGCTCTGCCAACTCTTCGGCAAGTTCCTTCAGAACACGTGAATGAACACCATCAGGGCCGGGAGACTTCCCAGGGTTCAGGCGCTTAAGTTTCTTCAGTACCTCATTTTTGGAAAAGCTAATCCTTTCTAACTTTTCTGAACACTCTCTTTTCTTACATGATGGCATCTGATTTAGTCTCTCCTGTGTAAAAACACTACAGAAAAATATGTTCAAGGTTTCAGCCTTATCCGCATTACTGGTTACTGTCCTACCTCTTTCGTCTACAAGATCTGCTACACCTTGCTTTGTCTTCAATTTGCTGTTAGCGTAAGCGTAGAAAGATTTAGGATTTTTCTTTGCATCCTTGGCCACAGATCTTTCAAAGTTCCAAACAGCCTTTCTACATGCTCCTTTGGCCTGGTTCCTTGCTTTTGCATAGGCCTGGTAATCTTTGCCTTCTCTAGTCTCCATGTACCTCTTGAAGCATTCCCTTTTCTTCTTGAGCTTAACAAGTGCGTTCTCATCCCACCACAGTGGTTTTCTTTTTTTCGCATTTCCATTATATCTTCCCCAATGTTGATCTTAGGAATACATTTGTCCATTTCCCCCACCAGCGTTTTTTTGAAACAGTCCCATGCCTCACCAATGCTAAGATCCTTAACTTTCTCAGACAGGTTTACCTCTCTCAAACCCTCCCCCAGTTTCTTGTAGTCTCCTTTAGCATAATTGTACTTTGTCTGTTGCTCCTTAGAAATGTTCTCTGTGTAAACTAGAAACTCGAAGTGAAGGACATGATGATGGCTCATTCCAAGTGGAGGATTGTGGATGACGTTTCTGACCATACATTCTTCACTGCTAAAAATCAGGTCAATCAACGAAGGTGCGTGGTTTGGATGAGTATGAGTGGGAAGCTTGACATGTTGAGTCAAAAATGTCTCCCTCACAAATGTCTCCAAGAACACTGTAGCTTTATGGTTTGGACTAGGTGGGGAGGTCTCATTACTCCAGTCAATTTCCTTAAGATTAAAATCTCCTGTTATTAACACATGGGATCTGCCAAAAATCATATTCTTCATAAAACTGTACAATGTTGCATTGTCCTCTGCAGAATTGCTATCAGATCTGTACACACAGCCTACAAGGAGTTTGTCTCCCTTTTTCAACTTGATCTCTACCCACACAGTATCTTTAGATCCTGGCTGATCAGAGACTTTCACTTCCTGCGCTGAGAGATACTTCTTTACATAAATCAAAACTCCTCTCTCTACATTGTCTTCACCGACATTGCAGAAACAGTCAAAACCTTCTATGTTCAATTCTACTGTCTGAACATCAAAATGAAAGTTCTTTGGCACCACTTCAGTTATACAAATGATATCTGGATTCTCATTTTCCACTATAAATAAAAGCTCTGTGCGTTTGTTTAAGAGGCTATCTACATTTGAGTATGTACATTTCAACGTTTTGTCATCTATCACTGTTGGTCTCGCTCGACCTCCATGGTACGAGCATCCTGTTTCCTTGCTACATTGACTACCCTGTTCCCTCTGATCACCCAATGTGCTGTTTCTCCCTTGGCTTTTGCCTCCTCTCGCTTCTGATTTCTTACAGATACCAGGTTTCTCATTCGGTCTCGCTGTAAAGGGGTCAAGTCCTGTTTCAAGTTGAGTGAGCGGAAGGTACTATCCTCATGCTCTTTCAGTTTCTTTGAAGCCTTGAGTATTTCAGTGACTTCTTCCTTTGAACCTAATGTGGCTAGCATGGGTCGAGGTTTTGCACTGTTTCCACTACCATCGTTGTTTCTTCGGCCTAGCCTTCTCACTTGCTTCACACTGATAGAAACGCCAAGACCTCTGTCACACATGTCTTTCATGAACCGAGTGTCATGTTCCTTGCGTTCTGTTACGTCGCTGGATTTACTTTCCTCTACACCAAAGACAACAATGTTCGCTTTTCTCCTGTCTTGGTCCTCCTAATGTTTGATAGATGACTCAAGCGTGTTGTTTTCTCAACACTGTTGACTGCTATTTGATAAGGTACTGTTTGTGATCACATAGTTCCCATAAAGGAACAACAACAAAAACATAAAAAAAGAATAAGAACGCATACTTAATACAAGACAAGACAGGCGCAAATTTTCGGCCTTTGTCAAGCGTACAATCACAAACAAACAAACACCACATACAAAAATTAGGAGAGAAAGACTGAAACTTCCCTGCTGCCCTGTCCAGCAGAAGGGAGGTAGCCAGCTACTGATATAGCTTCATCAGCTTGTGTATTTTCTTCTTCGTTGGGGGAAGCTCTGCCAAACAAGAACATCTAATTCTAGCTCTCTATTCTGTTTACATCTTCGAAAAAAATGGGTGCTTCAGACTGACCCACAGCCTGATGTATGCGTGGTGTGTGTGTGTGTGTGTGTGTGTGTGTGTGTGTGTGTGTGTGAGAGAGAGAGAGAGAGAGAGGGACAGAGAGAGAGAGAGAGAGAGGGAGAGAGAGGGAGAGAGAGAGAGAGAGAGAGAGAGAGAGAGAGAGAGAGAGAGAGAGAGAGAGAGAGCCAATCGGTTGTGGCAAATGCGTCTTTCTAAGAGTACATCAATTACTTCTCAACCGTTACGTACGAACAGCTCTGTGGTGACGTTAAGAGTCTGAAATCTGTGTGTGATTAAGATAGATATTGATAATAATGACAATAATGGCTACTTCAGTACTTGTTCAGCACCTCTTCTCACACAAGTCCCAAGCTCTTCACAGAAGCATAAATAACACAGAGACAGACACAATACAAAGAACAAATACGTGTCTATCCCTTTGCTATGGTGAAAGGCAAAATTTGACTATGGTATGGATGATAAAGAGACAAAACAACAATAACAAAACTGCAATGAATACATGATTATATCATACTGTGTATGTTGTGTGTCACCATTGTTTTCATTCATTTAGTTTTTTCTGTAATTTTTCTTTTTTCCTGTAAGCAACCACTTTTAACAAATGCAGCAAGCTGACATGATTTCAACTATGTCGAGTGTGCATGTCAATGAGCCTGCAGAGTAGATATGTCCTCTATCCACCTTGTGGTACCAGTAATTGTGTGTTTGTGTGTTACGGATAAAATACACACTGTGCAGACTCCTACAGTGTGAAATTGAAACTTTCTGCACTTTTCCTGAATCAGAGCTCAAAGAAATGAAAAATGAAAAAGACAATTGGAAGGAGAATGAGTGAATGAGAATGCAGTGGGCTGAGTACAAGCAACATAAAAATGACAGATTATGTGTGCATGAACCTGTGTGCATTATGTATGCATGTTGAGTTTGTGTGTGTGTGTGTGTGTGTGTGTGTGTGTGTGTGTGTGTGTGTGTGTGTGTGTGTGTGTGTGTGTGTGTGTGTGTGTGCAGTGTGTGTGTGTGTGTATGTGTGTGTGTGTGTGTATGTGTGTGTGTGTGTGTATGTGTGCAGTGTGTGTGTGTGTGTGTGTGTGTGTATGTGTGTGTGCATGTGAGAGCGAATGTATTGTTTTCGTGGGTTGAGGATGGAGGATGGACAAAGGTATTACTGACGGCAGTTATAAACTGTTAACAAAAAAGGATTGTGTGTTAGCCAGCTTGCTTTTAGATGTGTTGCAATGACAGATTTATACACAGACAGACACACAAGCCCTTGCAAAGTGTAGAACTTACGTGCATGTTTGTGGCTTGTGCCATGATCAGTTTGGTTCTTAGCCATCATATGGCATCTGTGGCGTTAGTGCAAATGGGATTTATTCCAAGTGTGGAGATGCCATCTTGAGAAACTGAAACCTGAATTTCTCAATTGTTGCTCTGGACAGACTTTCAGCCAGCTAATGTGACCTTTCTCTTTTGGTGAAGCAAAAGCAAGCTTCATGTTTAGTGGCGGTATTTTCAGTATATATATATATATGTGTGTTACATGCATGTTTGAACGGGCATTACATGGCTTCTTTTGAGATTGAATGAATATACACATTTCACATGCATTTGATTGTTTATATGCATGCACACAACACACATACAACATAAACACACACAATCACAGACACAATACAATGCATCACACATACTCCATTCATAATAACTGACTAGTGACTTTTATTTTCAAGTTATTTGTATTTTCTTCTGGTTTTTTCCCCCCTCCCCAAATCAGCTGGACGTCACTTAATTTATATATATATAAACAGCTATATACCAAAACGACAGACCGCATTCCTCCTCGCAACAAGAACACGACCAACCATGCCGTCACAACCATACCAGCATGAGAAGCATAAGAACTGTCTACAATACATTATCAACAAACAGAATCACCACATATTTCATCATGTTCAAATCCACTGAATGGAGTGCACATAAGAACATCATAGCACCATTCACTTTACACCATGCCTGACAGCCAAACAGTATCTTGGTAGTTTTCTTTGTGTCTTTCAAGGTACAGCTCATAAGCCTGAATTCTCGTTTCTTTATACAAGCTGGCAAAAGACATTTCAAGCAAGAAAATCTCTGAAAAAAGACATGTCCAAGGCTATGATCCTGACTGATCGGTACAAAGGGCGCTTTGCTTTCAATCGAAATCGAACTATTTCAAAACATCTGAAAAACCTCTCAGCAGTCATTTCCACAATTTACATGAAATTTTTATGCCTGCAGTCTGTTACAGTTAAACTGATCTACATGCTCACTTTTCAAAGCAAAAATGTCAGTTATCTTGGATTGTTTTCGACTCAAAATAATGTGTGGGAATTTCCCATTCGAAATTGGTTCCTCTCTGAACAATTCATTCGAAATTGGTTCCCCTTAAACAAGGAATTACACAGCCATTTCTGAACTCTAGATCAGTAAATCCCTGCAGTATGCATATGGCATTATTTAGTGTTCTCAAAAAGGAAAGCCCCTAGAAAAATCTGCATGCCAAGGAAGGTTATAAAACATCTGTCATCTGTAAATGCATCAAACCAATGCGTTACGGTATCTAATTTTACTGTGATTTCCTTACCACTGTACTCAGTTGTTATTTTCTTATTCAGTTTTGCCATTAAGAAAGTAAACAATTTCTGCACTAAATTCATGATATATGAAAACCATGCTGAAGGAAACAATGAAACTGGCGTCAGCAAATTTACACAACAAAGGATGATAATGTCAACACGCATCCTCTCATACCATGATGGACACACTAATCCTTATGTCAACAGTTCCACTACGTTGCACACACACAAATGTACAATGGCTTTCCTTTCATTACTGCAGCACGCATAACCCAGGCATTCATTCCCCAACATTTATCTTACATTTGTTCTTCCCTTTGCACAACAATCTCTCCACTATTAACATCAGAAATATTACTCTCCATATCACACAAGGCATAACAAATGTCACACACACAGAATCAAAGAAACGAACAAACAAATAAAACAAAATCCAACAACTGAACAAAAATTACATGTAATACATACACTCATACACTGCACATTGAACCAGAACCTTTCTGCTGTACATACACGCAGCCATTTTTAGAAGGCGCCTGAAAATAGCTATATAAAGTAAACATTACCATGCACTTTTAGTTTCTCTGAAATCAAAAGCTGTGCTCTTTACCTCATAAAAAATGTTCTTTAGCCCAGAACAAAATATCTGAAGACCTATAGAGCAAATATCATGCATTATCAGAGTAAAACCAATGACTGATGCAGTTACCGTTAAAAATGGTAATTACTATTTAAAAATAAAAACAAAACAAAACAAAAAAATAATGGCAAAAGAGTAACCAGATAAAAATCTCTACATCTTTCTACTGGCTCAACTGTGGTGAACAAGTGACTTTCTTAGCTGGTTAGTTTCCTTTTCTCCCTTCCTCATAGCCATTTATAATACGTTTACAATAATCTATCAACGCTGGACACTATAAAATAAGTATGTCATAAATGTTGAAACTGTACTGGCTGAAATCATATAGAGCACTTAAAATATTTTTGTTCACAGGACATTAGTAAAGATCAGTTACACTGCACCACCAAGGCATGTTCTTCAAGCCCAAATTTCTTACAACTTACCAATTAATAACAGAACACAGCAAAAGTGGATACGTCTTCACCAAGAGCACAAGAAAGCATGTCTGGCAGGAGTACACAAAAATACCCCCCCCCCCCTCACAAAACAACAACAAAATAAACCCACCACACTGGCCATCTACATGTCTTTTGAAAGTAGCTGCTTTCCCACATTTTGCCCCTTTCCAGATTTCATATTTGCTGTAGTCGTAACTTCTGAGTCATGTTCCAGCCACAGTAATAATCAATCCGATGAAATCCCAACCAAAGACTCTAACTGCCATTGATATAGATTTTTTTTCTCAAAATATACTCAGGCACATAATTTTTCTCTTTTTCTGCCTCTAAAATGGCTGCAAATCAGTCTTTTTAAGTTACTGCATGGTAGAAGCAATATGATGGTATAATTAAATGTAGTACAGATTCTCTCATTACATGAACCATTTCCATGGCATTTTAGTCATGTCAGACCACTTCCACCAACACATACATACATCAACTGCCATACAACTACACGCAAATTCCATGACTGACCAACTCCCGATTTTTAAACCAGTGCCATTAGTGCTTATGATGGAGGTAGAATGTGACAAGGACATGCATACTTCAGGGCTGATTATGTGAAGATCTCTCGTTTCAGACGGTTTGAACAGGTAAAGATTACAGTCGCAAAATTACATCAAAAGCTACGTCCTGTATTTGGTAACATGGCAAAACCTTTCCTCAGCTCGATTTTGGCAGGGAAAACCTTCCCATACCAGACAGGAATAGGATATTAAAAAAATTCATCATATACATCAGCTATGTTTCTCACTGTTACAAGACAAAACAACAAAAATATGTCCACCAAACAAATAAACATTGCTACTAAGCTTGCCCTGAGTCAATGTAGTTATCCTGAAATATTTTCACAATATGTACAGTGAAGCATTTGATTGGTTTCATGGAGACAAGAGCTCTGTGTTTGTAGCCCAAATCCACACAAAATAGCAGATTCATTGTTTTAGATCATGTCTTTTAAACTTTCAAGGAACAAAAAGCAGAACTAAGTTTTCTTTACCAATACTGTCCTCCATTCCATCATGAGTTACAACATATGAAACTAAGTGTTCCACAATAACAATCTTGCTAAACGTCAAACAATCACTTTTACCTCACTGTCGACAGCCTGCAAGCATAATATAAGTGACAAGAATATTCTGAATGCCTCCATCCAATCAGCAAGAAATCTGAATTAAAACGTTTTCTTTTGCCTTAAATTTTTACCTTTTTAAAGGGACATAACTCTTGCTGTCTTCACCGTTGAACGAATTTCAGTCTGTCCAACAGCTACAGCAAAGATGAAGTGTCTCAATTCAAGAAAGTATTTAAGAAATATTTGGTAGTATAAAAAGCTATTTGCTATTTGACTCTGAATTTGCAGTTATTAAAACATTAACTAATGTGAACATTTCACTTTGAGAAAGCTGGAGAAAGTCGGATGAAAAGATATTCATGAAACAGCCTTTAACCTGAAGAAACGTAGTCAAAAATGGAAAAAGTCTAGGCTGGGCAGACAGTACAAACTGTAAGCTATACTATGACAAATCTACTAAAACGCATCAGATGTGGATGGCTGCTCTCATTTTAGTTACTTAGCTTATAAGTATATAGCAATGGAGGGGAAGAAGAGCCTCTCTTTTAGATTTGTGACTGTTGTAAGGTCCTTGGAGCTCAAAATTGGGACATTCAGTTTCGGGACACCTTACTAAGATATTTTTCAAATTAGATTTTGGCACTAACTCTGAAGTACATTCACATAAAATATTAGCATCTGTGACTTCTAACTGGGCTATGCCCCTAACAAAAATCTAAGACTCTTCCAACAAAAACGAAAAGAAAAAAAAACAAACTCCAACTGATGTCTAGT
This sequence comes from Monoplex corrugatus, assembly GCA_030674185.1. Lineage (NCBI taxonomy): Eukaryota > Metazoa > Mollusca > Gastropoda > Littorinimorpha > Ranellidae > Monoplex > Monoplex corrugatus. The sequence goes on from CM060305.1 coordinate 159,878,075, forward strand.
TTGAACTGGTGTTTCACATTCAATTGGATCAAGCTAAATTGAACATGATTTAAGTCTTCCAACTGGGCAGACCAATCCAGTTATATGATGATCTATATCATATATCATGATGATTTATATCATATAAGGATCCATTCATCAACTACCAAGAGATCTTCACTATATAAATCATTGTCATGGGTTCGCACTTACCATATACATAGCCACGCTACTGTTCTCAAGCACATTTTTTTCATAGAAACACACACAAAATAAAACTATTAGGGGTCAAAATGTGTTAACATTAACTAGAGGGAGGCTGTGTATATGCATTTCATTGCCTGTCTTTTGTCTTAGAGTATATGGGTGGATGTCTGTACACAAATCTTGGCAGAGCTTTCTCAACTGTCTATGGATGCATCTTCATCATATAAGGACAATAAGTCTCGCCCAGTGAGAAGTCACGAATGGGTGTAAGTTTAAATGGACATGATCTTCGGTGTCAGTATAGCATATCTTTTTTTTTTCTGATGTTTTAGAAAACGTTAAAAGGCACGGTGCATGCAATAGGTCAGTTCATTTTCTTTTCTCCTCAGTTCATGAAGAACAGACAAGGTTTGAACTCCTGATCAGATGCCCCAGATGTTCATCAACTCCGAAGTGTTAGTTGTATTTTTTCTTTTTTGTCATGCAGTTTTATCGAAAAATTGTTCTATGGTCTACCTCAATGATGGAATTCAGCACTCGTGTTTGTACACAAGAAGAGAAATCAGACCAGCTGGCATAGCTTCGAAATCAAAAAGCTATCGCGTTTGTACACAAGAAGACAAATCAGACCAGCTGGCATAGCTTCGAAATCAAAAAGCTATCTCCAACTCCTGTTACTACATTTCATCCTTGGTACCATAAAACAGCATCTGCTTTCGTTTTTGGTTGGTTTGTTTTCCCCCAACTCATTTTGCACAAATTCTGAGATAGCTCGTAATAGCTGAACATTGCTCAGTGCCCATTACTCGGAACAGTGAACTTGAATTCCAGAACTCGTCCATTGCCATGTGTTCTCAATCCTTACCATGTTTCATGAGTTAACTCCCTTCATCAGCCTTGTTTTTTTGTTGTATTTTGTTGTTGTTTGATTTACATTTGGCTGTCTTTGTTCAATTTTTTACATTGAAAATATATTAAAAAACAAATCAAAACAAAAGAAAGAAACCAGGGTGTCTGTGTTGTGTATTTCCTATGGATTAGTTGTTCAAGCTTTAAACAGTAAGTACAAGCAACTCATGTAAACATGTCTTTTTCTAACAACTTCTATTTTCTTGTGTGTGCATGTATTTATCACATTTGCAAATTGTGATGTTTTAAGTTCATCTCCTTTAATGTCAAAATAGTGCAAACTTGTTAACAAAATTTTGCCCCTGTCCAATATGGCTGCCACTTGGCTGCCAGGGCAAGATAACTTTTGATCACACTAAACTAAAGCTTGATATCTCTCTTATCATCAAGCCAAGTTTTAGGCCAGTCTATCTGTAAATATCACAGTAGTGCTTTTTGTCCCACTACCTGTTTTTTGTGACTAATTTTTCAAAGCGGTCTTGGGCCAAGATTGCTGCCGGCCTGAGGGAGCAGTGTCCTGAATGGGTTAAGGATACTCAATTCGAAATGTCTTTCAAAAACTTGAAATAGTATTTTGGTCAGCTTTTATTAATACTTTATGATTTCTGTCATACCTGCGGTCAATGACTTTCAATATTTGGAAACAATCACATGCGTAAATTTTCTTAGACAACAAATGTGATTATGCCTAATTTCCTCTCATGGACTAAAGCATAAACCCTTCCTTTTCATTTTATAATCTCACAACAACAACAATTCTAACAACAACAGTAACACTACTACTTATGATACATTACTATGACAGGATGCAACCACCCAAGTTGGAAATCTCTGCCATTTCATTATGCTGTTTGCATACCTTTTACTTGTTTAGTAGTTCTGTTTTGGAGGGCTTTGTTATTACTTTTTTTACAGTAGTAATATTTGTTAAAGTTACATACAAAACTTGATGATTTTACTCCCACAGGCACCCATGACACATTCACAAATTTCTAAAACCTCCAACGAAAATACACCGCTCAACAAAATTTGAATATATTCATAAAACAAAAAAATTAAAATATAATGAATAAAAAAATAAACCACTCGCACACAAAAACAACAATAAAGTAACAATGGACATTGATGCAACACTTTTATCCAGAGTACAAATGAGAGTCATAAACAGACAGTTTACATTAGTATTGTTCTGCTGATCAGCTGCAATAGACCATTCAGTTAAAGCTTATCACCGCAACATGCAAGTAAATGAAATTTCGAACTTCTCTCCACATCTAGTACCGTACATTAACATTTGGAATATATATATATATATATATATCAGCAATTCCACTATTGATAGCAATTTTAAGGTCAACAAGTACAAACATAGAAATTTTGTTTGTAGTTCTTTTCGGAAAAGGACAGGAAAGGGTAGGGCAAGGGGGACACAACGCACAACTTCTTATGGGCAACAACCATAATCATTACCACTGTTAACATCTAACGCACGAGCAAATTGCAAGAATCAGGAACAATAGCAGCATACAAGGCAGAAGCCTGCATTTTCATCAGGCTTCACAGCTTAGGTATGCCCTATTCAAAACACTTCAAAAGTCTGTGGGCCTAGGGGTTCTGGACTGTGTAAATGCTCCGTCATAAAATGACTGCATGCTTGCGCATAAGCATGCACACATACACACACGCAAACTCACACGCAAGCAAGCAAACTCACATGCAAGCAAACACACACACACGCACACAAACATGCATGCACACACACACATGCAGTCTTACATATACACCAGAGTGCAAACAACCTGTAACTATATTACATTGTCTTCAAAAAGTCTGCAACAAGTCTAAAAGGAGGGCAGTGACTGATTTTGATTCATGGTTGAACAGAGTACAAAGTGCCTGGAACTCTGGCTCAGCTGCTTTCTTCCACCTTTTGTGGGAGGATGATGGGTGCCTCTGAACAGCCCTAGCATGGGAAAGGGAGGGAGGGGCCTCCACCTGGTCTCGCCATAGATGTTACCTGGTTAGCACCGGACCCCTCCAGATCTCAACCAGCTTTAATTCAGCTTGGACATCACTGGGAGAACATCCTCCTGACCTGCAGAGGACTACTCAGTGGACTGTTGGGCAGGACTCCTTCCTCCAGATGGTGGCTCGAGGAAAATCCTCATTAAGACCAAGGAAGACCGCGTGCAGAAGCTTGCCCAGCCGCATATATCTGGCTTATCAGTGCTCCATAGCATCCAGTACACGGTGTTGACCTTGACTTTTCATCCCACCAGTGGGCTTAGCGAATCGGCTCTACTGCACACTGCTAAGACTTAAATGAATAATTTCTCAGTTCTATGCCTGGCCAATGTTCAATCCACTTTCTGAAGACGAGCGACAATCTTTCCATCCCACATTGGCACCACCACATTGTCATCCTTGATCTCTTCAAAAACAGCACCCTCGCCGAACTCATCACTATCCCGCTTGAAAAAATACCTGAAACACACAAACACAGAATTGTATAAGTTTCTATATTGCCAGAAGTGCAACAGACCCATCTTTCTTATACCGGTAATGAAAACATAAGACAAAACATATTTATCAACAATCTCTTCTCAGCATTTTGAACTGTGGATGTTGGTCACTTGGACTAGATTGTACAAACAGGTAAAAATCATTTGTCTACACTTATATGGTACACCAAAGGTACAAAAACTGCCAACCTTATCTAGATAATAAATGTTGACAGGTAAAAAAAATCAATTATATCTTCATTTATATCAAAAAGGTATACAAAACATGTACGCTGATATTCTTCATGATAAAAGTTAAAACAATCTGTGTCTCATGTGATCAAAATCATATGAAATTGTTAACATGGGTTTCACTTTCACCTCGTCTCCATTTTTATTCTTCTATCTTTTTAACGACACCACTAAAAGCTTGCTAAACCGTTTCTACTTTTTAAGTATGTCTTACACTACTTTATATCAAACAACACTAGCAAAATGGACTGAAAATGCAATCATCAGGAACAACTTTTGAAGAATAAAAAGGATAAAAATCTACACTTTTAACATCTGTCCTGCTTGCTAAAACAAGAGATAGGAATGGCAAATTGTCAGGAAGACTGAAATGAAAGGTAGGCCTTGGTCCCCGAGACTGCACAGGCACCTGGTGGGGAGCAGGGTCAAGGCTTCTGCTAGAAGGAGGTCACAACCTGATAAGTTTTCCACTTTTCAAAAGAAAAATTGTGGTCTTTCCTTGCATACAAGAAAAGTATTTTAACTGAATATGTATGGAAAGGATTCATCTGTGTAAGTCTCAAATGTTACCTGTACAATTTCAGTCATCTCTCAACCTGTACTCACTGCGTGGTGTATATTCTTATCCTTTATAGTCAGGACATTAATCAGTATCACAAACAAGTGCCTTTTTCTTGTCAACAATCTTCCGAGAGGTGATTGCTTTTTACCTTACAGCATGACTGCTCAGTTCAAGAGAGAACATCAAGTGAATGTAAATGTTCAAACAGAATGGAAGTGGAGTCCTTACTTTCAGTCAGCCATTTATTTAGCCTGAAGATAGAAACCGTTTCAGAACTGAACCAATCTAGGGTAAACTAAGCTCTAACATTCATGCATTAATATATGCCCTACAATTTTCTCAACAGACTTGCATGATTCACGGGAAGAGCCTGTAGGCCTCTCAAAAATAAGGAATTCCATCTTCAGATGGAAAATACCCATCGCTCCAAAAAGAAACAAAATATTAAGTAGACCCCGAGTTACTCACTTGAAATTGCCTCTCTTGGTGTTGAGGTGCCTGATCTGCTCCAGTGTGATGCTACGTCCTGGCAGAGTGAAGCGGTACGGAATGGGCTCCTGTTCATAGTACATCCCAACCACCACTGTGTCACTCTGGCCACTGCTTCCACTGCCCACGGGCCGAGAAGGTCGTTGAGGTGGGCAGCTACTGTAATCAAGGAACAACAGCATCATGTAAAGTTCTGTATTATCATAGTCTGAATGATGGGGAAAAGGCTGTTCACTACTCAACAGCACTATTTTTGTGAATTCTGATTATGTTAACAGCATTCAGATATAGTGTATGTGTGCTTATGTTTAACTGTGGTAGAGAACTGTTAGAGTACATGCATGTGTGTGATCTTGAAAAGCAATATCGGGGCAATGATTAAGATCAATCTATGTTGCTTTCAGTCCATCTAACTATCTGTAGATATAACTGGGTCTGCAAGGATTACTCTGCCATATATGGGCATTTTACCAAATTTGGACCATAGGTTGAGTACATTATTAATACTGACATAAAATACCAGACAGCCATAACCTCACTGCTGACTTGTAGACATAAAGACTGAAAATGAATTACTTCAAAATTCTCAGCAGTTTAACCACACTTGAAAATAAATATCTGACTATGATCTAAGGACTGAAATAAATACAATTCCTTGGATACAATAATACAAACATAAAAGGAAGATGCATGCACTATTACAATGTCCTTTGTTCTTCTGTATTTGGGCATGGTCATGCTTGAAATGACCAATCCAGTTGTCTTGGTAAAGGATGCAATCATCAAAAGTAATCGTGTTCAATATGGTTTAGCAGATAAAGAAAGACAAAACAGTGGAAGATGGAAAGGAGAACTACAACTACTACAAAAGGTCTTACTCATGAGTAACAGCAGACGAGTCCAGATCATTTGGCACAGTGCGTACAGAAGGCATCTGGGATAGAGGCAGCATACCTGCACCAGGCACATTACGAACTTTTTCTTTTGAAGGCACTCCAGCGAAAGACCTGTAACAAGATGGTAGTGTCAGCAAAGATGTTCATCTCCAAAATTTATTATAATAATCCTTTCAATGTAGAGTGCCCCATCAAAGAGGAAAATAGCACAGAGGAAGATTTATTACAATAATCCTTTCATTACAGAGTGCCCCATTAAAGATGAAGATGTATCATAATGATCCTCGCATTTCAGAGTGCCCAAAGTGTGTTAAACAACTACTTTCATGATCCCTCTTTCCACCTCACTGTTTCTCTCTCCACTTTTTTCCTATTCAATTTGAAGTACTTTCTCATTCACCCACAAGCATACATTTGCAAAGAGACTGTTTATCACATACAAGCACACACACAACAGCCAGAATGGGGAAAAAGGAGCTCAGCTTACAGAAAAATTGCCACCATGTTACTTCAAGGCAAAGTCCATTCAATATTATGTATATCACTTATAGAAATCATACATCACATGACTTGAAATTGCATCACACGACATAAAATCATATTTACCCCATATTCATAGTTAACATTAGTCATTAAGTAAATGACTGGTAATCAGTTAATTATCTACTGTCATTTCAAACTCCACCCAATATTTTATATATCATTCATAGAAATCATACATCACATGGCTTGAAATTACATTTACCGCATATTAACAGCTAATGTTATCTGTTAATCAGTTTCATTATCTTTAATTTTATACTAATTATAAGATAATTCGACTGCCCACGACTGAAAACTTGACTGACTTGGATTTGACAGGTCCTGAAGCGCGAGACTCCTCCAGGCGCCGTTTGGCTTCCTCCAGCTGAGTGGTGGGGTTGGGTGGGGTGGGGAGGGGCATGTTGGAGTCCTGGGCAAAGGGCTGGCTTGGCAGAGTGCCACCGGCCATCCCCCATGACAGCATGCCGCTGCGCTCCATGGAAGCTGACCGACTAGACATGTGGGTACCCGTTTTACTCTTAGAGCTGAAATGCACATACATATAAATACCATCACTTCATTTTGCAAATGTTACTGTAAGATTATCAATAAACAAAAGACATGAGCACCTGCTCTATTTTTGTTTATTTATCAAACAAGAAAAAACATTCATGCATCTTATAATATGACATCAAATCTTACAAAACTAAATTATATTTGTTCATCATAAAATAAACTGTATGGCCACATTTTAGTATAAAGTGAATACATTTTCTAAAAATGCGCAGTGATTTTTTAAATCAAACATTCAAAAACAACAGTAACACAATTTCTGAAAATCACAAATCAAGATTTTTTTTTTTTGCAAGTGAGGGTGATTTGCATCTGAAATTTTCTGAGCTTCACACAAAGAACATCCCAAATCTTCTACACCTGAAAGAATGTTTTCAACAGAAAACCTGAGAATGGGTGTCAAACTTTCAAACACATTCAAAGCAACCAAAGATCATAACATCCTTCTTACCTTTGTTTATGTGTTTGTGAGGTAGAGGCAGAGGCATGACGGTGGGAGCGTTTAGTGGAGGAGCTACGATCGGTGTCTACAGAGCCAGAGCCAGTGTCACCCGTGATGGTCTCACTCTGCATCATCCACTTCATCACCCTGAAACCAAAAACAGCAAATGCTATATAAATCCTCCTCTCATCCTGAAAAAGAAAGTGTAATTCCCGTCTTCATACATTTTTCTGCTCCATTATCCTGAAATCACCAAAAGATCTGTCCCAAACCCACCTCATCATCCCCAAACCACCAAAGCAATGGATCTATTTCAGTATTCTAAAATTATTACATAACTGGTTATCACCCTTGCATCACTGTATCAACTGTACCAAGTATTCTGAACTCTCTGTCCCAGTCAACTCCACCCTCAAAACCAATAATAATTCAACTCCCCTCTTCCAAACATCTGTAGCATCGTAAGTTCAGAAAAAGCTCTTGATTTTAGTTATCAAACTCTATAAAAACACAAGACAAACATGTACCCCAGAGATCACACAGAGTAAAAAAGAACATTTATCACACATAAATGGAAGACATCAAAAATACAAACGACTGTTTTACAATGGGATGACCTTCTACAGCTGGCAATCATGAAAACAATAAAAACATATACCCAAACACACAGAAATAAGGTAGCATCTTTAAAAAAAAACAGCCCCCCAAATATACTCTTAAGACCTAGCATTTTCCAGAAATAATACCAAATCAATTTAGAAAGCTGTTAACCAGCTGATATACACAACTTTTTATCACAATCTACCTATGTTCATACTGGTTTCACCAGATAACCTCAACACTCATTTTGCCACAAAAGCCAAAAAATACATTAATCAAAAAAACAATAAACATCACATATTCTGTACATCAAAAAATGACACAATATAATTTTATCTATAATGTACTCTGAACTTATTCTATCTAATACGATTTAATATACATGCTATCAAAATTTTATCATGCATGATGACATCTACATATGTTTTCGTTTTAATGATTTAAAAAATTACTATTAGCATCATGTTTTGTCAATATCATTTGTGTATAATGACACATGCTCAAATAGTGTGTTTTGCTATTTAGTTCATGAGACATTTTGTCTCCTATGTCTGGACAAAAATAAATGTACACATAATGCTTATCTATTATCCTTGGAAACAAAGATTGATCTTGTCTCAATGGCTTCAAATCCATTTCTAAAGAAAATCACAACGTAACCACCCCAAGCCTTTTTTCAATGCTAAGTACTTCACCACTTTGACATTTCAGCAGCTACAGAGATACATAATTATACCACCACAAGCACGGCATTTTCTTTTTCACTTTCCAACCTCCATGTTACTTCAGTACTGGCATAATAAATTTAACCAGTCAAGCATACACTGGCATACAACACAACCTGAACTATCAGTGATCTGAATGGCAACAACATTTCTTCTGTCTCAATAAATCCCTTTATCAGTAACTGTGATCATGACAAGTTATGAAAATCCATTAAAAGATTTTATATATTTCATATCATTTAACATAAATTTAAGTTGATAACATATTTCTCAGAATACATAGTTTATATTCTATTATTCAACATGAATTTAGGCTGATAATTTTTTTCTCAAATAACACAATTGCCCAATCTCTCTTCCCAAATCTGGATCTACCTCTCCTGTATACAATTCACTCCCTCCCCACCCAAACCAATTTTATGCCCAATCTGTTTCCAAATTATTTAAAAAAAATTTCCATCCCCACCCTAACCACACCTATAACCAATACAGTTTCTGTATCGTTTAAAATGAACCTTCAGCTCCAATAAGTAATATAGTATGACCACGTACTTTTCACTGGAAGGATTATTCCAGTTAGGCACAACACGTGATGAATCCGTCTCATACACCATGCTGATTCCACTGTCAATGTTACTGCTCGCATCGGAGCTTTTGCGCACAACACCTTTTTTCGTGCTAGTTCTTCCGCGGTTGTGCTCGAACCCAGATGGGTCACGCCAGAACATACTCCCTTGCTGGGCCTCCAGCTCCAAACGCTGCTTGTTACCAAGGTCACGAGAGTGGTGATGGTGGTGGTGGTGGTGAATGTGCCGATGGGTCTCTCCCCTCATCACCATCCCCTTGTCCTCACCCACACCACTGTCATAAGACTTGGGCAAGGAGGGGTCCTTTTTGCTGCGATGGTGCGATCGCTGGAAACCAATGTTGGCCATTGTGGATGCTGCTGCAGCCTCGGCTGCCACACTGGCAGACAGCTGCACCTGTTTGGTCTTGGGCCGTGGTGTGGCTGTCCGGTCTGGAGATTTGGCCAGAGGGGACTGGCGTCCTGGGGAGCGACTAGGAGTATGCTGAGAGCTTGACCAGATTCGAGAGCAGTGGTGATCCAAAATGCTCTCGGCATTCTCCTCTTCCAGGCCAGACTGTGACATGAGTGGGATGAAGGCAGCAGTGGTGTTCTTGGCGAAAGACTTGTTGGCTTCTTCATCAGCCACTTCACCCTGAAATGAAAAACACATTTCATAAGCAAGTAGATCTTTTATCAAAAGTCAAATGAGTCATATGATAAGCAATTTTACACTGTTCTCTCTCTTTCACATACACTTCTGAGATTTCTCAGTCTGTACAATTTAAAAAATAATGTGTGGACTGACAAAACTTGTAATGGTTCTGCTACAATCATCTCAACAATCACAATGAAATCATTCATAATTTACATTTTAATACAAAAGTAGTCCAGATAAGTCAAAAACTTTGTAAATAAAGTCCAAGTAAATGTATGCCTTAGACTTAATAGTTACCCTGTGATGCTATTATCATCAATGTTTTTACATCATACTATTAATTTCATCATCATGTTATTGTTATTATTATCATCCTCATCATTACCATTATATCATAGTCACCATATTCTGCATATTTTATACAACATGAACAACTCCATTTAAAAATCATACAGCCAGTTTTTGGTTACGAAAACTTCATTTCTCTTTCATAAACTAAAGAAATCCAGAAACCCCACTCTGCTTTAGATGAACAGCAACAATTTAATAAAGCAGTTTTATCTTACAGGCACGGCAACTGTCTCCCTTTGATCTAAGAAACTTAACTCCACTTCAAACAAACAATAAGCTCTGTGGCACATCAAAGGGCTTGTCTTCAAAAGGCCTTGTCATATTACAAGGAAAAGTATCATTGTAAGACACAGAAATGTATAATGTTTATGGGAAACAAAAACATCTTCAACTCAAACAACTTAGACTCAAAGAAAATGAATCTGTAAATCAAAGAGACGGGGAAAATTTGATAGGTCAGCAAGCACAAAGAATACAGCCATACAAATCAAAATAAGAAGCCGCTCCAGGAGACAAAAAAGAAAAGTTTTCACACAAAATATAAAACAAAGGTAATGCCAACAAGTTAAATATAAGTGAACACAAAAGGTGATGACCTGATTCAGAATCCTCAGCTTCTCCTCTACCTTTGCCACAGTCTCCCTCTCCTCCACCTCTTTGTTCAGCTTCTCGATCAGCAACTGAGCAAAGCGGGCAGGGTCTGTCTCAGCAATATTGCGATCCTTTGGGGCACGCTCAGTTCGCTGTCACATACACACATCCAGACCCATAAGTCCTGAAGTGTCCCTAATACTGCAATCTTTTGTGATGCTGCAAATCTGATGCATCAACTGATCAAGTCATGTCAATATTTTCTGTAAGACTGATTGTTAATCATACATCTTATCTACTACAGTCCCAAACAGACTTCTCATACTAAGTGGCCATCAGATAAACGTCATTTTTCCTGTAAATTACACCACGCCTGTATCAAGTGGAAAAGAAGCAAAAACCTCCGGGCAGAGCTGGAGAGCAGAAGATTGTCAGAGGAGAAGCCCCCTTCAAGCAATTGTTTCAGCCGTACTCCTTACATTCTAAGGGAACTGGGCCCCATCCAGATCATGACTCCTGAAGTGCTACACAGGGATGATGCTTTCTTCAGGGATAGTGATTTTCACACAGACATCTGCTGTACTATAAAAACATATCACAAAACAGTACAATATTTTACTGCTTGTTTTAAACTTTAAGACTGATGGACGCAGTGGTCAAGTGGGTAAATGCCCGGGTTCGATCCACTAAGACACCTCTGATTGGTGGGTAAATTGTGGAAATTTTCCTTATCCTCTTGGTCAACAAGTGTGCAAACCTGCTAGTGCCTAAACCTGCTGCATGTGTATGCATGCAGAATATCAGGCTGAAAATCCTGTAAATCACACTGGTGGTTGACTTATGGAAACATGAAAACACCCAGGTTCCAAGCCCACTGAAGACAGTGAACAGACCGTTCAGTAACGAAGACAGAGTGAACACTGTTCAGTAATGAAGACAGAGTGAACAGACTGTTCAGCAGCATACTACCTGAAAAACAGACTGTTCAGTAACATACTACCTGTACAGCACTCGAAACAACCTATATACATGCATCTGGGGAAAAAATCAGAATGCTAAAAAACTTTCCGATAAAGTTCTGCAGGTGCACTGCAATCACAGTCAAAAAGTCATGACTGGGTTCCAACTGTTCTTACACAACTATCTGGATAAATCATGACTGAAAGTCAACTGTACCTCCCTCTAGCTCGCACAGATACACACACATGTACACACACACACTTTCTCATTTATGAAAACATATGACTTGTTACCAATACTTTGAAATAATAAGACTTACAGGAATGATTTGCGTGTGCAGGCCTGTACGATATTCCCTGTTCTGCAAAGCATTGGTTTTCATGGCCTTCCGGTACCGCTTGCGACTGTACGGTATGTTCCCATCCCTGCCACAAAATATTGGTACCATGATAACAACAACAACAATAATAATAATAATAATAATAATAATAATAATAGTGATATTAATGGGTTACACTATTAGGTTATATTTTGAGATAACAACTTCACACTAAAATCAAACAGCTCAGCTTTTATTTCCACCTTGCACACAAGGTTCTTTCCTTTAAAATCAGTCATGATAAATTCAAAACATCACCATCACCGACTGTACATACCAGTACAACTTGAAAGTATGCATTATATATAATATATTCAATCAAAATCAGAACCAGGTTTTCTTCTTTAAACATTGGGTCTCATTCCATCTCAATATAGTCCCTCAATATGGTTCTTTAATAAGATATTCAACTGTTGACCCCATGCTTCTATTACAACAACAAAAAAGTATGCACAATCGCAATGTACACCCCTCCACACACTCTCCCCGAAACACACACACACACACAGTGACACACACACACACACAGAGTGACACACACACACATGTATACACACGCAACACACACACAAACAAGACAAATATCATGTGCACACAAAACCATTTTTCAAGAAAAAACAATTCCTGTTTCTGACATAACACACATCTTTTAATTGATACAAAACACAATAACAACAACAATGAAAACCAGACACACACACACACATACACACACAAGCCTACTAGTACTATTCAATTTCAGAATACATAACTCTTAATGATTAAGTCCAAGACAATTCAAACAAACAAAACAGACGAAAGCATTTAACAAACAAATAAAAAATAAACAATACTGTCTGCAAAATCAGGATTTATCTTTAGAAGAAACAGACATAAGGTGGTGGGTGTGTGTTGTTTTTGTGTGTGTGTGTGTGTGTGTGTGTGCGCGCGCATGTGGGGGGGGGGGGGCATGTGCACACATGTGTTTGTGTTCTATTCAAAAGGATTTCTTTTTAACATTTGATTTGTTCATGTCAGTTTATGACAGCTTTTTTCACAACAACAATAAAAAAAAATATAACAGCCATTACAAGGGGAAAGAGTTTATCTAAATGGCCTTGTCAGAGTATTTGTGTTCCACTGATCACAGAGTTGGCAAAAAGACGGTCCAACATAACCCTATTGGATAAAAGAGTATTTTGCCATGCTGCCGTATGTCATGATGCCAACAATATTCTTTCATTGTTCCTTCACTTTCCTCTACACCCACAGACCTTACAATTTTTCAACATTAAATTGATTAATATATACATATGATATATATAGAATACTAAGTTACTGTACTAAGTAAGTATAATTTATTCGTATTATAGTAAAAATTAAAGTAACCTAGTATCGACTTCAGTAAACTGCAACTGGCAGAATAAATAACTGCTTCCTTTTTCTTCCAAATGCATGTGGACACCGTGCACACCAACGTACACAGATACCTTCCACTCCTCCAAGCAATCTGACGCCCCCCTTCCTTTCCCATCTGCGAAGTTTTCTTACCAGTCAACTTTTTTTTTTTTTTTTTTTTACTCCAATCTGACACTTTTTTAAATATCAACATTACTTTTTCTGCTTAAGATTAAACCCAAGTTTAAAATCATTTCTGCAAGCTTGGAAAGTCTTTGTTAAGTACTGTGCAAAATGCAACCAGTGCCAATGCTAGCCACTTTATTTCAGCATCTGGGCTAACCACACCAGCAAAAATGAACACCACATGGAAAGGGCTCACAAAAGCTCTTTTTGCCCATGCAGTGAGGTTTCTGCTCGTGGTAAAGTACATGTGGAGCACTGCCACCGCTAGAAGTACCACCTCCAATCCACCCCTTACCCCCACGTCTTCCATGTTTTTATCCCCCTTTTTTCTTTCCCCTTCAATGTCAACAACTGACGAAGACAGAGCATGTCTGGGGACCAGGTCCCCACGAAGCATGTGAAAGATTCAAATGGCATGAACTCTGCCATCAAAGAGATATTCTGGCTTGGAAGAGCTGCCAACTTTCAGACCCACCTTTGCTCTGCCACAACTGATAGTAGAAGCACACCGGCCACTAACACTAGTAACAGAAACACCTCTCTCTCTCTCTCTCTCTTCTCTCTCTCTCTCTCCTTTCTCTCTTCTGGCACACAGACAAGGCATCGCGGGCCGGCGAAAGCAAGCAAGTGCTCTAGCCCCGGCAGCAGATCAAAGGCGACCGTCCGTCATTAGATAAAAAGCCGCACCAACTGTAAGTGCTTGACGTTTTCTATGAAGGCTGCACAAACTGCTTCATGGCGGTAGTTGAGGCCCTTTGATGTGCCTGGCTCTGATCAGCCCCAGTGCGCTTCAAAGGCGCGCTGATCAGAGAGACGGCCGCCTCATAATAGCCTTCCACTACACGCCTGGCCCTTTTTACAGCTGCCACAATGACAGCTCTATGACTGGCTTGCAACAACGCCTGTGATGCACCTTCACCACCATTACCACCAACCGAGGAAAAGCCATAATACACGCCGCCACGCGTGCGTACTCGTGTACAAATACACAGATGCATGCACACACATTTTAAATAAAACTAAATTTGTTCAAAAATGTTTACAAAAAAGTGAAGAATCAAAACTGAATTTTAACAACGCAAGATCCATTTTATTGATAGGTTAAATTTGCTGCCTGATGTGGACGTACATAATTAATTTAATAATAATGTGACTAGCTTGATTACTGAATGGAAAAGAAGGCATAGGATATGGCTACATAGTTTAATTTAATGGAGGCTTAGCTGTATTAGTTGTTCCTTAAACTGTTTATCTCAAGATTGTCTCATTTGATTTCTTTGCTGTCCATGGAACTTTACCATTCTCAGAAACCAAATTTCAGCTGCCTTAATCTTGCTTTGACTTTGCTTTTCGATTGTGCCTGTACAACAGTATTGGCTCTATGACCTCTACCAAACAAAGTACTTTGTCATCTTAATTAACCCCAACCCTCTCTCTCTCTCTCTCACAGCCATCTGCCCCTTTGAAACTTGACACCACAAACAAATACAGGCTTGGGGTTTTGTCTGAACTCTATAAAAAACAAAGAACAAATAAAAACAGAACCCACTGACAAACAAATGAGCAACAGTGGCCAGTGGATGCAGACATGTTAAACATCTGACAGTCAATCCCGAGTTTTGGCGTCTTAATACAAACAAACAAACACACAAATTATTCACACACACACACACACACAAAATCAAAACTCTTTCTTCGTTGCTTTCTGAAAAAAAGAGAGAAATTCTTACTTACCTGAGAATCAGATGGATGGAAAGGATTGTTTCTTAAGTTAGGCCTATTATCATTTTCCTTCACTTCTTTATTGTTCAAGAATTACACTGATTTGTTGGGGGTTTTCCCCCTTTTTGTTTGGTCCTTTCAGCCCCCCCCCCCCCAACTTATTTGTTCATAAAGTTACAAATGAGTGTTTCTTACAATCTTAATTCTGTTAAACGTAATGCAAGAGTTCTTTGTTCAGCTCAGCTCATGACAAAGTAATATCAGACTTTTAATAGTTCTATGTAATAATAGTGATACTATAGTAATTTACTAATTACAATAATTCTTTTTATTTATGCATGACAGGAGGCAACTCCACTCCCCATTTCAACCACACATTAAATAAAACAGTAACAAGTCACTTTACACACTGCTACTGCTAAACACACAAAGTATGGGACATAATACTTACACACTACTTGTATCAGTGAGGGACACGGTGTCGTCAGTGAGTGCATCACTAGATAAGCTCTGCAGCTCACTGTCCTGAGCAGACACCGGTGCATAGGAAACATGGGCCGGATAGGAGGACTGGTTTCTGGAGTTGAAGGGGTAAAATCTACAACAAAACAACATTCACTATAAACTGATAAGAAATCATTTCAAACTTATTATTACTGAAATTACCCAAATGTTAACACTGAACAACATATCTTGCTGACTGCATCAGTGCGTCCAGAGTTGTATTTTTCCCATGGCAAGCACAAACAATAAATCAACCACCCAAAAAAGAAAAACACGCTGATGACTGAGTAATACACACACACACAATTATGTCTACATGTACTGTTATTTTTTTTTTTACTGTTTTAAAACCAGCTTGATTTAGTGGATGTATTTTTTATGTCTTCTAGAGCTCCAGTTAGTTTCTTTGTTCATTAATAATTTCCCATGAGTTTCCCAATCTACATTTTGCTTAATCAGGATGCGATCTATGATCACCTGAGTCTATGATGATCTTTCTCTGGTATAGGTAAAGCTTTTAAAAAAAGCTGTATGTCTACAGATCTTACTAAAGAATGTGACCTGTATCAAAACTGTCGTGACAGTGTGCAGTTTGTTCAGTCTTGTCATTTTCAGTTTTATGTCCAAGTATAGCCTGCTATTATCTAGGCCAGGGGCTGTTTCTTGCATTGTGTTAGTGTTTCATGAATTTCATGTTCATCATAATTCATATAGTCCAGTTACTCATTTTGTGTCAGTCTTTGTCATTCTGATCAGATCTTTCTTCATGATTTTTCTGTTCACTCTGTTGTACAAAATGCTGCAATGGAGCATGATCTTTCTCTTGGATTCCTTTCAATATAGAACTTTCCATTTACATGTTCCTGATATCAGGTGTGCTTGTGTCTGCAGTTTGCCCTTCCATTTTTGTTGGTAGAATTATAAATGTTTGTGTTGTATTGGTGACTTACCTTTCGCAGAACTGTTGTAAATAAGTGTCCTCTGTTTCCTGACCTTGGGTTTTTAAGCACTCTGATTTTTGTCTACATTTCTTTTAAAATCATCCATAAAATTTATAACTTATGATCTGACACAGTCTTCTTTTATTTATGTTGTTGCCAAACTTCTACAGACTTTATATGCTTTTCTTTCCAATCCAGGTGATCTGTGTGTCATTTAATGTTTCAGTCTTAGAACTCTTTGATCTAATAGGTCTATGATTGTTTTTGTTTTCTCCTTTGATTTATTGGATTCTAAGTTTAGAAACTACAAACATCGTTTAAATTTTTTCTGTTTTTTTTATTTAGTCTGAGATCCTAGATAATGAAAACAATGATAATAGATGATGATGTTATATATTATGCTGAATACATGGTCCCCTTTCATGTGGGTTCACTGTTTCTGCGCTCATCAGTTGAGAGTGTTTGGTAGAGGAGTGCTATTTGTGTTGCCTTGTCTTCCAGTCAGCATAATGACCTGGTGATGATTTGAGTAGGTTAAATTGGATATCCGTTTTTGTTTGTTTGTTCTTTTATATAATCCATTTTTTCAAGTGCCTGTCCAAGGGATTGGTATCATTCTGATCCCACATTGCAAATCTTGCAATAAGATCACATATACCACAATAGTGTCTCCTGATAATCTAGTTCTTTTACGCTAGGCAGTTCCACATTAGTTTTGAGGTACGGATTCTGGATAAAGTACACTGGCACTGATGACTTATTATTTGAGTACAAAACCATTTCACTTGGTGTTTGAAGACTATGCCCTACAATGAAAAAAAAACTATTTGCAATACCATGTCATGATATTCTAGATTTAATTTGGACATGTTTTCTTTTACTACTTTTACTGTTTTAGGTGTTTTCTGATAACTGCAGCGAGTCCTCTGCCACCATTCTTCTGGGTGAAACGGAGCACAATGTTATCTGTCATCCGCCAGACAGTGAGTACAGCAAGGAATAGCAGTGGTCATGGTGGTCAAAAGTGTACATTTGGTGAAAAAGGGCAGGAAGACAGCCAATGCATAGGTCTGCAGCAGGATTTGTAATCTGATCCATGTGCCAAGGAAAGTTAACTTAAAATCCACTGGTCCCTAAATTGAACAAAGAGATACTGCAAATTCTGGAACAAACAATCTGAGAATACCCTTCGAGAATGATCATGCTCAGCAGAAAAGTGAAACCATTGGGTTGCCAGTTTAACAAATCCATGGTTGTTATTCATTAGTCCTTTGAAATCTGCAGATCCAGATGTCTGCCTCTCAGTCTATGCATGAGAGAGAAAAAAATTCAGAGCCCTTGAGATTTTTTACCACAGGTGAGATACATTAACTGATGGAAGCATACAACTTGTTTATTAAAACTATTTCAGCAGGAAAAAAATTGCTGTTTTGAGGCTTAAACTTTTTATTTGGATTGCAGTTTTAAGGGAAAGTTTTCATTTTGTGTCCACTGGATTACCAGAAATAAACAGAAGTCAACCACACCTTATCTGCGGGCTAATTTGGTGGTGGTACTGAACTGCTTACCCATTGGATTTTTAAAATGTTTACTCTTCATTCTTATTAAGAACTGTTGTTTTTTCTTCTTTTTCCTCTTCTTTTCATATTTTCCTTTCCATCATTGCACACATATTTGTTTCTGTTGCTGTCACAGTGTCAGTCCTTTTCTTCTTTATTCTCTTCTTTTTATCCCTTTTCTTCCCTTCTTCATTTCAAATTTTATCACATATATGTAAAAGTAGATTTTTGTCTGCCTTTATGAGTGTGTGTGAAAGAGTAATAAAAACTATGATGCTCTGTGTCAGTGTGATAATATTATGTGTGTGTGAAAGCAATAAAGACTAAGACACTCTGTCAGTCTGTGGCAGTGTGTGTGTGTGTGTGTGTGTGTGTGTGTGTGTGTGTGTGTGTGTGTGTGTGTGTGTGTGTGTGTGTGTGTGTGTGTGAAGAATGCAAGTTTCTCGACTTCAAAAGTTCACTACAAATCACTGCAGTGACTGCAGTGTGGACAGCAACCAGAACAGGCATGCATCACTGGCAAAAAGAAACAAAATGCATGCATTCAGCTTCAAGACCCTATTTTGCATGTCAAATACAGAAGAGGAAAAAGACATGTTTTTATGTCACAAAATATGAAATCACAAAACTTCTTGATTACGTTTAATTGAAAGTATGAATAGTTGCCTGATCCTGCTGTTAAATACATTCATAAATAAAAATTTCATCTTCAATGTTGACTAGTCAGTGTGGTCATAAATTCCATGACTTCCTGTTCTCACAAAATTCTCATGAAGCAGAAAAGTTATGAAACAAAATCAACTTATCTTTAACTAGGGTGATATTTTTACATTGTCAACTGTTTTCATTCCAAATGTCTAGCCCAGAAAGACAGCTGAAAGAGAGAGAGCAGAGAGACAGACAGACAGAGACAAGAGAGACAGACAGACAGGCAGACAGACGGACAGACAGACAGGCACAGAAACAAACAGGGGGAGAGAGAGAGTGAGCAGGTGGCAGAAAGGCAGTCTACACTTTCAATACACAAATTATGTGCAGTGTCATGACATGTGTAGAGCTCTCTAGACTGAAACTGAATGAAACAAAGATTCAGTGAGATAGCCACCTTAATTAATTTAATTCACAAGTAAAAATGGGGAAAGTTTTCATAAAACTGCAGGAATGAGCATGACTGCCTTCAGTAACTGACTGGGGTAAATGCCTCACACTGCGACAAACTGCTATACTAATACTGACATAAAACTTGCACACATCATTCTTTTTCAATCACCAAATTATAAGAGGTGTGTGTGTGTGTGTGTGTGTGTGTGTGTGTGTGTGTGTGTGTGTGTGTGTGTGTGTGTGTGTGTGTGTGTGTGTGTGTGTGTGTGTGTGTGCATGCGTGCGTGTGCTTGCGTGCCTTTTCCTCCAGTATCACTTTAACTGCATTCTTTGACAATTAAAACTAGCAAATACAGATTCTAATTCAATAATTTGGGAGTTGCAATTCTACCAGATGGAAAAATCTATGTCATGTGTTAGCCTACTGAATGAATGACTATCAGCATTAATTATAATGCTTCATTAATAAGCAAGCACTGGTGTAATGATCACAAAAATAACCTTCCTCATCAGGATGCCTCTACACTAACCCTTACAGATCTAACCTCACACTAATTTACGGAGTAGTTTTATCTGATCAAGCAGTCTGGCAGGCAATCTTTGCGTTTAGACATGACACAAAAACCGACTGACAGAAAGTCTTAGAGAAAGAGGAGATAAAGTTCAGGGACAGTGGACAGCAAATGTGTGCAAGCAGCATACCAAACATGCTAATGAATTTTTTGTGTTTTTTTACAAAGCAGCTAAAGTGAAACTGTAATGGTAACCACTGAGAGCAAAACAAGTATCCAGTCTAATGTTCCCAACCATATCATGTTCATTTCTGATTTTGCCACACAACACACTGCAAGTGCAACAGTTCATAAAGGAACTCTTACCCCATAACTGTCTCTGTGCGTTTCGTAGAGTGCAAGTCACTACGTCGTCCACCCGGTGTTTTGTTGGAAGCAAGGGATACTCCAACATTGGACACAAACTCCTCTGCACCAAGTTCTTTATCCTCATGAAGCACAGGTAGTAATCCAGTTTGAGAAACAGGCCGCGCAGAGTTTGACCCACTAGAATGACTTGATTTCGGTGAATCTGCGTAATTGTTAACATATTGCACATACAAGTCAGAGTTGAGGAAAGCAGGATAAGACACATCTCGAAGATGTGTTTCCACTTCTGTCTGAGCTTCATCAAACACACACGCATCAACTTTTGATTTCTGACTAAGACGGTCAACAATTTCTTTTTTTGTATCCTTGGAGATGGACTTGACTTTATCAAAACGAACATAGGTTTTGAAAATCACTTTCACAATATTTGATATATCCACAGAATCACTATCAGCCTTCCTTTTGAGGCCTTGGCAAGCAAACCAAAACTGCAGTTCATCAGATCCACCTTGTTCTAGTTCAAGAAATTCCTTGAACAACGTAACACCCTCACTATCCGTCAACAGATGATTCAAGTTCTCAGCCCACTTCAAGTGTGGTGGTGTGCTGTTTTCGGAGTATGGTGGCGAGTTGGCCGCACTCCCCTCGGGCTCGAATCCAAGAGGTGCCTCCACATCCTCACCATCGAAACCAGGGGTAAGTGCAACATTAGCAATGTCCCCTTTCTCCAGGTTGGATTTACGTGGTGTGGCAGCAGGGGAGTGACTCACTTCACCCTTGTTGGACGTCGCACTTTTCGATGATGAATGGGATTTATTACTTCGATGTGATCCACTACTGCGGGTGGACATACCCCCATTGGACTGGAGCTCATTTTCCTCCCCTGGTACAGGCGGACGAGTAGATGTTTCTGTAAAGTTGTTTCCCCCCGAATCATTGAGAAACTCGAAAACCTTGGATGTCATTGTCTGGGCTGCAACTCTGCCATTGTCTCCTCATCGCTGCTGAGCCATTGCTGTCTTCAGGGTTGCATCCTGGCCTACAACAGATGAAATTGAAAGCACTTTGGTCATGTAGTTTTATTTCTTTCTAAGTTAGTTTAGTTTCATATATATATATATATGAAAGTATTCATTCAAGTCTGACAAGCCCATTATAATCAGCAGGCACTGTCCTACATTCACTTCAGTACATTTTTTAAAGATAAAAGTCAGGACTTCCAAGCCAGACTAACTCAGCTAAATGCTACACAATTAGCAGTAGCATTAACCCTTTGACTCCCGCACCAACATCCTGCATTGCCAATCATGATAGCAAAGCAAAAACTTAACCCTCTGACCCTGTCACTCTATCAACCATCTACCTGCAGGAAGCTGGTGAATATGGTGAGGGTTAAGTTTTTGCAGTTGGTGGATAGGGTGCAGGAGTCAAAGGGTTAAAAACAACTCTATCATGACTGAAGCAGTAAATGAGGGATGAAGTTACAGAACTCAACACAAAGTTTGCACACACTTACTAGTGTTTCATCAAATCACATCACCATCACATTCATTTGCCAATGCAAATGCAAATCTTAAATTAACTTATTAAGTGATTACGTGCATACACACACACACACACACACCACATATATGCATGCAGACCATATCTGTGAAGAGTTCTCCCCATAATCCTACACTTCCACATGACAACACTGAGACAGGAAGACAGCCAAGTAACTGAGTTCAAAGCTACAGGCTCTCTCTACAGAGACTATCAAAGTCTTAAACCTATTTCATTTAAAAGGACGGTATTTCCTGGCACGTACATGAGCAACTGGCCATGCAACACTTTGATCTTAGTAAGGCAGCCTGAGAGCAAATTGAAATGGCTTAGAGATTTTTGAAACATCAAAGCAGAACCAAATCAAAGAGGCCAGCCATGAAAATCCAGGCAACAAACACATGTTTTCAACACTATCCACCTTTCTACCTGTACAAACGCAACTCACCTAAAAAGACTTGAACTCTCTGACCTGGCAATAAAGGGGAGATGACTTGAAGCTAGCTACAGGGGTAGCACTAGGGGGAAAGAAGCGGGCAGGGAGAGGATCAGGGGAAGCAAAGAACAGTTGTGGCTCTCTCCATCTGAACAAACCAGTTCAAACACCATCTAGCTATGGGACTGGATTTCCTGTGCTCACACTTCAAACATGCTTGCATCCCACTCTGATCCTCTCCTTCTCCCGTCCCCCTCCATCTCTTCTGTCTCTAACCATACACACGCCTTCAGAACTTGAAGAGTGCACATATTCACACAGATCTACACTACAGACACTCAGCTCTCTCTTCAGTAGGCTCTAAATGGTGTAATTAAAAAGAATTTACACCTTTTTCTTTCCCTTTCATTTTTGAACATAATTCATATGAAAATGAAATTAAACAAAATGATTAGCTACAGATATGGTATCAATAATAATTATCCTTTTTTTTATAATCGAAACTTCATCAAGTTCATGATCATGAAATTATTATGGATCTGAGCCAAGAAATAGATGGAAACCAACACATCTTGCATCATTTCAGAAGTCCCGAATATAGTGACCCTACATAAAAAATGCACTGATTTTCAAAATCAGATCAATGAACAATTGCAATACTGATATTAGAATCAGATCAATGAACAATCCTCATTCAAACTTCATACACTGGATTTGACACTTCAGACTAAAATCAGTAAACCAGATGGTAAGATCCTCACTGCCCAAGTTGACTTTTTTTTTTTCTCTCTAAAAACATTTTATTCAAACAGGAAACATTAGGCCCAGCCCATTCCCAATAAACCTACTACATCTGTTAAACCTCCTTGTCAGTATAGGCTATACTGCAGTGCTGCTGAACCCGCTTATCACTGACCCCTTTTGTAGTTGGTCTGTTGCCAATATATCGCCTGTATTGTTCCGCATGTGAATAATAAGCAACCAACCAGAAACCAGAGTTATTTCTCTTGTCATTGGTATGCAACACGTGGTATTTCTTTGAGTCTGAAAAAGTCTGGCAGCCGGAGTTAGGTGTTCTCTCAAGAGCTTTGGCATGAAGTTCATATTTTTTCATGGCAATGAAGCATTGGCTTACACCTGATGAAGCTGTAGCAGAAATAATGGCAGATGCTTATATTCCAATGATGATTTCAATTTCCTGAATGTGTTGTCATGCACACTGTAAACAAGACAAACTTCTCAACAGGTAAAGTAGCTCAGCACTGGACAATTGACCTAGTTCAGACAGTCAGCAGTCAAATTCAATAATTTTAAGAGGTGTGATTACATGTATGTGTGTGAACATATATAGTGTAAAGTGTGTGTGGTGTGTGTGTGTGTGTGTGTGTGTGTGTGTGTGTGTGTGTGTGTGTGTGTGTGTGTGTGTGTGTTCGAAAATTGCAATGGAAAGGGGGAAAACTCACAGGCTGGAAGAGTAAGCAAAGAGATGGGAGAAAGGAGAGTTAGCTCATCTCCAGTCAGTATCATCATCATGTTGGTTTGCAATGAATGTTAGTACGAATTAAAGAATTCTTTCCGTTGGCTAGGCCCAATCCCACCCCTTTTACTTTTACCTATGTTCTTATTAGGCCTAATATATCCTGGCAATTATTAGGTTTTCTAATTCAGTTCACTGTGGATGAATATCAAATTCAAGATAGATCTGAACAGCAGCGCATACAGCACTGACTTCCAATTTACTGATAACAGAAATATATAGCTCTAACAACTCCGATCCAAAAACACATGTGTATCCATTATTTCTTAATCCTGATCATATTCATTACATTACTTCTCTTTACCAGTGTTCTGGTGAATGCATAAAGTCACAAGTGTGTTCAGCACTCTTTCTTGGGATTTTTGTACAGAAATGCTGACATACCCAGGATATACAATGAAGAAGGCAACCTCAGGCAGGAGTGCTGTTGGCCTCATGTAGTAGTGTCCTCAATGAGCATAACTTTTCTTAAGTCTTTGCCTAATGGATCAAGAATTTTTTATCATCTGGCTACAAAATAGCCTAAATCAATAAATGGTATGTAATTTATCTAAAGAATTCACAAGTAGTGTTTCCAGTGTTGTTCCAATGAATAATGTCTTACTAGTAATTTAATATCCTTGCAGGAGAGTGGTGAACTTACAATGTTCAGTAACATATGAGTTGGTATAACTATCTAACATTTGTCAACAGCAACATGCATCATTTTTAATCAATCTGCCTCACCCTAGGCCTACTTTTCTCTTCCTCTGTAGAGTCCCATCTTTCAGTCTATAGATCCCTTTCTCCTGCTCTCCAAAACTCAACCACCCCCACCCCCCTAACTAGTTAATTATCCACTGCTAGCTACTGGCCAATTTTCCAGAGCTAAGCACTTATCCCCAGTCAGTATTGTTAGTTTGGTATGAATAAAAGAATTCCATCTGAGCTCCAACCCAAGCATAAAATAAAACGTTTATTGTGAGTGATTTACATTCCAGCGGCTTTGTACCCTACATATTCTGTTAACAATCTAAATGCACACTTCTAAACTGTCAAAGCATTTCCTCCCACCAAAGAAACCAGACCTTGGAAATACTCAAAATCAGCTCGGTATCCAAGATGGCCTCTGACCTCTAAATTATCAGCGCTTTTCGTGAAGTCGGGTTTAACTTAAAAATCACGCACATGGTATGCAATTGATCGAAACGCTAGCAGAGTCTAGTATGCACGATTACTTTACCTTCAGACTTCAACTATGAATGATCTGTCTAAACGGCATAACTGATGAAACAAATGTATCGTACGCAAGCTGAGCAACAAATGTTTTTCTTCGCTTTTCTTTTCTTTCTCCTTCTTTCTTTTCTTTCTGTCTTTTTCCCCCTCTTCCTTTTTTTTTTAAGAACTCACAACACAGGCCTCGCATCGCGACCGAAAGACGAGCTTGCGAGCAACCATGCATGAAGGTATTCCGACACAGATTTCCATGTTTATCCAACCAAAGTGCTAAATCAGACCAAAGTTTTGATTCACCGATATCGCATGCAGCCCACTGTATGCATACCTTGGACGAAAAGATGCATGGTTTTCTTCTTCAAGCTGATGGAAAGTACTCCTGGGTAAAGCAATGCTCAGGCAGAGCTGCCGCCATTACAGACACTTGGTCATAGGTGGCGCTCGCTTCCAACACACTACACATCAAAACACTCCGGTTCTCTCTCTCTCTCTCTCTCTCTGTATGTATGTTACGTGTGTGCGCGCTTGCTTGCTTGCTTGCTTGCTTGCTTGCTTGCTCGCTTTGTCTACCGAGGAAATTGAGAACATATCTGAAGGCAGATCTTCTGTTATTTACCTTGGGGTCAAGAATCCAAACAAAAAATCTCCATTTTTTAACCCTTTGTCTCTTCAGTCTATCCAGCTTCCTGCAAAGTTTTCAGATGGGCTGATGGAGTCAGAGGGTTAAAGAACCATTACCAGCTATGTATACATACATAACATGTCACTGTAAAAGTCAATTTATTCATGAATAAATATAAAACTTGCACAAGAACCAACTTGTAACAAATTCCATTATGTTTCAGTTTAAGTGTGTGTGTGTGTGTGTGTGTGTGTGTGTGTGTGTGTGTGTGTGTGTGTGTGTGTGTGTGTGTGTTGTGTGTGTGAAGCATGTGTGCGTGTGTGTGTGTCTTTTTTTATCATTCATTTTTCATACGACAGCATTCCTGTTTCTGTATTTTTGGGCCGTTTTTCTCTTTGTTTTTGGGGAGAGGGGGTGAGGACAAGGAGACAGATGGGTTTTTTTTGTGTGTGTGTGTGTGCACACTCGTGTGTGAACTGGGTGTGTGTTCTGGGGGGGGGGGGGGGAGGGGGGAAGTATGATTATCAGAAAGGCCCTCCCTTTCATTTCCACTTTTCAGCATACCTCTAGACCCTTTGCCATCCACTTTGGGGACATTAAGAGGGTTTGAAATGTTCAAGCATGATATAGACTGAAATTTTATTTCATTCTGTACACAAACAAATATTCAGATAATATATTTCTGAAATATTTAAAATGTCCGTCCATGGGTGAAACTGGGAAAATGGTAACTTCTGTGCCCACTGTTCAAACACCTCTGTGAAACTAATTTTATGCAAATGAACTGTCACTTTCAAAGTTTCATAATGACATTCTATCAGATACAATGATCAGTGCAACAAAGAATCTGTGGATTTGAAATACCACCAGTCCTAATAGTAATACCAACATTATGAGGCTTCTGCTATCTTAGTATCTATTAGTATTACCTGTTAGTGTTCAGTTCAGTGATATTGGCTGCCCAAACTGTTAAAGGCTTTGCTTTTATACCAACACTAAAACTGATGATTGTATGCAGAGTATCATTCATCAGTCATACATAAAATAAATATATATATCTCTCCTGCAGGCTTAACTGGTATCTGGATATAACAAACACAACAAAACAGCCAGTCACACTCTCAAGCAAAAATCTAGAAAGAAGTGAGCACTGTTATCATCAATATCGTCTGTCACCAGTCATCAGACTAATGATGTGCTACATTATTATCACTGTCCAAACATACTCACAATATCATGAACATTTTCTCAGATTCTTTCAAATTTCATGCTCTACTCTCATAGCAGCCACAGCTTCAGTTTCTTTCATCAATCCACTGCCTGGGGCAAGTTTGTGTTATCAATATTTTCAATGACATCACTTCATGGAACTTGTTGCTAGAGATAGGTGTGATCACAGCACCTGGGACACCCACTCAGCCATAGTTCATTGATTAAGCAATATTTGAAAATAAGTTTGAAACCCAACTAGCTTATGATTGCTATCAGTGGTTGACACAGTATAGTTAATGCTCCCCCCCCCCCCTTCTTTTTTCTTAAATCAATTTTTTGTCACAACAAATTTTTTTGGTCGTAACACAGGCTGCTATCCCCTGGAACTGAACATCACTGCAATGGAGAACCACCTTTTTAGCCCCTGTATCATTACATGTGCGTTTATGTTTTGTGGGTTTTGTCCATAGAATTTTGTCATGGACAGTTCTTGTTGCTGTGGGGGCCTTTTACATATAATGGTGCACATGAGACCTCCGTAAATTGTGTCCTCTGAAAGCATAGCACCCAGACCATCACTAAAGGAATTTGGAGTTTGGAGTTGATTCAACAGGGGCTCATTGTACTCCGCACAACTGCATATCCACTCCATTTAAATCTGCCATCAATTATGTGGCAGACTCCCAGAACCTGTGCAAAATCCTAAGCACTGAGAAGACTGGGGAGGGGCAGGAGGGAACCTATAAAACATTATGATTACCATCAGTTAACATTAACTTGATTAAGATGGACAGCAAACAAGCCAGTTTTTTAAGTTTTAAGCTGCAATTAAATCTAACATATAAATTATAATATATATATATATATATCAGATTTTGTGTCCATGGCACTACAGAAAGAACTGACCAACTCGCTTTACACACCACTCAAGATTTAGTGGAAGATGAGAGAAATCTCTATCAACTGGGTCACTCACTCCACCCAAGCTGCCAAAGTTCAGATTCAGAGCAACTTTAAACAAAGGAGCACCACCAACGTGACAAGCAGATGTAGTATCATGTACTGAGTCTCCTCTAGTGGGTGGCCGATAGCTTCCTGCAGATGCCAAGCCATATGAACTTATCAAGACTGCAATGCAATTAACCTGGATTTCTGGTGGCTTAAGTTAGAGCTGGAAGGACTAGTGTAAAATACACCCACCAAGATGATCCAATACAAACTGGAGAAAGAAAGTCAAAATACAAAAAGCTATAATCATAATTCCAGCTGTTTTAGTTATGATTGAGAAGATCAAGTAAATGACCATGCTCTGCAAATCTTGTCATGGCAGTTATGCAAATCTAATAACAAATGCTAGTTTGACCCTGAAAATTACTACTAACAATAACATTGGAAATTAAAGCAAGACCGAGATGCAAAATATTAAAGATGAAAAAAAAAAGACTGAAGAATAAAGCAAACATCAAAATAGTAATTTCACAATTGATTACATAGTACAGATGGTTTCAATACTATCACTAGTATCAGGAAAGTGCATGAAACAGCTTTCAATATAGCATTATACAGTCTAACAATTTGAAGCACCCCTCAATTTCAAGCAGCAATTTATAGAATTTAGAATCACACATGCATGACTATGAACACACACACACACACACACACACACACACACACACACACACACACACACACACACACACACACAGACTGAGTACAAAAGCTTTGCTTGAAAGGCTACACATGCTCAAATTTTTAAAAGCTCACAGCACCAATTTACAACAGAAAATAATTGAACCTAGATAATGACAGCCTAAGAAGCCACTTTTCTCTGAGCAAGCTTTCATATT
This sequence comes from Monoplex corrugatus, assembly GCA_030674185.1. Classification (NCBI taxonomy): domain Eukaryota; kingdom Metazoa; phylum Mollusca; class Gastropoda; order Littorinimorpha; family Ranellidae; genus Monoplex; species Monoplex corrugatus. Next base: position 159,906,918 of record CM060305.1, read on the forward strand.
TAGGAGTTGGGATGGGATCGGGAGGCCTCCCTCCTTAGGACTTCACTTATTAAATTTACCTGACTGAAGTCACAACCTCCTTACAGGGCCAGGTACCTATTCACAGCTGCAAGGACTGAGGAGGAGGCCATTCGCCACCATTTTTTCCCCACTATGAGCCATACAACCAATGCCTGCTGAAGAGAAAAGCAGGTATTCTACTACTCTCTACAACGCACTGAGAAACTACCTAACATACAGAATACTAAATTTTGAGTAAAACAGTACTGTAGTAATATAAAACCAGAGCAGCACAGCAGTCCAGCTTATACGGTCTAGTTGTTTCACTTCCAGAAAAAATCTGCTCTACCTCATAGTTTTTTCTCTTTTTTTTAATTTTTTTTTTTAAACTAAATAACGATCAGATCTACAGATCTAATCATCAAAAATCAACATCAATGAACAGCTGCAAACTGGCAAAGGCCATGCGTATCTCCTTCAGTGAGTGTGTGTGTGTGTGTGTTGTGTGTGTGTGTGTGTCACTGTGTGTGTGTGTGTGTGTGTGTGTGTGTGTGTGTGGATTTTTTTTTTCAGTAAGACTAAGAGAGAGAGACAGTGTGTGTGTGTGTGTGTGTGTGTGTGTGTGTGTGTGTGGTGTGTGTGTGTGTGTGTGTGAGTTTGAGTGTGTGTGTGTGTGTGTGTGTGTGTAGTGAGTGTGAGTGTGAGTGAGTGTGAGTGTGAGTGTGTGTGTGGTTAAGTGAGTGTGAGTGTGAGTGAGTGTGAGTGTGAGTGTGTGTGTGTGTGTGTGCACACAATGTGACACATACACATGAGCACGCATGTTCTCCAGTGTGTTCCATTACACTTAAAGTCATTTCACCCAAATCAACTGTTCATGTCAAATTTAGTTTGTCATTTCAACAAACTCAACTATTCATGTCAAACTGAAAAGAATTCAAAGGTGATAAACACAAAACGTGCACATTTATATTCCTTAAGCATATTATTATCAACTGAAAAATTTTCATGACACCTCCAAACTGCACTGTGACTTTTAACATTTGACAATACGTATGATATCCGTACGTACGAGATGGAAACCCCTGAGAGAGTTAAAGTAATTTAAAGTAAGCCATCATTGTTTATTCTTCTCCGTTCACAGGCTGTGACTTCTACATGCACTCATACATGATAGATTTTAGGTATGGCCGTTTTGTCTTTATCCCATCATACAGTCCATCACATTCATAATCATTATGAAACACAATAGGCACTGTAAACAATCCATTAATATGGTTGCTTAGTAACCATACCCATGCAGTAAACAAACTTAATACTTGTGTGAATGAGCAACTAGGGTTATGCGTGTGTCACTGTATGTGTGTAGTGTGTGTGTGCGTGTGTATGTATGTATGTGTGTGTGTGCATGCATTTGTGTGTGTTGTGTGTGCACGAATGCATGTACACATGCACATCTAACTACCCGAGTATTCAAATATACTTACTCTTACTAGTCTTAGCATGTGTGTGCACATGTTGGTGGTGGTAGTGCCTGGTGGTTGTCTGGGAATGTGCATGCGTGTGTGTGCGTGTGTGTGCGTGTGTGCGTGTGTGTGTGTGTGTGTGTGTGTGTGATATAGGCTACATACGATACAGTGTGTGTGTGTGTGTGTATGAGAGAGAGAGAGAGCGAGAGAGAAAGAGAGAGAAAGAATGAAAGCGTGGTTACGTGTGTATGTGAACAACGCAACAAAAACACTTGACCACTAAGAACAACCAAAGTACAGGTAATGCCACTTACGGTCCAAAGTACTCGGAAACAAATAGCCTGACGGTTATTATAACCCCAAAACGTCAAGTACATTAACTTTCAACGAACTACACAGAAAACATACAACACTGACTATACAGCAACTGACCACGAACATCAAGCCTACCTCCCATACCTGCTCTGCAGATCAAGCCTAGTAGTACACACACTAGATGTAGCAGTACCTACAACAAAGCACACATCGGCGACTGGGACTGCGCAGGAATCTAGCACTGACAGTCACAAAACGTCGGCTCAAAAACATCAAATGGACTCGGTATGTTCTTTGTGAAAGAGGCAGAGTTTTGTCCCGTGTTCGTGTTGTGATACTGACTGACGCTTGCCACTGTGGCAAGGACTTGAAGCAGGCCTTCAGGTCGGACACCGCACACACGCACACTTTTTCTCACTTCTTAACTCTACGGTAGCCTGCCAAGCATTTCGTTTCAAAGCTCGACTCGGTCGACAAGACTATACATGCTTACCTCTTCTAAAAACACGAGAAGGCAAAAAAGCAGAACTTGTGACGAATATCCAGATGCTCGGTGCCATCAACAACAACAAAAAAAGATATGTCCGTGTAATAGCTATGAAAAGTTTGAATCCTGAAGATCAAAGACACATGCCCGCCGCCGACAAGCCTGACCCAGTGACGTCACACCCTTTAGAAGCACCGCACCAATCAACGCGAAGATAAAATCAACAACCAGAAAACTGTGTGGGACGAGTCCATATTGCCGAGGGTCATAAGATTAATATTAAATTTTAAAAAATGTCATAATTTCCAGAATGCTACTCAGATAACTTAATGGTTTCAAAAATAACACAAACTGTTATTATTTTACTAAATTTCTACGCGAAAGTAGGCAAATCTGCCGCGAGGTATTGTAACTAAGTAAAGCTACTCACCCCTCTTGCTTCGCTTAAAAGTTCTACTTCCTTCGGTAGGGTGGGGTTGGGAGAGAATGGAAACTTTCAGATCCGTGGCTGTTTACTTTTGCAAAGTTACTTCGTAAAATCGGTCAGTTTCAAAACATGTCAAAGAAACATTGAAGTACTTATGTCAGTTTTGTGTAGGAGAAAGTTACATTTTGTCAGAGATGGAAGTTCACGAAGATCCAGAAGGCGATCACGAAGCATGGCTGATAATAAGCTTGCCCTTATAAATTACACATGTTTGCAGGAGCTTTGCTTTGAAGTGTGGCCAGCGCTGGGGCCGTGCGTTGTAAATCAGGGACGCCGCTAAGCTTTTCTTTGCCTGACTTCACAAGTAGAGCTCCGCTGCTTCAAAAAGTACTTGGCCAAACCCTGCTTTCTTACAAGTTTTCGGCAGTTCATTGCTCTGCCAACGATCTTCAAGGAAATTTTTCAGTCCCGCGGAGGGTCTCAAAGGTGCATCTTGAAAACATGTGCTGTTCGGCTGGCACACATTCCCCCCTCGGTGTTAGTTGATTTAAAGATCTTGTCAGTTTCCTTGCAAATCTGCAATTAAATATTGTATAGAAACTGACGTGAACTAACACAGACACACACACGTTTGTTTGTTAGTTTTTAAAAGAGAAAATATGGGAAATGGGTGTGTGTGTGTGTGTGTGTGTGCGCGCGCGCGCGCGCGTGTGTGTTTTACTTACTCGTGCTGGGTGTATTTCAACTTCTTGACAGCAGGCTACATAACTACACTCCAAATTTAATTTGTAAGTGTACCTTCATGAAAGTAGGCCTATACAGGTAAACTGTACTTAATATCGTTAACTATTTCTTACCATCCTCTATCTGCAAATCGGACATGTGGGGTCCAACCGCCGTAATCCTGCAGCCGTGCCCTTTGTACAAACAAAACTAGCAATACAATGATTTGTGCGAAACAATGAGAGTTCAGTCTTCACTGAGACCTTGTATATACACGTCTTTCATGCACAGCCGTTCAACTCTGGCAGTGGCGGCGCCGCCCACAAAGACAAGGCGCCGTAATTAGCAGGTCAGCCGCAGAGCGCTGCCTTCAAAGAGCTATCACCGCCCATTGTGACCATCGCTAGGCGCCGCGGGTCTGCTCTTCTATTCTGCCTGATCGCTCTGCCTGCCAGGGGCGGTGTTCGACACCAAAAGTATCCTGACGCCAAATCTGCCCCTGAACACTTGTCTCACATTTGCTGTTTTCTGTCTAGTGACTGAATTTTTGTTATTGGCCATCCTTGTCAACTAGACGATTATGGATGACAGAGTTGAGACTTTTGAGTATTCTCAAAAAAAAAAAAAAAAAAAAAAAAAAAAAGTCATAGCACACAAATGTTTCATTTTGAGCAGTTTTATTATTTTATGCCTTGAAGGCTGGCGAGAAGTTGCGGATAGGCTGTGGCATTAGACCACAAAGACTGCTGTGTACAGAGCAGTAATCCTGAGTGCCCTTGCTGTACCATTGCAAGACTACCCAGCAACTACCAATTGACCTTGTCACTGGCTCAGAGAGTCTGCCAGATAATTGCTTGCACATTTGGGTGGAGCACATATGGATTTGTCCGAGTGCAATGAATCCCTTTCAACAGCTCCAAACTCCAGTAAACAACTGACAGCACGTTCAACAAGCTGGAACACTTCCACCTAAGATATCAATGCAAGACCTGCAACATCACGTGGTAAGGTTGAGTGTCCAAACTTTCATGGTTCTGAAGAAACGTGGCTTACAAAACAATGAAGTCTACTCATCACTGAAATGCCGGTTTTATGGTCAGGATAGATTTTCTATGTGGAAAACAACTGCATGACATACATGTAGATGCTTCTGTGCGGACAGCTGAAGCAAAACCCGCACCAAAGAAACAGGCAGATCAGAATACCAAGGCAACATCATTGCAGCATCAATACACCAACTGGAAGACAGTCTTGCAGCATCAATACCACCCAACTGGGAAGACAGTTTGCAGCATCAGTACCACCAACGGGAAGACAGTTTGCAGCATCAGTACCACCAACTGGGAAGACAGTTTGCAGCATCAATACCCCACCAACTGGGAAGACAGTTTGCAGCATCAATACCCACCAACTGGGAAGACAGTTTGCAGCATCAATATCACCAACTGGGAAGACAGTTTGCAGCATCAATACACCAACTGGGAAGACAGTCTGCAGCATCAATACCACCAACTGGGAAGACAGTTTGCAGCATCAATACCACCAACTGGGAAGACAGTTTGCAGCATCAATACCCACCAACTGGAAAGACAGTTTGCAGCATCAATACCCCACCAACTGGAAAGACAGTTTGCAGCATCAATACCACCAACTGGGAAGACAGTTTGCAGCATCAATATCACCAACTGGGAAGACAGTTTGCAGCATCAGTACCACCGACTGGGAAGACAGTTTGCAGCATCAGTACCACCGACTGGGAAGACAGTTTGCAGCATCAGTACCACCAACTGGGAAAACAGTTTGCAGCATCAATTATACCCCAAAAACTGGAAAGACACTGCCTGCAACAGAGTGAGCTGGCAGCAGCAGAGCACAAAGGGCACACTCAGATTTGAACAGCGCAGAGCAGCTGCTATATAACAAAGAGGACCGACCAGCAGAAATAAACCCATGGCCACAGGATTCTTTCCTGTGCAATGTCCATAGAAGAACATGTGCCTCTAAGAGTGGTCTTATATACCACAAGAAGACCCACATCAGACACTGAAGGCGTGTATGTCGTCTTATCTTTTGGGCTGATGGAGAGTCAATCATCATCATCATACATGCCAAACGGTGGATTCAAAATGAACACGGTGAATGCCATAGCCTATACAAACACCACCATCCCCAATCCCCAGGTGTGTGTGTGTGTGTGTGTGTGTGTGTGTGTGTGTGTGTGTGTGTGTGTGTGTGTGTGTGTGTGTGTGTGTGTGTGTGTGTATGTGTGTGTGATTGTTTTTGTCTGTGTTTGTGTGTGTGTGTGTTTGTTTGTTTGTTTGTTTGTTCTGTGTGTGTGTGTGTGTGTGTGTGTGTGTGTGTGTGTGTGTGTGTGTGTGTGTGTGTGTGTGTGTGTGTGTGTGTGTGTGTGTGTGTGTGTGTGTGTGTGTGTGTGTGTGTGTGTGTGTGATTTCAAAGTTCTTAGGCTCTGAGCCAACTTGGCTGAAAATTATCCATAGAAGAACACGCTTTATGTGTGATGCAGGTTTAGCATCTGCCAAACTGGTCTCCAAAGCCTCTGCCTCTTTTCCAAGTTTTCAGAGGTTTCCGAGGCGGGGGGGGGGGGGGGGGGGGGGGGGGGGAGGGAGGGGGATACATTTTACAATGCACGCGTGATGCAGCTTTGGCGCATCCCAAACTTGTGTCCAAAATTTCGGCCTTTTTCTAGACTAGTTTTCAATGGCAGCTTCAGTCCGGGAAGAGCAGGGGTGGGGGGGGGGGGGGGGCGATAAACTAGCAAAATCCTTGCCGGGGTGCGAATCTGACGTAGGTTGAACACTCCCTGAAATCCTGTTCAAAAGCGCCTTTGATGTGGGCAAGGTATGAACGGCACAGCTGTCAGGACCGGGTGGTGGGGGTTGGGAAAGCCTTCGGACCGATGGTGGGTGGGTGGGGTTTGTCGCCTGCGGGGTAGGGGTGACAAGGACTTCAGAGTGGTGGGCGGTACGGTCTTTTGAAGTCGGCAGCGTTCTGAGACTAGCCATGGCAACTGGACACGGCTTCAGGCAGCTTGTCCCAGGCTCGCCATCGTCCGCCGTGGATCAATCGCATCGGACCGACACCGCGCCCTGAACCTTCGACCCTTCAAGTCTATCGCAGTTAGCAACAAGGGCCATTAAGTACAAGACCTTTATTTGTTGATGTTCGAAATAAAACCAGCACAAACACACTGCCGTCACCGCGGGTACAAACACTCGACGCCTCAGTACAAAGACTCTTTTGTACGGGGTTTCTGTTCAAGTAAAGACAATTAAACGGTGTTGCTTAATTGGACTCGACCTGCGCGTGGGATTCACGCGCAAGCTTAACTTTTCGGTTCGCTCTATCCACCAGTTACAACAAACGTAACCCTTTCGTTCTGTGACCCTATCTACCATCTTTTTGCGTAACCTTTCCACTCCCTCACCCTATTCACCAGATATTCCTTTCTGCAGCCGGTGGGTAGAGTGAGCGAGTGAAAAGATTCCTTTCTGCAGCCGGTGGGTAGGGTGAGGGAGTGAAAAGATTCCTTTCTGCAGCTGGTGGGTAGGGTGAGGGAGTGAAAAGATTCCTTTCTGCAGCTGGTGGGTAGGGTGAGGGAGTGAAAAGATTCCTTTCTGTAGCTGGTGGGTAGGGTGAGGGAGTGAAAAGGGTTAAGGTTTTGCTTCGTTGGCAAAGCGGATTATGCATAAAGATGGTGGATAGATAGAGTGAAGGAGTCGAAGTGTTAACCCTTTGACTCCCTCACCCTATCCATCAACTGCAAAAACTTGACCCTTTGACTCCCTCACCCTATCCACCAACTGCAAAAACTTGACCCTTTGACTCCCTCACCCTATCCACCAACTTCAAAAAC
>CM060305.1:159919209-159924209 GCA_030674185.1 Monoplex corrugatus
CCATCCCCCTGGTCCCCAGCCACTCTGCAAGTCAGTCCAGCATTTTCTCCCTGGGTCTACCTGGTGCTGTCTTTCCCTCTAGCTTTCCCGTTGTGACCAGGTGCTCCAAATCCCCCTTCTTCATAAAATGACATATAAAATGTTGCCTGTCTTTTCCTAATCTTCCTTGTGAATGATCTACTTGTGTCTGCCTCCATGAAGACTGTCTCGTTATGGATGTATGCATGGATGCATGGATGGATGGACATGTGTGTGTGTGTGTGTGTGTGTGTGTGTGTGTGTGTATTTGTGTGTGTGTGTGCGCGCGCGTGTGCGTGTATGTATGAATGTATCGATGGATGGATAACTTACAGGGTCTTTAACGTGCAAATTTGATCTTCTGCATCTGTATACACAAGAAGGCACTGGCAGGTCTGCACACGTGTTGACCTGAGAGGTTTGAAAAATCTCCGATCGAATTCAGAACCTTGAGATTACAAGTAACATATTAACCCACTACTGCGCCCGTCAAACTGAGGATTTAACCCTTTGACTCCCGCACCTTATCCACGAACTACTAAAACTTAACCGTTTGACTCCCTCACCCTATCCACCAGCTTCCTGGGGAGTAAAAGGATTAAACAATATACGGGGACTGTCGTTGGAGGGCCATGGTAGTGGTCTTCCCAGGAGGTCTTCGTCATGTCTATTTCATGTTATAGGAAGCTGGTGGATAGGGTGAGGGAATCAAACGGTTAAGTTTTTCCTTTGCTAGCTTGGTTGCCAATGCAGGACGCTAGTGGACAGGTTGCGGGAGTCCAAGGGTTAATGTTAGTTTTTTACGGATCTATCAAAGGTCCTATGGGCTCTAGTTTTGATTAAATTGTATTGACTAAGATCTTTTGAGTTGTAGTGACGGAAAACAAAAACTGCCAACTTCAGACGGAAATACACTGTATAACAATTTCATACTGCCAAGTCATCCATGCAGGGTCTTTACTGATGCTTTGAAATAGGTGTGTGTTTTGTGTGTGTGTGTGTGTGTGTGTGTGTGTGTGTGTGTGTGTGTGTGTGTGTGTGTGTGTGTGTGTGACAGGGAGAGAGAGAGAGAGAAAGAGATAGACAGACAGACAGACAACTAGACAGACATACAGAGATACAGAGAGACAAACCAGACAGACAGACAACGAGAGAGACAGACAGACAGACAGACAGACAAACAGAGACAGACAGACACAGACAGACACACAGAGACACAAAGAGAGAGACAGAGACAGAGAGGCAGAGACAGAGAGACAGACAGACAGACAAAGACAGACAGAGAGAGAGAGAGAGAGAAACAGACAGACAGACAGACAGGCAGACAAACAGACCGACAGACAGATAGACAGACAGACAGACAGACAGAGACACAGAGAGACGCAGAGAGAGAGACAGAGAAAGACAGAAGAGAGAGAGAGAGAGAGAGAGAGAGAGAGAGAGGAGAGAGAGAGAGAGAGAGAGAGAGAGAGAGAGAGAGAGAGAGAGAGAGAGAGAGAGGAGAGAACTTGGAACTCGAAACATTTTCATAGTAGAAAGCAATCTGACTTATTACAATTTCAGATGTCACCCTTCTCTTGTCTTTATCTTACTCACGCGTACTCACGCACGCACATGTACGCTCTGACACGCATGCATGCACCCGTTTACGCACACGCACATCCACACCCAAATATACACCCAAACGCTCACACAGATAAATTCGAATGTCTACATGAACACAGCAAGAAATCTTTGCTGACATATTTTCTGTACAAACAAACAAACACACACACAAACATACATACATACATACATACATATATACATACGCACATACATACATGCATACATACATACATACATACATACATACATATATACATACACACACAAAACACAGACATACACATACACACACACTAACACATACACACACATACACACACACACACTAACACACACACTAACACACACACTAACCACACACACACACACACACACACACACACACACACACACACACACACACACACACACACATTATGAGAAAAGATCTCATGGAAATGATTTCAATGTGATATTGGGCAACCAAGATCAAAATGTTGATTACAGTTTTACGGGAAGAAAAAAAAAACTTACCTGTAAGCATTTGGCCTCAAATTAGACATATCAAGTACGGCGATCAAGCAAAGCAGAACGACACCTATTAGCATAATAAATTATATATAGGGCTGAACATCACGAAGAATGATCCATCTCGCATAATCAATTTCAGAGTGTTATCAGAAGGATGTGGGGTATACCGACACAGGATGTTATTTTGCCTCAAGTCATTTAGAGACACCCAGCAAAAGCAGGCAAGCAAGCAAACAAACAAACAAACAAACAAGCAAAACACCAGCGTATGAATTTCGTTTTTTTCTTTTTCTGGATGAGCGTTACATGGAGAACAATTTAAATCACTGGACTGAAAAGCAGCATAAAATCTCATTTTGTATGTACTATCTCAGATCACAAAGTCGAACAAAAATTGAGGCAACTGGAATGTAGTCTCTAAGAAGAATGTTGAGAGTTCCATGGACAGCAAAGAAAACAAACGAGACTGTTGGTTTAGGATGTTTTTCTTCCTACTCCAAGGTCAGACCAGATTCCTTGCACTGGGCACGATCCATTTACATCAGCCATACCTCTTGATCAAATATTTTCCCATTCAGTCGATCATATGCTTATATTTTCTCTTATGCATCGTTTAATAGGGGGATCCTTTACATTCCAAACACCACTCTTCGCTAGTGCATCATGCATGTAGTTTTAATTTTAGCCCTGGACCCTCTTCAGGACAGAACAATATCAATATGGCACGACCACTTTTCAGAATCGCAGAATTCATCTCGTTTCCGCTCTGACAACATATTCACTCAAAAACACATTATGATGTCATTTTAGTTTTAGTTTTTAGTTTATTCCTTTTCTCACACTGGGCAGAGCAGCAGGGAAGTTTCAGTCTTTTTCTCCTAATTTTTGTATCTGGTGTTTGTTTGTTTGTGATCTTACGCTTGACAAAGGCCAGTTGGCCGAAAATTTGCGCCTGTCTTGTCTTGTTGTATTAAATACACGTTCTTATTCTTGTTTCGTGTTTTTTTTCTGGTTCATGTTTGCTTGAACGCGGACAGTCACTTGTTTTGGATTTCGTAAAATTAAAAAAACAAAAACAAAAAAAAACAACAAAAAAAACAAAAAACAAATGCGCGCTAGAAACAGAAGATGATTAAGATAGCTTGACCATCTTGTGTCAGACTCCTTGCAACTTTTATTGCGAATTGTAAATCGGTTATCAAAGTCAAAGTTTTGAAAATGAAGACTGCAAAAATCCGCGCCGTCCGCAGAAAGTGAACATCGTTAGAATGGCTTGACTACCTTGTATCAGACGCCTTGCAACTTTGATTATTATACACAATATCATTTTCATCTCAAAGTTAGGTTTTTATCTCTCGATCGTTTGCATGCAAATGCCCGTGCAAATGTTTTTTGTCTCTGCTTTCCCATCTTTGTGTTCGCACAAGTTCATTTGCTGCTTAATATACATTTACCCACACAGCTTGTCACCTTCGGGGTCATTGATGTAATCATCCAATGTGACCTTTCACCCTTCCGCTCTCGACATAATTATGTACAGGGCCGCTATGCCCCCCCCCCCACCCCCCCTGGCCTATGGAACCACAAAAACACCCAGCATACACGCCTACAAAAATACCCAGCATGCATGCCTACAAAAATACCCAGCATGCATGCCTACAAAAATACCCAGCATGCATGCCTACAAAAATACCCAGCATACATGCCTACAAAAATACCCAGCATGCATGCCTACAAAAATACCCAGCATGCAAGCCTACAAAAATACCCAGCATGCATGCCTACAAAAATACCCAGCATGCATGCCTACAAAAATACCCAGCATGCATGCCTACAAAAATACCCAGCATGCATGCCTACAAAAATACCCAGCATGCAAGCCTACAAAAATACCCAGCATGCATGCCTACAAAAATACCCAGCATGCATGCCTACAAAAATACCCAGCATGCATGCCTACGAAAGATAGAAGTATGCAGACTGTGCAACAGCTTAGTGCCTGCACAGTGTGTGCTAAGCAACGAACATGCACGTATCCGACAGTACAATTGCTCAACGTAAACAAATAAAAGAACCCCACCTCCCAAAAATGCACATACACATTTTATATTTTTTTCTGTTTTCATTTTATTATTATTATATTATTATTATTATTATTATTATTATTATATTATTATTATTATTATTATTATTGTTATTGTTATTATTATATTATTATTATTATTATTATTAATATTATTGTTATTATCATTGTGATGATGATGATTATTATTATCATCATCATCATTATTATTATTATTGTTATTATTATTATTATTAGTATTATTATTATTATCATTATTATTATTATCATTATCATTATTATTGTGGTTGTTGTTATTATTATTATTATTATTATTATCGTTCTTGTTGCTGTTGTTGTTGTTGTGATGATGATGATGATGATGATGATGATGATTATAATCATTATCATTATCGTTCTTGTTGCTGTTGTTGTTGTTAATGTGGCGGTGATGATGATGATGATGATGATGATGATTATCATTATTATCGTTATTAATATTATTGTTATCATCTAGTGTTGCAATGCTTTTCGGATGCATGTACGCACGCTGTTTTTGCTTACAGTGCGCAGACAGTGTGTTACTGCATAGTCTGCATACACCGTCCTCGGTGGGCGTGCACGCTGGGGGTGTTTTCAAGCTTCTTTAAGCCACCAGTCAGTGACATTACTTACAGGATCTTCAACGTGCATATATGACATTTTAGACGTGTATAAACAAAAACAGGGTTTATGCATTGGCAGGTCTGAGCACACGTGTTGAAACATCTCCACTCTTTACCCATTAAGCGGAGGTGTAAAA
>CM060305.1:159941709-159949209 GCA_030674185.1 Monoplex corrugatus
AAAGCACATGGAAACATTAGCACATAAAGGGGCACTAACAAAAAAAAGCACATGGAAACATTAGCACATAAAGGGGCACTAACAAAAAAAAGCACATGGAAACATTAGCACATAAAGGGGCACTAACCAAAAAAAAGCACATGGAAACATTAGCACATAAAGGGACACTTATAGAAAAAAGCACATGGAAACATTAGCACATAAAGGGGCACTAACAAAAAAAAGCACATGGAAACATTAGCACATAAAGGGACACTTATAGAAAAAAGCACATGGAAACATTAGCACATAAAGGGGCACTAACAAAAAAAAGCACATGGAAACATTAGCACATAAAGGGGCACTAACAAAAAAAGCACATGGAAACATTAGCACATAAGGGACACTAACAAAAAAAAGCACATGGAAACATTAGCACATAAGGGGCACTAACAAAAAAAAGCACATGGAAGCATTAGCACATAAAGGGGCACTTACAAAAAAAAGCACATGGAAACATTAGCACATAAGGGGCACTAACAAAAAAAAAGCACATGGAAACATTAGCACATAAAGGGGCACTAACAAAAAAAAAGCACATGGAAACATTAGCACATAAAGGGGCACTAACAAAAAAAAGCACATGGAAACATTAGCACATAAAGGGGCACTAACAAAAAAAAGCACATGGAAACATTAGCACATAAAGGGGCACTAACAAAAAAAAGCACATGGAAACATTAGCACATAAAGGGGCACTAACAAAAAAAGCACATGGAAACATTAGCACATAAAGGGGCACTAACAAAAAAAAGCACATGGAAACATTAGCACATAAAGGGACACTTATAGAAAAGAGCACATGGAAACATTAGCACATAAGGGGCACTAACAAAAAAAAGCACATGGAAACATTAGCACATAAAGGGGCACTAACAAAAAAAAGCACATGGAAACATTAGCACATAAAGGGACACTTATAGAAAAGAGCACATGGAAACATTAGCACATAAGGGGCACTAACAAAAAAAAGCACATGGAAACATTAGCACATAAAGGGACACTTATAGAAAAAAGCACATGGAAACATTAGCACATAAAGGGGCACTAACAAAAAAAAGCACATGGAAACATTAGCACATAAAGGGGCACTAACAAAAAAAGCACATGGAAACATTAGCACATAAAGGGGCACTAACAAAAAAAAGCACATGGAAACATTAGCACATAAGGGGCACTAACAAAAAAAAGCACATGGAAACATTAGCACATAAAGGGACACTTATAGAAAAAAGCACATGGAAACATTAGCACATAAAGGGGCACTAACAAAAAAAAGCACATGGAAACATTAGCACATAAAGGGGCACTAACAAAAAAAAGCACATGGAAACATTAGAACATAAAGGGGCACTAACAAAAAAAAGCACATGGAAACATTAGCACATAAGGGGCACTAACAAAAAAAAGCACATGGAAACATTAGCACATAAAGGGACACTTATAGAAAAAAGCACATGGAAACATTAGCACATAAAGGGGCACTAACAAAAAAAAGCACATGGAAACATTAGCACATAAAGGGGCACTTACAAAAAAAGCACATGGAAACATTAGCACATAAAGGGGCACTAACAAAAAAAAAGCACATGGAAACATTAGCACATTGTGACAAGGGTACATGGAGAGAAAGGTCACTTAAAAGAAGAAGCATGTGGACACAATGACACATAGAGACAAGGGCACATGGAGACAAGGGCACATTGACACAAAGGCACATTGACAAAAGAGTACATACAGACAAGGGCACATTGACAAAAGAGCACATACAGACAAGGGCACATTGACCAAAAAAGCACATAGATACAAGGGCGCATTGACCAAACAGCACGTAGAGACAAGGGCACATTGACAAAACAGCACGCAGAGACAAGGGCGCATTAACAAAACAGCACGTACAGACAAGGGCATATTGACAAAAAAGACAGATTGAAACATACACGCCTAGGGACAAGAACACCCACGGAAAAGGGCGTTTGGTGCAAGGGCGCCAAATGAAAGAACATTAAGTACAAGAACACTTCGTACAAGGGCGCCTAAGGTAAGGGTACTAGTACAAGGGCACCCAGGAAGGGAGCCCGAGGACAAGGGCACCAAAGGAAGTAGTTTAAGGTACAAGGGCACCTAGAGACAAAGGCACATAAAAATGAGGACACAAAGGGACTCGAGGATAATTATGTCTGAAAGCTGAATGAAATGAGGAGACATAAAATGTTGAAGGGACACAGAGGCGTGGGAACAAAAAGAACAGGCCACACACATGTTTGGTTACACGGGACAGATTTTACATATTTATATATCAGTGATTTAAAGATACAGACATCTTCAAACACGGGAACATAATTATGACAGTACACACACACACATATATATATACACACACACATACACATGCACGCACACACACACATACATACATACACACGTATGCACACACATATATGTATGCACACATACACACACACACACACACACACACACACACACACACACACACACACACACACACACACACACACACACACACACACACAGAGTATAAGTTACACAGAGACTGTCATCAGTATCCTCAGACGAGGACAGCGCATACATTTGTCTGAATTCACAGACATTGTCTAGGAGGTGAACATGACATAATTGACCGGAAAACAAACACAAAACAAAAACACAATCCCTGAGTGTTTTTGTCTCTGAGTATGTGTACGTATGAGACAGGTTTGAGACAGCAATCATCGTTTGGGATAATCGTCACAATCTATTGTAACACAACCCCCCCCCCCCCCCCCCCCCAGGCTTTATCAACGCTTCAGAGACTGGATCCGTTTAAATGGGATTGAAAAGAGGAGGGAAAGGGAGGTAAGAATTGGGGGGGAGGGCCCCTGGGTTGCGGGTCGGAGGGTATCGCCTCGGCGGGATTAAGACTTAAGATTCACATGAAAGGAAAAAAAAAACACAACTGAACTTGTCTGTTTGCTCATCTTGCCTCAGTGATGAGTTTGCCCGCAGTGCCGTTTCCTTTCATCATGTCGCCCACTGTCAAATGATCTCACGCTGATTCACTTGACTGGACTATCGAACTTGTGGGCAAACAATGTACGGATGTGCGCACATCGCCACACGCATCTTTGCCATCGTTAAGACCAACACGGCCACAGGGCAAAAATCTCTCAGGATCAGTCCCGAGCACGGGGGCCCCCACACCTCCATCTATAGCCCTAAAGAATGTGTTGGCGAAATCAAAGAGAAGTTGTGCCCTGATAATGACTTGTTGACGTTCCAAAGCGGAGATAGGCGTACTTCAAGCTTGTACCGGGCCAGCCCTTCAATGAGCCATCGATCAAACCAAGTCTTCAATGACTCCCGCTAGCGCCCTGGGGTGCTCTTGTCCACCTGTGGCGGTGATTTCAGCCCTTTATCAGCTACATGGTCAATCAGCTGAGGTTATGGACATGAGCGGACTTTTCCCTTTGCGCCTTGGTTGAGCGGCAAGCTGGGCTGTCGCTTCTTCAACCCCTTTACTACTACTGCAAGATAAAACGTTTCAGATAAAACTCGAGTTAGAGTTAAAGTCTGTTAGAAACACGACACCAGGCACGTATGTTTTTGATGATGAAGGGACTTGAAGATTCCTGATCGTTCGTTTGAATGTCGCAGTTTGAAACTAAAAACAATGTTATTTGTCAACTTCTTCCAACGTTCAGTCTTGTTGCTCGAGGCAAAAGCGACGAAAGATCTACAAATAACGATCTTCTGAACAGAGTCCAGGGCTTATGTTGCGTTAGTACAGAGTCCATTAGCTCGGAGCAAGTTACTGTGTATAGCAGATATCCCGACCACATCAGTCACTTTGAGTCGAACTTTTCAAACACTTTAACACTATAGTGTGGTTTGATTATGTTCTTTGTAAACGTCAATCCCTCTCCCCTTTCCAAACTTAAGCAGCACGTTATCAGTGGCTTTTGAATTTAGTTGCTCACTGTAACTTTAACATGATGCTAATTTTTAATGAGGTTTGTTCAATATTTAGGGGCGGGAGGTGGGGGACAAACAAAACCCAAAAGCAAACTATCTGAGATTATCTGCCCTTGAGAGTATGCTTGTGTGTGTGTGTGTGGTTGTGTGTGTGTGTGTGTGTGTGTGTGTGTGTGTGTGTGTGTGTGTGTGTGTGTGGGTGTGTGTGTAATTTGCGTGTTTAAGTGCACGTGTGTGTGTGTGTGTGTGTGTGTGTGTGTGTGTGTAATTTGTGTGTTTAAGTGCACGTGTGTGTGTGTGTGTGTGTGTGTGTGTGTGTGTGTGTGTGTGTGTGGTGGTGTGTGTGTGTGTGTGTGTGTGAGTAAATGCACGTGTGTATGTGTGTGTGCGTGTAATTTGTGTGTGTGTGTAAGTGCACGTGAGAGAGAGAGTGTGTGTGTGTGTGTATGTGTATGTATGTGTATGTGTGTGTGTGTGTGTGTGTGTCATTTGTGTGTGTGTAAGTGCACGTGTGTGTGTGTGTGTGTAAGTATGTGAGAGTGTGTATGTGAGTATGTGTGTGTGCTTGTGTGTGTGGGGGGGGGGGGATGACATGTCAACGCACGTGTAAAAAACTACAAGACAGACTGAGAAAGAGAAAGACAGGGAGAGAGTTTTGTTGTTGTTTTTGTTATTGTTGTTTAAAGTCCAGCCGACTGCGCAGAGCCACATCAGGGCTGAGGGAAGGAGTGGGAGAAGGGTGTAAAAGGGGTGTGGGTGAAAGAAAGAATCATTTTATTATTTTAGTGAAATCTGAATCAAACTGACTGTCAGCAGTCAAGCAAATACGAGCCAGAAAAACAAAAATAGAATAAGAACACGCATTCAAGACAGGCGCTTTATTATTATGATTATCATTATTATTAACAATATCATCATCATTCATATTATTATCGTTAGTAGTAGTAGTAGCAGTAGTAATAGTAGTAGTAGTAATTGTAGTAACAGTTGTAGCAATGGTAGCAGTAGTGTTCTTCTTTTATTTCTATTGTTTAAAGCCCAGCCGACTGCGCAGAGCCATATCAGGGCTATAATTGTTTCAAAACACACAAAACTTCAACAGGAAAAAAAAAAAAGAAAAGAAAATTAAGTACAAATATCAATGCATCCGCGCACATAATCTAAGGACATGCCCCTGGCGTTGACCACTCCGTCCAATTTATCGCACAGGGGATTTAAAAAAACACCTGAATACAAATATAATTACCTAAAACTGCTTCCGTATGTTTCACCTCCTTAGAGCCTAAAATCCATTTAATACACGTGCCCAATTATCAATCCTAAGAAAAAGTACATAAGACTTTATCGAACACATACAGGTGAATGGACCAGCAAGGCAGAAAATGATAGAAAGAAATGACAGAAAGCAAAGGAATAAACGAGAAACAAAGAGAGAGACAGAAAAGAAGAAATTTCTAGCACAGAATTTCCAGAAGGTGTGGATACTCTTTATACTAAAAGAGCCCCCGGCATCCCCACGGGGGGTAGTAGTAGTAGTGGTTGTAGCAGTAGTTATACTAGTAGTAGTAGTAGAGGTGGTGGTGGTGGTGGTGGTGTTATTATCATTACTGTCATGATAAGCGCCATTGTTTCCCGCTCAACGAACCATCAGTGAAGTCTTCTAGGTTACTGTTTTATCCACAAGGCGGTGTACGTTTATGCCTTTGTTGTTGTTGTTGTCTTTTGTAAACACTTAACAAAGATCAGCTTTCCAAACATTTGCGCCTGCTTCGTTTTGTTACATTAATAATAATAATAATAATAATAGTGCATTTATAGAGCGCTTTCCGAAACCTCAAAGCGCTTTACATCAGTAAACCATACATATATAAACCAAATAACAGGCTACAATACAAACAAACTCATCAAAAACTATCCACAGGAAATCAACAACCACACAGACACACCAAATAATCTCTCTCCCTCTCACCCCCTCCCCGCCCACCCCTCTCCCCCCATTTTCAAACACACACACACAACACCCACACACACACAGCCACACATCACACACACACACACACACACACACACACACACACACACACACACACACACACACACACACACACACACACACACAACACACTGGCATACACCCCATTGTGCACAATTTCATCCAGAATGTCAAGCAGGATCAACTCACTAGCCAAAATCAGGAAAAACACTGTTTAAAGAAGTAAGTTTTTAAACTTGTTTTGAAAGATGGTAGAGTTTTAGAGTGGCGGACGGACTGAGGCAACAAGTTCCATGTCTGAACAGCAAAAACTGCAAAGGCTCTACCACCGTGAGTTTCTCTGTTATATTTTGGCACACGAAACTTCTTGTCATCCACAGAAGAGCGGAGTGATCGAGAAGGTACGTAGACAGTCAAGAGTTCAGAGAGATAGTCAGCAGTTCCAGAAATGATGTGATAACAAAGGCAGCAAATCTTGTATTTTATTCTTTGTTCAACCGGGAGCCAGTGCAGTGTCTGAAACAGGGGTGTGCAGTGCTGTGACCTACGTGCCTTGAAGATGAGTTTAGCTGCAGAGTTCTGAACTTGTTGCAAATGTTTGAGATGTTTCTGAGGGCAACCCGCAAGGAGTGAATTGCAATAATCTAACCTAGACAGAATGCATGCAGTAACTAACGTCTTGGTTGCGTCTAATGTAAGGTAGTGTCTAATAGAATTAATGCGTCTAAGTTCGATGTATGCAGCCTGACATGTTTTGATGATGTGCTGGTGCATGGAGAGATTATGGTCAAAGACAAAACCGAGGTCACGAACGCAATCAGAAAAAGCAATAGCGGTATTACCGACAGTAATAGTGGAAGGCAGAGAAGAAAGATCTGCAGGCAATGGAGAAACACGAAGGGCTTCAGTCTTGTCATCATTCAACTTAAGTCGATTTTCATACATCCAGGATTTTACTTCAGAAACGCAGTTCTGAAGAGACTGAACTAGATGATCGTAGTTAGAAGGAGAATCAGTATGATTGAGCTGGGTATCGTCCGCATACATTTCATGACGGATGGAATGTGAGTCAATAAGGTGGGTCAGAGGAGAAGTATACAATATGAAAAGCACAGGACCCAGAACAGAGCCTTAAACCTTTGACTCCTGCACCCTGTCCACCACCAGCAAAAATGTAACCCTTTGACATCCTCACCCTAGCCACCAGTTTCCTGCAGGGTGAGGGCGTCAAAGGGTTGCATTTTTGCTTTGTTGTCATGGTTGACGAAGCAGTATGCCAGTGGATAGGCTGAAGTAGTTAAAGGGTTAACTACAGGTTTTGATTCTAATTTGTGTATATCTGCTTCCTCTTTGCCTCAGTGAACCTAACTGGCATTCATTTGGATTCAGATTTTAACCCTTTGACTTCCTCACCATTAAGGACCAACTGCAAAAAACTTTATCGTTTAACTTTCTCACTTCCCCCGTGGGGATGCTGGGGGCTCTTTCAGTATAAA
>CM060305.1:159951709-159961709 GCA_030674185.1 Monoplex corrugatus
CACCCCAGATAGACCCTCAGTCACCTTTTCACTCCTAGTGCTGTTCGACTGACTGCGAGTTAAGACTGATTTCGTGGTGGGAGGTCACATATATATATATATATAAAAGAATGGGTAAAATTAAGTATGGTAAGGCAATGTTGCAGACTTGCGAGACAGGGAAGGAAGATTTTTCAGATGGGGAGCGTTCTGTGTTAGGGAGGCAGTTTTCGTGTGTAAGGCAGCTTTCGTGTGGAAGGCAGTTTTCATGTGGGAGGCAGTTTTCATGTGGGAGGCAGTTTTCATGTGGAAGGCAGTTTTCATGTGGAAGGCAGTTTTCATGTGGGAGGCAGTTTTCATGTGGAAGGCAGTTTTCATGTGGAAGGCAGTTTTCATGTGGAAGGCAGTTTCATGCAGAATGCGGTCTTTACGTTGAAGGTGCAGAGATTATTTCACTAAAATTTATATGTGAACAGTCATCATCATCAAGTGCCCTGCCACATGGCGGTGGCGATCATGGCCCTCCATATGCATCTATCCCTTGTTGCCGCAAGCACAACTTCCACCCTCTCTGTCCTCAGCCACCCTGCAAGTCCGTCCGATATTTTTTCCATGGGTCTACCTGGTGTTTGCTTTCCCTCCAACTTTCCTGTTGTGACCAGGTGCTCTTATTCCCTTTTCCTAAAAAAAAAATGGCATGTAAATGTTGCCTGTCTTTTCCTAATCTTCCTTAAAATGATCTTGTTGTGTCTGCCTCCATCAAGACTGTCTCATTTGTTTTTTTTGCTGTCCATGGAAATCTCAATAGTCTTCTTAGAAACCACATTTCAGTTGCTTCAATCTTGTTCCAGCTTTGCTTGTTGACTGTCCACGCCTCACAACCGCATAACGTTATCGGTTCTATATAACATTCAGAACTCTCTTCCTGATGCTAACTGATAGGCATTTGTTGGTAAGAACGCTTTCTAACGTCTGGTGAGATGATCGTTCCCAGATAGTTAAACTTATCAACCTGTCTCAAGGTTGTGCCGTTTGCTGTTGTTTTGCATGAGGGGATTTCGTGTTTTTTACTGATCACCATGACTTCAGTCTTCTTGCTATTTAGCTCCAACCCTTTACTTTTGCTATCTATTTCTTTTTATATTTGCAGGGTTTTGTAGGTCCCCTCCATTTTCTGCAATTACCATGGTGTCATCTGCGTATCGAATGTTGTTTTTCCTCCAACCTTTAATCCAGGGTCTTCCTCTACGTTTCTCATGTTTTTGGCTGTAAAGTAAAATTAGATCTGGTGGCAAAACACAACGTTGCCTGACTCCTCTTTTGATATTTTGGAAAGAGCTTGTATCGTTTTCTATTTTCATTGCAGCTCTTTGTTTCCAATACACATTTCTGATTATTCGTAGATGGGGGGAAAAAACTGTAGCGCTGTCCATATTTTTAAGTTTGCATCACTTCGGTTTCAGCTCTCCTAACAGGAGTTAGGAGAAGTTTAGATGAAGTCACATCTGTTTCAGACAGATGTGGAGTGGCGTTGTGCTCAGCTTTAAGGCCTTAGAACACTACTGTCTGTGTGGTCCGTGTCAGCATGTACTTCACAGACCTCCAACCACGAAATCAGTCTTAAGGGGGCAGACCTACCCAGACCTACCCTGATGTATACATCAGACATAATATGTTCAAAAGTTTTCATCCGATTTCCTTGATATTTGGCACAAGCAGGGACAAGTACCTATAGCCGGTAGTAAAATCTTGCAGTTCTGCATGAAAGAAACATTTTTATCAAAAGTTGTATTATAATTTTGTTATTAAAATTATTCTAAAAATTGGTGTGATGATTGTACAAAAAATAATGATAGTAGAGCTAAGATTTTACTGCATGCCATACATGCTATACAGATGTGTTTGCTCACTAAATATCAAATTCCTAACACGAATATATGTGTAGTTATAAATGTCACAGTATGTACTATATTTTTTCATTTTCGCGAGAACAATTTTTAATTAATTAATTTTTGTCAACCTTCCATAACTCACAGACCTCAACAAAGATATTCAATCCAAAGAATACTGTCTGAGGTATCTTTTTGCCATATATCATGGTGATTGGTTAATTAGAACTGAAACACTGAACATCACAATCTTGGTACCCAAATCTGGGTAGGTCTGCCCCCTTAACTCGCAGTCAGTCGAACAGCGCTAGGAGCTGAAAAGGTGACTGAGGGTCTCTCTGGGGTGTTTTGACTTTTTCTCAAATTTGATTTCTGTAGACTATAATCTATCCCCTACAAGAATTTTTTTCTTGAAAAAATGTCATTAATCAGTTTAAAATGGTATTTCAATGCACTGATCGCAGCAGAAAAAACGCAATTTCCTACCAAAAGTACCTATTTTTGTCTTTGATTATGAACCGTAACCTGTACAGTACCCGCACATGTAATATACTGATGGAAAGCTCTTTGGTGCACCTTTCAGACAATGACAGCTAAAATTAGAAACAAACTGGGTCAAAGCCATCAAATAAAGAAATTTAAGGAAAATGTGTAGGAGAGCACACAAAAACTTTAGAGGCCGTTTTCTCAAAATGGCCGTCATACAATGGCTTTAAACATACACAACTTCTACATTTTTTTGAGTACAAGCTTTATTCAAGTACCAAATTAATCAGCAGAATGTACACTTTCCAGTGATATGTATATCTCAAAATGCCCAAAATGCTAGTTAAGACTGATTTCGTGGTGGGAGGTCACATATCTCGACAGCCCCCGATGTTGTGGGGTGGAAGTATGTACATTAGTGTTTTAGTTTCGTCTTGTACCGGTAGCGCCAGTTCTGTCGTCATCGTTGTCGTATATCTTTTGGGTATTGTGAAGGTCCGTACTGCATTATATATGTACGATTGACGTTCAAAAGCGAGTAGCTGTAAATTGAAAGAAGAGAAAATAGGGTAACAGAATTCGCTTTAAAAGAAGTGAATTCTTCTTGACTACAACCGTTGTGTGCATCTTCCGACTTGTGATGTTCAGCATCGGCAGTGCCAGTTCATAACTCTTGGTGCTAATTCCTGAAGACGTTTCTGAACTACAGACAGTGCGAGCCGGCTGAACTCATAATGTGGGAATATTTGTAATGTCGTGTGAATGAGAACGAGTGTGTGTGTATTATTAATAAAGACATTTGTATGGAAGTTTGAACTTTAAGTGTTGTGTTGTTGTATGAATGGAAGTAGGTCTGTCTCTCTGTCTGTATCTATATACTTGTAGTTTAGGCCTTCGCGAGCCTAACAGTGTTACTGGTGTATGCCAATGACCGTGCATTGTCTGACAGGCCTCTGTGCTTTTATTTGATCATTTGAACATAAGACAGTTAAGATGGTAAGAAAATGGTAATGGAATCAGAAAATCTCGGTATTTCTACTCCTGTCCTGTATTTAAACATTATCTCAGCGACGTGAGATGGTCAAGTTTGTAACAAAATGGGAATGGAATCAGAAAATCTCAGTACTTGTACATGTGTCCTATATTTAAACATTATCTCAGCTACGTGAGATAGTTAAGTTTGTAACAAAAAGGTATTGGAATAAAAAAAATCTTATATTTGTACTTCTGTCCCGTATTAAACATTATCTCAGTCACGTGAGATAGTTAAGTTCGTAACAAAATGGGAATAGAATCAGAAAATCTGAATACTTAAACATTATCTCAGTCACGTGAGATAGTTAAGTTCGTAACAAAATGGGAATAGAATCAGAAAATCTGAATACTTAAACATTATCTCAGTCACGTGAGATAGTTAAGTTCGTAACAAAATGGGAATAGAATCAGAAAATCTGAATACTTAAACATTATCTCAGTCACGTGAGATAGTTAAGTTTGTAACAAAATGGGAATGGAATCAGAAAATCTGAATACTTAAACATTATCTCAGTCACGTGAGATAGTTAAGTTCGTAACAAAATGGGAATAGAATCAGAAAATCTGAATACTTAAACATTATCTCAGTCACGTGAGATAGTTAAGTTCGTAACAAAATGGGAATAGAATCAGAAAATCTGAATACTTAAACATTATCTCAGTCACGTGAGATAGTTAAGTTCGTAACAAAATGGGAATAGAATCAGAAAATCTGAATACTTAAACATTATCTCAGTCACGTGAGATAGTTAAGTTTGTAACAAAATGGGAATGGAATCAGAAAATCTCGGTATTTCTATTACTGTCCTATATTAAACATTATCTCAGCTACGTGAGATAGTTATAAGTTTGTAATAAAAAGGTATTGGAATCAAAAAATCTTATATCTGTACTTCTGTCCCGTATTAAACATTATCTCAGCTACATGATATAGTTAAGTTTGTAACAAAATGGGAATGGAATCAGAAAATCTCGGTATTTCTATTACTGTCCTATATCAAACATTATCTCAGTCACGTGAGATAGTTAAAATTTTGTAACAAAATGGGAATGGAATAAGAAAATCTTAATATTCGTACTGCTGTCCTGTATTTGAACATTATCTAAGCCACATGAGATAGGTTTGTAGCCAAATGGGAATGGAATCAGGAAAGCTGGGTATTTGTACTCGTGTCCTGTATTTAAATATCATCTCATCCACGGCTTATGTAGCCCTATCTGCAACCTTCCTCCACCCCATCTTTACGCCAGCCCTACTCTTGTGCACCTGTTTCTTACACACACACACACACACACACACACACACACACACACACACACACACACACACACACTCACACTCACACTCACACACACACATATACATACATGCGCGCGTGTACACACACACAAACAACCACACCTACACACACCTACACACACACAAACATCCACACACACACACACACACACACACACACACACACACACATACACACACGCACAGACACACACACACACACACACACAGACACACACACACACACACACACACACAGACACACACACACACACACATCCACACACACACATACACAGACACAGAGACATACACACAGACAGACACACACACGCGCTCGCGCGCTAATCATATATACATTGCACTCAAAGAAAGCTAGGAACTCTATAATCACTTTGTGCGGATATTAAATTCGTGGAAAGGTGTGTGTAATGTGTGCACGGCTGATGGCATCTTGCTGATAGAAACGACGCACATCCTAAAGAGTGGATGCCCCTTTGACTTCAATCAGTTATTTTAATATCATGGATTAATGATCCCCCGTCGAGATGCCGGAGCCTCTTTCAGTATAAATAGTATCCCCACCTTCTGGAAATTCTCTGCAAGAAATTTCCTCTTTTCTGTCACTCTCTTTGTTTCTTTCTTCCTCCTTTTCTTTCTGTCATTTCTTCCTATCATTTTCTGCCTTGCTGGTCCATTCACCTGTATGTGTTTGATAAAGTCTTGCGTACTTTTTCTTAGGATTGATAATTGGCTTCTTGTATTAAGCGAATTTTTGGCTCTGAGGAGGTTGAGATATGCAGAAGCAATTTTGAGTAATTTATGCCCGTTTTTATGTATGTTTTGGTATCCGTTGGAATGCTTAAATTTGTATTCAGGTGTGTTTTTTACATCCCCTGTGAGATAAATTGGACGGAGTGGTCAACGTCAGGGCCATGTCCTTAGAGTACGTGCGCGAAGGCATTGATATGTGTACTTAACTTTCTTTTCTTTTTTTCTTTCCTGTTGAAGTTTTGTATGTTTTGAGGCGGTTATAGCCCTGTTATGGCTCTACGCAGTCGGCTGGGCTTTAAACAACACTAACAATAACAACAATGCATTAATGAACAAATCATTTAATCGTTCTTGCATAGCGCTATTCTGGAAACTTATTTGGACTCGCTATGTTCTACATATAATAAGATTTTACAGTGGCGCACGGAGAATTCAAGTAGTAGGCGAGCTGGAGACATTAAACTATATTGCTGCATAGTCTGCATCTTTAGACAGCGTCATCATCATCATCATCATATGCCCTGCCGCATGGCATCGTGATCATGGCCCTCCATATGCATCTATCCCTTGTCGCTGCAAGTAGGCCTACATCTTCCACCCTCCCCGTCCTCAGCCACCCTGCAAGTCCGTCCAATATTTTCTCCCTGGTGTTCTTTTTCCCTCCAGCTTTCCTGTTGTGACCAGGTGTTCTAATTTCCCTTTCCTGATAAAATGGCCCGTAAATGTTCCTTGTCTTTTCCTCATCTTCTTTATCAACGATCTTCTTGTGTCTGCCTCCATCAAGACTGTCTCGTTTGTTTTCTTTCCTGTCCATGGAACTCTGAACATTCTTCTTAGAAACCACATTTCGGCTGCGTCAGTCTTGTTCTGGCTTTGCTTTAGTGGGCGTGCATACTGGTTAATTTCATGTTTCCATAGGCCATCTACTGACATGACTTACGGGATCGTTAACTGCCCATTATGCTATTGGCATGTGGGAAAGCCACGACAATCCTCCACCCCTGTCTGTTTTGGGCTTGCCTCTGTTGGTGCCTCATGTGTGATTCAAGGACATAAGTTCTCCTGCTATACGGCATTATGTGTTTCTGGGTTGTGCTGTCTTGCATCTTCCGTCTGTGTGTGCCTCATGTGTGTTTCAAGGACTTGAGTTCTCCTGCTATACGGCATTATGTATTTCTGGGTTGTACTGTCTTGCATCTTCCGTCTGTGTGTGCCTCATGTGTGTTTCAAGGACTTGAGTTCTCCTGCTATACGGCATTATGTGTTTCTGGGTTGTACTGTCTTGCATCTTCCGTCTGGTATCCAGCGAAAGGCACTCCTGGATGTTATCCTGGTCACTTCTGACAATGTGCCTAATCCAACTCCATCGTCTTTTTATGATGACGATGTCCATAGTCTCTTGACTGCATTGGGCGAGTTGTTGGTTGAAGAAGATTTTGGAACAGAAGATTTGTGCGTTTCTTTGAAGGATTCTTGCGTGGAAGGTTGTTAGCTTGATAAGTCACTCTTTGTCATCCTCTGGCGTTCTGAGTTAAACAATCAGAACGGAAAACACACAGTTCTGATACAGTCTCAGCTTGGTGTTGGTAGGGAGTGGGGTATGGGGAACCTTCCCGAGTAGTTAAGTATTCTGGTTGACGCCAGGAGATATTATGATAGTAAGCATAGAGTACAGCCAGTTCTCAACCCAGCAGTTGCGCTGAAGAGGTCCGCCGGATCGCCGATGAAAGCTACGCAGTAAGTAGCCTTTTTTTGCACTGAGAGACAGGTTCAGCCAGGTAACCATTATATTCTGAAAGTGTTTTCAGCCTACCTGAGACGGCTCTTGAAGTCACTGTCTAATCCTTCCACATGACCGGCAGTGTGACCAAGGAAGACGAACTCTTCAGCTGAGGGTAGGTCCGTTCCGTCTGTAGCCAGGTCAGAAAGAAGATGAGTGAAGCCGTGGTGTTTGATATCATTCATATTCTCTCAGTTCAGATTTCACACAAACAAACAAACAAACAAACAACAACAACAAACAAAAACAGAGTTCATCTATACTAACAAAACAGTATGCCAGCCTTTTGAAGGTCTATT
Organism: Monoplex corrugatus; assembly: GCA_030674185.1. Classification (NCBI taxonomy): domain Eukaryota; kingdom Metazoa; phylum Mollusca; class Gastropoda; order Littorinimorpha; family Ranellidae; genus Monoplex; species Monoplex corrugatus. Next base: position 159,959,231 of record CM060305.1, read on the forward strand.
TACGTTCCGTCATTATGTCTTCATTAAAGTGTATCCGGGTCCGAATGGGTCATGCGGCACACATCCAACCTTCTTCACTTGGCAAATGGCTACCATGTGGTGTCGACAGCTGAGTTGTGGTTGATGGGTGGTGAGGCATTGTTGCTCTGAGTCCCATCTAGTGCCCTCGGGTGTTTCTTGTAAACTCTGACCTCAAGCTTGGCTGCTGGCTTCAGGGAATCAGGCCTCGTGACTACAGGGACAATTCTGATGGCGGCTCGGAGAGGCGATAAACTTGAGCTTTCTTTGACGGCATGTTAGACCTAGCTGAAAAGCTAAATAGACTGTCATCATCATCATCATCAGGTGTCCTGCCGCATGGCGTTGGCGATCATGGACTTCCATCCATCTCTATCTCTCGTTGCCCCTAACATCACCCCACCCTCCTCGTCCCTAGCCACTCTGCAAGTCCGTCCAGCATTTTCTCCCTGGGTCTACCTGGTGCTCTCTTTCCCTCCACTTTCCCGTTGTGACCAGGTGCTCCAAATCCCCCTTCCTCATAAAATAGCCTATAAATGTTGCTTGTCTTTTCTTAATCTTCCTTATGAGTGATCTACTTGTGTCTGCCTCCATCAAGACTGTCTCGTTTGTTTTCTTTGCTGTCCATGGAACTCTCAACATTCTTCTTAGAAACCACATCCCGGCTGCCTCAATCTTGTTCTGGCTTTGTTTGTTGACTGTCCACGCCTCGCATCCGTACAACAGTATTGGTTCTATATATCATTCAAGAACTCTCTTCCTGATGTTAACTGACAGGCATTTGTTGGTAAGAATGCTTGTCATCTTCTTGAATGCAGTTTTGGCTTGGCCGATTCTGCTGGCTATTTCTGATGTGCATCTGCCGTCTGATGAAATGATCGTTCCCAGGTATTTGAATTTATCAACCTTTGTTGAAATAGACGGTGTCAAAGCTAAATACACGGTGTCAGAGCCAAACAGACCGTGTCTGGAGCACCAGGCCTAGCTTTGGTGATCGTATGAACACCCTCTGTTCTCTCTTGGTCCGGTGACTTGGATGGCTGGACCAGGCGGGCGCGTTACGTCCAGGGGGCCATTTACTTTGTAAACAAGCTAACTGATGATCAAGTTCCGTATGGGTCACGCAGCCTTCACACGGTAAAATGGCTACCACGTCGCGTTAGGATCTGGAAGGTGACTGTCCGGTCAATGGTGAACCATTGTTGCTCTGTGCCCCATCCAGCATCCCCCGGTGGGTTTATCGTTAACCTACTATAGTACCATTGCACAGCTGCCCCGGCCATGAATGAGCGATAAAACTGCTGGCTTTTTCGAATAATCTTAATCACGTTTTTACATCAAAATAGCTGCCTTCAAATGAGGTTGGTCACATTATCATATCCCCCATCTGTCTCTTTTCAACGTCAGAAAGTAGAGGCAGTTACTAACTAAAACTGTATGTTCCCTGGTGAGCTAACTCACTAGCCATCTCTCACCTCAAAGGCCTGCTCTTTTCCAAAGTGTCTCTCACGCCATGAGGCCCACGCTTCACTCAGAAAAGAACAAAGAATCTACCAGTCGCCCTGGTGTAGTGGTTAACGCAACGGACTACGACTGGCAGGCTGTGGGTTCGAATCCTCATCAGTCCCTTTAAAAATCATTGTGGGATTTTTCGGCTCTAACTGGCAGACACAAGTAGATCACTCATAAGGAAGATTAGGAAAAGACAAGCAACATTTATAGGCCATTTTATGAGGAAGGGGGATTTGGAGCACCTGGTCACAACGGGAAAGCTGGAGGGAAAGAGAGCACCAGGTAGACCCAGGGAGAGAATGCTGGACGGACTTGCAGAGTGGCTGGGGATGAGAGGGTGGGGGAGATGGCTGGAAGTCCATGGTCGCCAACGCCATGCGGCAGGGCACCTGATGATGATGATGATGAAATGGCTCCTACCCAGAGTTGGGCGTGCTATGGGCTCATGGGGAAGAATCGAACCACACAGTCGAGTTTCATCATCCACTTAGGGTGTTGCTCAAATCTTCTGACCAACACCGCAGGTGTCTGTATTTCTCGGGCCTGGTTGACTCCAGGAGATTTTATGATAGTAAGCGTAGTGTACAGCCTTGTCACGCAGTCTCAATCATAGATGGAACTCCACAGCATCATGATGATCATCCTCATCACATCATCATCATCATCGCATTGTAAAAAAGATTTTAAAAAAATGTGCCCGCTTCTGTGGCCATTAAGGTGGCGCAGAAAATAGAAGGAAAAATACAAGGTGAGCACAAAGGTAACATCCCTGAGTGCGATGATCCTAAAAACAAACAAACAAACAAACAAACAAAAGAATCTTGACACAAAGGAGAACGGAGTCGCATATGTCTGCCACGTGTCCTAGTGCCAATACGAATTCAGTACAGTGTATTATACAACACAACAGTTCTTAACTTCAGTGCATGTGTACCATACAACACAATAC
>CM060305.1:159966709-159969209 GCA_030674185.1 Monoplex corrugatus
CTTCTCACTGCCTCACTCACCCTGTCGACCAGCTTCCTGTAACCTTCTCATTGCCTAACTCACCCTGTCTACCAGCTTCCTGCAACCTTCTCACTATCTAACTCACTCTGTCTACCAGCTTCCTGCAACCTTCTAACTCACCCTGTTCACCAGCTTCCTGCGACCTTCTAATTACCAAACTCACCCTTTCCACCAGCTTCTTCCAATCTTTTCACTCCCTGATCTTATTCACCAGCTTCATTAGGAAATTGGTGAATAAGGTGGGGGAGTGATAGATTCAAATTTTTGCAACTAGTATATAAGGTCCGGAAGTGAAAGAGTTACGCCGCAGAACTGGCAGGAAAGCAGGCAACAAGTTTTATCAGAATGGTGGCGACTGGGGGGGGGGGGGGGGGGGGGGGGAGGAAAAAAAAAAAGGAAACTTGGACTGGTGTTCAAGGTCTATTCCACAAAAAGTGTATGTCAGTTAAATCAACGTTTTGGTTGGTTTAATTTCACTTCTGGAGAGAAAAAAAGGTCATTTAACATTAGTAAAAAGTCTATAAAAAAAATTTAACCTTGTTTTTGCAAGACAATTTCCTCATGTACACTTTTCTGTTGGGCTGTTCCTTCAGAAAGCTGGTGGATAGGGTGAGGGAGTCAAAGGGTTAACTTAAGTTTTTGCACTTGGTGGATAGGCTGCAGGAGTCAAAGGGTTAAAATGGGGGAAAGCAAAGAAACAAACGAAAAATCAATGAATGAATGAACGGGATAGGGAGATGGAAGAACTCAATGAACGGGAGAGACTGTCGACGTGTGCGTACGCTTCTATGATGTGTGTGTGTGTGTGTGTGTGTGTGTGTATGTGTGTGTGCGTGCGTGTGTGTGCGTGCTTGAGAGAGAGAGAGAGAGAAAGAGGAGGAGGAGAGAGTGGGGAGAGAAACAGAGAGGAGAGAGGGAAAGAGAGAGAGGGGGACAGACAGAGAGAGAGAGAGAGACAGAAGACAGAGAAAGAGAGAGAAAGCGGACGTAGATTGTGTTAGTGTGTGAGTGTTAGTGTTAGTGTGTGTGTGTGTGTGTGTGTGTGTGTGTGTGTGTGTGTGTGTGTGTGTGTGTGTGTGTGTGTGTGTGTGTGTGTGTAAGCGTATGTACGTACGTTTGCTAACGTGCATGTGCGTATCATCCGTGTCAGTGTGTGTGGATGTTACATGCTGTATTGTGATGCGCTTACAATTTACCATGGTACATTGTTTCTGCTTGTCTACTTTTTTTTTTTTTGACAGTCGAATAATCTCTCTCTCTCTCTCTCTCTCTCTCTCTCTCTCACACACACACACACACACACACACACACACACACACACACACAGACACACACACACACACACAACACACACACACACACACACACACACTAATGTTCTGATTGTTTTTCTCTTGTTCGTTAAATTGTTTGATGTTACTTTACATGATACAATGCCTTCCTGATTTCATAGATTCAGTCACCCCACAGACACCTCTTTGTCTTATGTATTTATTATTTTTCTCGTAAAAAAAAAGCACGTATGTGAATAGACGTTAAAAGAAATAACGAACAAACAAACACACACACACACACACACACACACACACACACACACACACACACACACAACACACATACGCATGCAAATGCTCTATGGCGCATGCGAGTGTGTGTCTGTGTGTAAATGTTTATACGAGTGCTTGTGTACGTGCGTGCGTGCGTGCGTGCGTGTGTGTGTGTGTGAACGTTTCGTAATCGGCTGCCACAGCACCCAGCTGATTCACACAAAACCTAACAACAGAACAACAGGTAATCGTTTCACTTTAACGCTGCGGTAACCTTGCGTAACAGGTTAAACAAAAAAGTCGTGCTGGAAAATAAAAGAAAAAATAGCTGAAATCAATTTTGAGTTTCCTTTACCCATACAATAACAAGGCATTAGCGTTGTGTTGGCTTGGCCCGGAAGACTGCTTGACCGGTTTGTTGGTTGGTTGGTTGGTTGGTTGGTCGGCTGGGTTGCCAGTGTTTGCTTATTTGTTTTAGAAAATTGTGTAACAGAGAAATACCGGAGCTAATGTTTTCAAATAATATTATTACAAGCACTGTAACTTACCCAACAAAAGGCTTGCGCACCTTCAAAGCGAAACAAGACCTCACGCATACCAGGGACGTACCGTAGACTGCACAGAAGCAAGAGAAGAGAGAATGTAAGGGGTTGGAGTGGAGACAGAAAAAAAAGAGGTGTTGTTGAACTTCTCGCTGAGCTGAAATGAAGTCACGGTTACGTTGTAGGGAAAAGCCTGGCTCGAGAGTAGAAGCGATAAAAGTGGAGAGAGAAACACTGAGTGAGAGAGAGAGAGAGAGAGAGAGAGAGAGAGAGAGAGAGAGAGAGAGAGAGAGAGACAGAGAGACAGAGAGACAGAGAGAACGGCTCAAGACAGAAAGCATTTGTTCCTCACCTTCGCTATACTAGCGGGCTGAACTTGCAAGTCGGCAG
>CM060305.1:159974209-159979209 GCA_030674185.1 Monoplex corrugatus
CAGGGTGGGACGTGGTGGCACTCGGTAAGCCCTTCAGACATCTTATAGCTCAGTTGGTTTGAGCGTCGGATTCACATGCTAATGGTTGTGGGTTCGAATCCCGGTGTGCGCTATATTAAAATGGCCATTTCACTGTCCTATCTTAACATCATTGTTGTTCTGGTGGTGTCAGTATAGGATTAGATAAGTCCTCATTCCCCTTTTCCTACTTTCCTGAGATGGTTATCCCCGTCGGCCATATCCCCTGAGGTGGGTGTCGACCTAAAAACGTAACCAAATCAATCAATCAGCCTTACCTAGCAAACAGCCTATTTGTCCTATGACGGAACAATCAAGAGGATAAGGGGCCGCCTAAAGTCCTAGATTTCTGCGTTTGTGCAGTAGGTCTTCGGACCATGAGCTGATGGCGAGATAACCGCTACAGAAAGCCTAAAAGGCTGAAGTTTGAGCACAGAACCGCAACTAAATATCCTTTCTCAGATCAGAGGTACCAGGCCTGCAGGCGCCTTCTAACACACCATCATATCATGCAATCTAACGCAAACATCTACATGGTCATGCACATTTGGCAAGAATGGTGCTCGCCCATTGAGGTTCCCTTACGATGGAGCAGCGCCGGGTCCTGCGGCCTCAGTAGGATCTACCCTCAGCTACCGAAGGTTTCTTCTGTCCGTCTTATCGCAGGAGTAAGCTGCTGGCTATTACATCTCCTCTGACAATCATCTGGTAGGTCAGCCAGCAAGAACTGGAAAAAGAAAACGGCCACATTATTGCCAGATGAGGAAAGCTGGTGGGGAAAAAGAACACCAGGTAGGGGAGAAAATATTGGACGGTCTTGTGGAGTGGATGAGGACAGAGAGGGTGAGAGATGTACCTGCAGCAACAAGGGATAGATTCGTATGGAGGGCCATGATCGCCAACGCCATGTGGCAGAGCACATGATGATGATGTCTGACCATGTAGACAGTCAACCAAAGAATGTGAAGAGAAGCTGTTGTTTTTTCTCTACTTTCTGCTTGATAATAAAATGACAGGTTTAGTTATTGGAGCATCTCAGTTTCCAACTTCTCTGGACGGTTTGGCGCCATTGAACAACAACACAAATTATGATCACTAATGTGGTAAATAATTGCTTTTGTTTCTGAAGGCATGCATGCATGCCCATCACGCTCAAAATAAGCATTGCTTATGTGTTTTCATTTAATCATTTTTTCACACATTTTGTAATCATGGTATTTCATATTTTTTTAACACAAATTTCTGCACATGTCACTGGAAATATATCTATATCATTGTTGATTTTTTTCTGTCTTTTTATAACAGCTCATTTATTCTCTCTCTCTCTCTCTCTCTCTCTCTCTCTCTCTCTCTCTCTCTCTTTCTCTCTCTCTCTCTCTCTCTTTCTCTCTCTCTCTCTCTCTCTCTCTCTCTCTCTCTCTCTCTCTGTGCTCTCCCCCTTCCTCGTTTTCTTCCTTATTCTGTCCCACCCATATTCACACATCAACACATAACCATTGACTAAAAATAATGATTAAAAAAGTAAAATAGAGAGTAGAGTACGCACACACCATGACATTAAAAAAGAAGACAACAAAGACACAAATAAGCATTACAAAAACAAGACAAAACAAAAAATCATGACAATATTTTTCTTTCCGTATACCACTTTCGTCTTCATTCCAACTGCCTGTTCCGTTTCTTTAGGGTCTTTTTTTTCTTTTTCTCTCTCTCTGATTCAGGAAAAGCCCCAACACAAACACCATCTGCGCAGTTGTCTTTACCATTTGTTTCAATTTCTTTGATGTCTGATTGATGAAAAGCCTGTACACTTTCCATTCCACGTTGTAAGAGTTGTGGCGCAGTGTTACTTTTGAAATAATACCAATAGTTGTCTGGCTGGTGATGACTCTGATTTTTTGTTTTGTTTTGTTTTGTTTGTTTTGTTTTGTTTTGTTTTTTCCTTAAGTGGTGAATTTTCGCCCACTTTTTCTAAGTATTCCTTTTCAGAGTAGACGATTAAAAGTATTGCCAGATCAAATGTTCTGACAAGACAAGAAAGACGTTGTGTCAACTTTATTTTTCGGTCTCCACCATGTGTGACTTCTTGGTTTTAGTTTTATTTTCTCTCCATTGATCTGTTAAATTTAGTTCTAACATCATATTTTCAATTACTTCCTGGACTTTTAGGTTATTTCATGTTTATAATTGTAAGACTGTAGCACTGGTTCAAGTAACAGATTGAAGCCTTCTACAATGATAGCAATGTAGTGGTTAACTAAGCAACATAACTCTTGAGAGTCACGGAGTTATCTCCCATGTAGAATTTCTCAAATCCAACGCAGTTTGCGCTACCCATTCAGCTAGCATAGACGCAGCCACAAAGCATAACGTTGTAAACTCAGAACATTCCTCAAAAAAGGAATGCCCAAGCCTACCCCTATACCCTGCAACTACACCTACACACAACCACGAGGGAGGAGAGAAATTCATACAATATATTGGTCTTATGTTCAAGATTGACATAGTCTTTTATTCTTGAAGTGACAAAACACACACACACATAGACAACACAGAACATATACAGGGTTGCTTCCAAGGCATATATGTAACACCGTATTTCCCTCTTATTTCCTTCAATGTAGTTGTTATCTTTTGGGTACGTGTTTGTAACTGACAAAATACAATGTTGCCGGAAGATCTTGACATTGCAAACGACTGATCTTCCACACTTACCAGAACGTGCAGGAAAAAGCATGCCATGTCAACATCTTTGTGTCCCAAATAGACCGCTGGCTTTGATCCTCCTTGTTTATGTCGATGTAACGGAAACGTGACAATGATTAAGTCATTCTATCTTCTTTACCCCTTGATAAATAAAAACTGTATATTAAATGAGATATAAGCTCGACCCACCGCCATAATAAATGGGGAATCCCTTGTGTCATAGTAAAAGCAAATGCATACTTTTCACAGAGAAAGCTTTTCAAATCTAAATGCATGGTTTCCCTTCTGGTTAACCTTTTGACTCCTGCACCCTATTCGCCAACTGCAAAAACTTAACCCTTTGAGTCCCTCACCCTATCCACCAGCTTCCTGCAGGAAGCTGGTGTGGATAAGGTTTTTGTGAGGATGGGTGGAGTCAAAGGGTTAAGTTTTTGCGGAAGTGGTAGGATAAGGGTGGGGAAGGGTGAGGGAGTCAAAGGGTTAAGTTTCTGCAGTTGGTGGATAGGGTGAAGGAGTCAAAGGGTTCAGTTTTGTGGTGGTGATAGGAAGAGGGAGTCAAACTCAAAGGGTTAAGTTTTTTGCTTTGCTAGCATAATTGACAACGCAGGATGCTGCTGGACAGGGTGCGGAGTCAAAGGGTTAAAGCATTCCAGTCTCTAATACACAGCTTTGCCCGTCAGAAAAATGTAAACTGTGATCATCCTAACATGACTTGATTTATCTATCACTCTTTCAGGCTTGACAAATCAGGCAACAGCTTTAGTTATGACAGCGATTCAGTTTCGAATTATTCCTGCAGATGGGCGGCCATTAAAGCAACGATAAAACAGATGGTACTCACAGATAATATGATTGATTGTCCTTGTTCTAGAAAGCATGCAAGCCAGCTTATACGCAAGATTGATCATTTTGATAGCCACCGACGAACGGTAAAGTTACACGATAAAGTTACACTTGCCCTTTAAACACCAATAATACAGAAAGCATCCATTCACAACAGCATTTCGCGTCTTCGGGCCTTTGAAGTTTGGCTAATCCGTTTCCGTTTTGTAGTAGAGTTTGAAGTCCTACCGCTCTCAGAGTATACGAGGACTAGCTATAAAAAATTGCTCAAAGAAGCCTTTAAATATTTCAGTTGCATTGTGAGATACTGATGCTTTTGTCGGTTCTCTTGTGATGTAGGCTAATCCGCGTAGCCGGGTGCTTTTAAAGCCAGGATTAAAATGGGGAGGAGGGAGATAGGATCAAGCTAGAGGGAGGGGGAGGAGGAGGAGGTGAACGCCCTTTCATCCTATGAGGTCTGATGTCAGGGTTTGTAGGCTGCCTACCTCACGGTACGGAAGGACTCGGTCGGTCGGTGATGTTTATCATTTGATGGCGGGATTGCGGTCTGAGTTGATCTTTCTTGCGGAAAGTGCCACATTCCATCCAGCCACTCACCTCAGTCTTGGGTACAAAGGGATCAACATTTTGCATCTCTCCTTCTTATTAAAAGGAAAGAAGAAAGAGACAGAGGGAGAGAGAGAGAGAGAGAGAGAGAGAGAGAGAGAGGGGAGACAGAGAGAGAGAGATACACAGAGAAAGAGAGAGGGAGAGAATGCGTGAGAGAGGGAGAGAGAGAAAGGGAGAGAGAGAAAAGGAGAGAGAGAGAGAGAGAGAAACAGAGAGAGATAGAGAGAGAGAAGGAGAGAGAGGGGAGAGAGAAAGCGTGAGAGAGGGAGAGAGAGATAGGGGGAAAGAGAAAGAGAGAGAGAGAGAAAGGGAGAGAGAGAGAGAGAGAGAAACAGAGAGAGAGAGAAACAGAGAGAGAGAGTTATTGGAGTTATTTCAGAGGGATTCACTGCGCCCGGACAGCTCCATATGCACTCCACCCAAATCCGTCAGCAATTATCTTAACAGATTTCTGAGCTTGCATAAAACCTTATGCGCTGGCAACGTCTTGAAAAGGGGAAAGGGGGAGAAGGGACATATCAAACACTAAGCTGGCACCACCAGAATGATGGAAACATTAAGACGGGCAGCGAACAGGCCAGTTTTTAATGTTGCGGGCCGGGATTGAACTCGAAATATCAGATCTTGAGTCCGTGACTCTACCAACTAGCCGGCGTATTTAAAACAAATTTGGCCAACAGCACCTGGGAGACAGACAGACAGACAGATAGGCAGACAAACACATAGACAGGCAGGCAGATCGACAGACAGACACAGACAGACAGACAGACAAACAAGACAGACAGACAGACAGATAGACAGACAGACACAGACAGACAGACAGG
>CM060305.1:159989209-159994209 GCA_030674185.1 Monoplex corrugatus
ATACGCGCACACACACATCAAAGGATAAATCTAGCTCCACGCCCACACTTCTCCTCTTTTCTCCCTCCCCCCTCCTCCCCCCTTTTTTTCAGCCACTTGGTTGTCTAAAATCACTTGTGTCAGTGGGCGTTAAAATGTGTAACAAACGTTCTATACACACACATACACACTCACACCATGCTTACCATGTACACATTTGATCATAGCGTATATTACCAACACTCTCAGCACACTGAAAGCTACCTTTTTTAAATACAATAACTGAAGGAAAAAATCACTGATGTTCATGTTATACCATAATCACTGACAGACACCTCTCCCCAGCACACACATATACGAATAAAAGTTTGTTTTAGACAAACATGCCAAATATTTTTTATTCCAATTACAGAAAAAAAACTTTGCTCAATGTTTTTTTTGTTTGTTTGTTTTTTTCTCCCAAAGGTTTTGTCTCAGAGTCAATTATTCCTGATACAAACAAAGTTTTCGTCTGAAACAATTTCAGTTTTAAGATTTTGTTTCATCAGCACAAAAATTGCGCTATGTAAGCCCCATATTTATACAAAACTGAGGCGTACGGGTTCAAATCAAACTATTGAAACATGTAGTACCATTTTTGTGGTTACTTGAAACAGAGACTGTTTGATTAGGTTTTTGAGGAGACTGTGTTGTCAGCATTCCCAGCACTTGTGCTCTGTGCGTGTATAGTCACTTCAAACAGTTCCTTTTTTCTTCTTCTTCTTTTTTTTTTTTTTTCCTACGTTTTGTATATTTTATCTTTCTTGTATTTTTGTGTATGCTTGACAAAGATCGCTTGATCGAAAAATTTGCGCCTGTCTTGTTTTTGTATGAAATACACGATCTTATTCTATTTTTGTGTTTCTTGTTCCTGTTTGCTTTACACTGGCTATCACTGTGATTAAGATTTTTGATACCTGTTAAACTGTATGGTTTTTTTTAATTTTGTGCACATAACTTTAAAACCAAATAGAACCATTTCAAATAGCTTCTAAACTTGCATATTTTACGTTTTATGCACAAATTAAATCCAAACAGAGCTATTTCAAATAGCTCTTAAATCTGCATATTTTGCTTTAGTGCACTTAACTTTAAAACCAAACAGAACTATTTTAAGTAGCTGTTAAACTTGTATATTTTACTTTTGAGCACATAACTCTAAAACAAAATAGAGCCATTTCAAATAGCTCTTAAACTTGTATAGTTTATTTTTGTAAACGTAATTTAAAACCAAACGAAGCTATTTCAAATAGCTCTTAAACTTGTCAATTTTACTTTTATGCACATAACTTTAAAACCAAAACAGGGCCATTTCAAATAACTCTTTAACTTATATAATTATTTTATTTTTGTGCACATGACTTTAAAACCAAACAGAACCACTCTTGTGAAAACATTCACGGTTCAAAAAAGCAAAACACCTGACTTCCTCTGTGAACAAAGAAAGAGACAATCGATCTGAATCATCCACAGAACACGACAACGGTGTAGGGCGACATGAAAACGTAAACGTATCCCTCTAGACTTGAATTTGGTCGTTGACGATAACGTGGAGGAACTGGGGCAAGTGACAGTGACTAATCCACTGTCTGACCACCGTCCTTTGATCACTGGCCACGATACATCAAGCAGGCTACATAGTTAATACCATTTTCTGTTTATACCCAAGCCGCGGCTGTAGGACACTTCTTCCAGGCAAGGTTAACTCTTTCACTTCCTCATTCAGTCCATCAGCAGCATCCTGCCATGATATCCAAACAAAACGTAAACCCTTCAGCTCCCCTCACCCTGTCCAACAGCTTTCTGCAGTTTTCCACATCATCATCAGCATCCTGCCATGATATCTCAACAAAAACGTAAACCCTTCAGCTCCCCTCACCCTGTCCAGCAGATTCCTGCAGTATTAGCCATCATAGCAAAGCAGACAATAAATCTTTCACTACCTCACCCTATCCACCAGCTTAGTATTAGCCATCATAGCAAAGCAGACAATAAATCTTCACTACCTCACCCTATCCACCAGCTTAGTATTAGCCATCATAGCAAAGCAGACAATAAATCTTTCACTACCTCACCCTATCCACCAGCTTAGTATTAGCCATCATAGCAAAGCAGACAATAAATCTTCACTACCTCACCCTATCCACCAGCTTAGTATTAGCCATCATAGCAAAGCAGACAATAAATCGTTCATTACCTCACCCTATCCACCAGCTTAGTATTAGCCATCATAGCAAAGCAGACAATAAATCTTTCATTACCTCACCCTATCCACCAGCTTAGTATTAGCCATCATAGCAAAGCAGACAATAAATCTTTCACTACCTCACCCTATCCACCAGCTTAGTATTAGCCATCATAGCAAAGCAGACAATAAATCGTTCATTACCTCACCCTATCCACCAGCTTAGTATTAGCCATCATAGCAAAGCAGACAATAAATCTTTCATTACCTCACCCTATCCACCAGCTTAGTATTAGCCATCATAGCAAAGCAGACAATAAATCTTTCACTACCTCACCCTATCCACCAGCTTAGTATTAGCCATCATAGCAAAGCAGAAAATAAATCGTTCATTACCTCACCCTATTCACCAGCTTCCTGCACTATCAGCCATTATAGCAAAGCAGACAATAAATCTTTCACTACCTCACCCTATTCACCAGCTTAGTATTAGCCATCATAGCAAAGCAGACAAAAATCTTTCATTACCTCACCCTATCCACCAGCTTCCTGCACTATCAGCCATTATAGCAAAGAAAATATCAAACCTTTCATTCCCTCGCCCTATTCACCTGCTTCCTGCAGTATTAGCCATCATAGCAAAGCAGACAATAACTCTTTCACTACCTCACCCTGTCCACCAGCTTCCTGCACTATCAGCCATTATAAAAAAGCAAAAAAGCACACCATTCATTCCCTCACCCTGTCCACCAGCTTCCTGCACTATCAGCCATTATAAAAAAGCAAAAAGCACACCATTCATTCCCTCACCCTGTCCACCAGCTTCCTGCACTATCAGCCATTATAACAAAGCAAAAAGCAAACCATTCATTCCCTCACCCTATTCACCAGCTTCCTGCATTATCAGCCATTATAACAAAGCAAAAATCAAACCTTTCATTCCCTCACCCTATTCACCAGCTTCCTGCAGGAAGGTATGGAGGATAAGGTGAGGAAGTGGAAAAGTTCAAGTTTTTGCAGCTGGTGGTTTGAGTGAATGGTGGAAGGGTTAACATGGAAGGTCAGAAGACGGACGAGGAGTTGGAGGGGGAGAGGGGTGGGTGGGTGGGTGGGAACAAAGGGAGAGATTGCCTTTTCACTCCATCCAGCATGATATACTTTTTTGTTTTTTTTTAGACAGAAGGGAGGATGACCGTGGCTTTTTATCTTCTGACGGGGATTGCTTTTCTTTTGGGCAGTGTTCCATTTCTCCCGATACCCAGTAAGAGATGAAATAGTACGCCTGTAGCCGTTTCTCCTTAAATGCTTTGAGACAGTTTGGCGTCCACCTGGACTGAAAAATCATAGTGTCGACGTTTATTTGTTTGTTTGTTTGTTTGTTTGTTTGTTTGTTTGTTTGTTTGTTTGTTTGATTGTTTGTTTTATTTGAGCACGGTCAAGCCTCAAATGGTCAGTCTGGTAGTCTGGATGACAGATCTGAACTTCGACACTTCAATTTCAATTTCAATTTTTCAAGTTGACGTCTCTGCGATCGGAATGAATTCCATAGGCACTAACGTCACAGGTGCCCTGTAATGGAGAAGATCCAGGATGATCACGGCACAAGCCTTAAGCCTGCACATAAACCCACAGATAGTTCCATAACCCTGGGGTCGTAGGGGAGTGAGGTGGCAGAAACCTCAACATTTCCCGGGGCCAGCACCACAGGGCGGCGCCCATCCCCTCTCTCTCGCTTCAAATTCATATTCACAATCACTTTTTTTTTATTAAAACGTCAGAAAGGCATGAAGGCTAATTGGTCTTCAAGGGGTGGGACCTGGGAAATCAACCTATCTCTCCGATGTTTTATACCAAGGCAGCCGGGCAATTGCCCTGCTGTTCACGATTTTCAACTGCAGTGGGATCTTTAGCGTGCGCACACGGGTTCGACATTTGCCCCATAGCTGTATTTCCAGAGTTGTTCCACTAGGCCACTGCGTGTTCTGTTTATTTCTGAACAGTGAGCACAACTGCAGAATGTGCGCCAAAGACCTGATCCTACCTGATCACGCAGATGAACCGTTGATGTTTGTTTGTTTGTCTTTTGATAACACGGTATTTGATTAATTCATGCCGTCAGCTATGTACACAGCTACAGTTTAGAACCAACATGGAAATGTAAACCCTGTGGACTTGATCGTCCCCGATTACGTCGATGTACCGGGCAAGTGACAATGAGTAATTCATTTCCCCCGACTTCTTTTTCATTTGATCAACTCGAACGAAACATCAAGTGAGATTAATACGCAATCCACTGCCACAGTATGGGGGAATTCTTGCGTGCGAATGCGAAAATAGCAGGTTTTGATGAAAGGTTTTAAAAAAGCCCGATGTTATTCTTCTGCTGAGAATGAGCCATTGCATATTGGTTTTGTTTGTCCGCAGGGTGAATTGTGATTGTATGAGTGCAATTTAATTTATCCTCACTCATCATCATCATTATCATGTACCCTGCCACATGGCTTTGGCGATCATGGCCCTCCATACGAATCTCTCTTGTCGTTGCAAGTGCATCTCCCACTCTCTCTGTCCTCAGCCACTCTGCAAGTCTGCCCAATATTTTCTCCCTGGGTCTACCTGGTGCTCTTTTTACCTCCAGCTTTCCTGTTGTGACCAGGTGCTCTAATTTCTCTTTCCTCATAAAATGCCCTATAAACGTTGTTTGTCTTTTCCTTATCCTCTTCATTAATGTTCTTCTTGTGTCTGCCTCCTTCAAGACTGTCTCGTTTGTTTTCTTTGCTGTCCATGGAACTCTCAT
>CM060305.1:159999209-160009209 GCA_030674185.1 Monoplex corrugatus
TATAACCTTGTCAAAACATACACAATACTTCAACAGGACAAAAAACAACAACAACAACAAAAACAACAACAACAACAACAAAAACAAAAACAAAAAACAAAAAACAAAAACAAAACAAGAAAAACAAGCGAAAAGAAAATTAAGTACACATATCAATGCATTCGCGCGCATAATCTAAGGAGATGCCCCTGGCGTTGAACACTCCGGCAAAATTATCACACAGGGGATTTAGAAAACATACCTGAATACACATTTGAACATAACAAAGGACACTGAAGCATAGATGAAAAAACAAACAGGCCTATATTACCTAAAATTATTTCCGCATATCTCATTTCTTTAATGCCGAAAAATGTACTTAATAAGTGTGCCCAATTATCAATTCTTGGAGAAAGTACATAAGACTTTATCGAACACATACAGGTGATGGATCAGCGAAGCAGAAAATGATAGGAAGAAATGACAGAAAGCAAAATAAGAAGGAAGAAACAAAGAGAGTGACAGAAAAGAAGGAAATTTCTAGCACAGAATTTCCAGAAGGTGGGGATACTGTTTATACTGAAAGAGCCCCCGGTATCCACACGGGGGGCTGCCACCAGAACTCATGTACAGAAACATTCTGCACATGGCAACAACACACGAGGAATTGTCGTCAGGAACAAGATACAAACATATTTATATATATCTTTTTTTTTTTTTCTTTTTTTTTGTCACAGTGGATTTACCATGTGAAACTCGAGCTGCTCTCCCCCTTGTGAGCACATCGCCGCAGTGCAGCGCCACCCATTTCTTTTTTAACCAAGACTTCAGAAAGGCAAGCAGGCTAATTGGCTTTCAAGGGGAGGGGGACCTTGGAGATCAGCCTATCTCTTCAATGTTTTATACCATGGCAGCCGGGCGATTGCCCCGCTCCTCATAATTTTCAACAGCCGTGGGGTCTTTAGCGGGCACAGGCCAGAAGGCACACAGGTCTGACTCGGGTTTTTGTTGTTTTGTTTTGTTTTGTTTTGTTTTTGTCTCTTTCCGAAGGACTAGAGGTTCAGTTTGATTTTCCGGTCAAACTGAGGAGAAAAGCCAAGGCCTCAACGGGGAACGAACCTTGAAACCTCGAATTTCAATTATTGGCAGGCGAACGCCTGAACCATTCTGCCACTCTCCTACAGCCTTGTCATGCAGTCTTAATCCTAGATGAAACTCCATAACATCATGCTGTTGTCACTTTATTCCTTCATATAATAAAACCAGGTGATTCGACATTCTTGATCACCAATCCCCTGTGATACAGTAGGATTTTTCGGCCCCAGCCGCCTCCTACTATGAGTTGATCGTGCTATGGGCTCATTGGGAAGACTGGGACCACACAGTCGAGTCTCATCCACTTCACGGATACGTCATTGAGTGTGTAGCTCAAATCTTCTGACCAGCATTGCAAGTGTCTGTGCCTCTCGGGCCTGGTTGACGCCAGAATATGTTATGATCGTAAGCGTACAGTACAGCCTTGTCACACAGTCTCATCCTGGATATAACTTTATAGCATCATGGTTGTCATCCTCATCGTCACCATCATCATGGCATTGTAAAAGCTGCCCCAGTGGCCATTAAAGTGGCGTAGAAAATAGGAGAAGAGAGAGAGAGAGAGAGGGAGAGAGAGAGAGAGACAGACAGACAGACAGACAGAGACAGACACAGACAGAGAGACAGAGAAAGAGAGAGAAAAAGAAAGAGAGAGTGAGAAAGAGAGAGAGAGAGACAAAGAGACAGAGACACAGAGAAAGAGAGAGAGACAGAGAGAGAGAGAAAGAGAGAGAGACAGAGAGAGCGAGAGAGAGAGAGAGAGAGAGAAAGAGAAAGAGAAAGAGACAGAGAGAGACAGAGACAGCGAGAGAGAGAGAGAGAGAAAGAGAGAGAGAAAGAGAGAGAGAGAGAGAAAGAGACAAAGAGAGAGAAGAGAAAGAGAGAGAGAAGAATACGTGAGTGCAGAAAACCTGCTGAAGGACAATGATACTAAAAAAAATTGTTTCTAAAGACCTTGACCCATTTCTGAACAAATTGACCGACAGGCGACAACAACTTAGAATTATCCAATACATGTAATGAACAAATCCATTTCTTCCTATCGTGAAGATGACCGAACAGAACTCCGTAGCCAAGATAGTGTGAGCACATCGTAGGCAGACCTATCATGCTTGTTACTCACATAATGGATGGCATGATTATGATAATAACAACAACAACAACAACAACAACAAACAAACAACAACAAAAAACAAACAAACAAACAAAATGGAGGGGAAAATGGTACAAAGTAAAACAAAAAAAGTTAAGTAATTGCTCGTTATTTATCTATTACTTATTTGTACACCTATTCCGCGCATCCATGTTAACATTCAGAAAAGAAATCATACTTTGGCAGATGTTTCAAAGTTTGCTAGCTGTACATTGCTCAAGATAGCATCGAGCAGAAACGAGTCACAATCAGCACCATTTCAAGTTCAGTCACCACTACTTTGCTCACACTGGTTACCTCCCATCCCAACTATGGTGATACATCAGTTTAAAATTTTCAGGTTCGTTACAGCGGAGGAAAAAATACATCAGCAACAACAAGAAATGTACGAAAATAGAATGAAAACACGTCTGAACGAAACATAAGGGAAATCTTGCTGCACACTCCCCCCCCCCCCCCCCACGCACACACACTCACTCAAACCCCCTACCCCACCCCCACACACGAAGTTTTGTATAGGCCTACTTCTTTTTTTTTTTTTTTGTCTTTTGTGTTCGCTCGACAGAGGCCAGTTAGTTGAAATTTTACGCCTGTCTTGTTTTGTGTGTAGAAGACGCTTTTTGGTTCTATTTTCGTGTATTTTTGCTTCTTGTTTGCTTGAACGTTGGCAGTCATTTTGATTTAGTTAAGTAGAAGAACAAGAAGAAGAAGGAGGAGGAGGAGAGGACGAGAAGTAGAAGAAGGAGGAGGAGGAGGAGAAGAGGAGAAGTAGAAGAAGAAGGAGGAGGAGGAGAAGAGGAGAAGAGGAGAAGAAGGAGGAGGAGGAGAGGAGAAGTAGAAGAAGGAGGAGGAGGAGGAGGAGAAGAGGAGAAGGAGGAGGAGGAGGAGGAGAAGAGGAGAAGAGGAGAAGTAGAAGAAGAAGGAGGAGGAGGAGAAGAGGAGAAAAAGGAGGAGGAGGAGGAGAAGAGGAGAAGTAGAAGAAGGAGGAGGAGGAGGAGAAAGAGGAGAAGTAGAAGAAGGAGGAGGAGGAGAAGAGGAGAAGAAGAAGGAGGAGGAGGAGGAGGAGAAGAGGAGAAGTAGAAGAAGGAGGAGAAGAGGAGAAGAAGGAGGAGGAGGAGAGGACGAGAAGTAGATGAAGAAGGAGGAGGAGGAGAAGAGGAGAAGTAGAAGAAGAAGAAAGAGGAGGACGAGAAGTAGAAGAAGATGGAGGAGGAGGACGAGAAGTAGAAGAAGAAGGAGGAGGACGAGAAGTAGAAGAAGAAGGAAGAGGACGAGAAGTAGAAGAAGGAGGAGGACGAGAAGTAGAAGAAGAAGGAGGAGGTGGAGAAGTAGAAGAAGAAAGAGAAAGAAAAAGAAGGAGGAGGAGGAAGAAGAGGACGAGGAGAGGAGGAGAAGTAGAACAAGAAGGAGGAGGAGGAGAAGTAGAACAAGAAGGAGGAGGAGGAGAAGTAGAACAAGAAGGAGGAGGAGGAGAAGTAGAACAAGAAGGAGGAGGAGGAAGAGGACGAGGAGGAGGACGAGAAGTAGAAAAAGAAGGAGGAGGACGAGAAGTAGAAGAAGAGGGAGGAGGAGGAGAAATATAAGAAGAAGAAGAGGAGGAGGAGGAGGAAGAAGAAGAAGAAGAATAACAACAACGACAACAACAACAACAACAACAATAATAATAATAATGATAATAATAATAATAATAATAATAATGATGATGATGATGATGATGATGATGATGATGATGATGATGATGATGATGATGATGATGATGATAAGAAGTAAAAGAAGAAGAAGAAGAAGAAGAAGAACAACAACAACAACTACAAAACGCAACACTACAGACTCACGCCGATATAGCAGATTGTGAAAAAATCAACAGTCCACGAACTTTTTATCGCATACGTAGATTGTATACATACACACACAGTAAGTATCATATACAGCTCATCATTTCACTTTTAAGTATTTCAGCTGGAGGCATTTTGCAAGTTTTTCTTTTTTAAACTTGCTTGTAGTGGAGCATGTACATTCACTCTGAAAAAAATCCCTTTGCTCAGATAAAATTAACAGTACTTTTTCTTTTTATTAGAGTTTTGACAGAACGTCTGGGGAATATTATACCCTAAAATAAAATTATTGGAAAGAGAGGAAGGCCATAATTACGATAGCAAGTCTGATGACAGGAAATGCATGGTTGGAATCTGTGCAGACTTCATCTTTTTGGTATACGTTTTTCTCCATGGTTCATAATTTGGTTGACTCTTAGGGTGGCGCTGTACCGCGGCGACACGCTCTCCCCGGGGAGAGCAGCTTGAATTCTTTTTACATAAATCCACTGTGACAATAAAGACATAAATGTAAATACCATTGTGACTTACAAGTACTTGGCCAAAAGTACTTAGTGGTGTGTCCTCTTTACATACATTGCCCGCAGTGTCATGAACGTTCATAGGTGTATGACCATGGGTGTGTGTGTATGTATGGTTAGACTCTTCTTGTACTTATTTGTGTACGTGTACAAGTGTATGCATTTTGATATATATATATATACATAAATATATGCTGAGTACGTTCCTGCGCGCACGTGAGTGCATGTGTGTGTGTGAGTATATCTATAATATTTATGTATATATATGTATATAGATATATGTATATATATGTGTGTATAATATGTATATATGTATAATATATATATGTGTATATATATGTATGTAGATAGATAGATAGATAGATAGACAGATAGATAGATAGATAGATAGATAGATAGAATAGATAGATAAATAGACAGATAGATAGATAGATAAATAGATAGATAGATAGATAGATGAGAGATAGATAGATAGAATAGATAAATAGACAGATAGATAGATAGATAAATAGATAGATAGATAGATAGATAGATAGTATAGGATAGATAGATAGATAGATAGATAGATAGATAAGATAGACAGAAGATAGATAGATAGATAGATAGATAGATAGATAGATAGATGATAGATAGATAGATAGATAGATAGATAGATAGATAGATAGATAGATAGATAGATAGATAGATAGATAGATAGATAGATAGATAGATAGATAGATAAGATAGATGATAGATAGATAGATAGATAATAGATGATAGATAGATAGATAGATAGATAGATAGATAGATAATGATAGATAGATAGATAGATGATAAGATAGATATTTATGTGTGTGTTTTTCTGTACAGATTGCGCTCAGTGTATTGCAAATGCATAGTACTCGTTGAGTCCTAATGAATTTGGTGAACTCCACTGTAAGAATCATCTATCATCATTACTATGCTCATATGTCCTGTTTTGAAGTGTTCCATATCAGCTCAGCATAGTGTTTCTTGTACTGGAGAATACAGCAAAGTCTTTAATCTTGCATGTTGGTGAGGAAAGGAAACTGTCTCAGTTACCTATTAATCTCGTTTAGTAGCCCTCATTTATCTCTGTGTATCAAGACACCGAGAAACATATGGCTGACTGCCTGATAGTCAGGCACCCTCCTCCACGGCTGCCTGATATTTATATATGTATTTCCCCATGGCTGTGTGATATTTATATGTATATCCCCATGGCTGCCTGATATTTATATGTATTTCCCCATGGCTGTGTGATATTTATACATATTCCCCCATGGCTGCCTGATATTTGTATGTATTTTCCCACGGCTGCCTGATATATATACATATTTCCCCATGGCTGCCTGATATTTACACATATTTCCCCATGGCTGCCTGATATTTACACATATTTCCCCATGGCTGCCTGATATTTACACATATTTCCCCATGGCTGCCTGATATTTACACATATTTCCCCATGGCTGCCTGATATTTACACATATTTCCCCATGGCTGCCTGATATTTACACATATTTCCCCATGGCTGCCTGATATTTACATATATTTCCCCATGGCTGCCTGATATTTACACATATTTCCCATGGCTGCCTGATATTTACATATATTTCCCCATGGCTGCAATCATATTTTATACATATTCCCCCATGGCTGCATCATATTTATACATATTCCCCCATGGCTGCATTGTATTTATACATATTACCCCATGGCTGCCTGATATTTATACACATTCGCACGGTGCTGATATTAACATTTCCATGGCTTATATTATAATACATTTCCATTCCCATGCCTGATTATTATTTTACGCATTTCCTCATGGCTCTGATATTTATACACATTTCCCTATGGCTGGCCTGATATTTATACACATTTCCCTATGGCTGTCCCGATATTTATACACATTTCCCTATGGCTGTCTGATATTTATACACATTTCCCTATGGCTGCCTGATATTTACACACATTTCCCTATGGCTGCTCTGATATTTAACACATTTCCCTATGCTGCCTGATATTTACACACATTTCCCTATGGCTGCCTGATATTTACACACATTGGGCCCGATATTAAACATCTATGAGTACACACCATGGCAATTTATATCCCTATTTTATATCCTGATGATGATGATATGACGATGACGGTGGTGGTGGTGGTGGTGGTGGTGGTGGTAATAGTGATGATGATAATGATGATGATGATGATGATGACAGACAGACAGACAGACAGACAAACAGACGGACAGACAGAGACAGACAGACAGGCAGAGAGAGACAGACAGACAGACAGACAGACAGACAGAGAGAGAGAGAACAGAACTTCAAACATTTTGATATTCATCGGCCTTTGGCCAGAATACAAGAATGCGATGGGCTGGGGAGAGAATCGCTTTTTTATGTTTCATACATATTTTATGATGCGTATGATCAGTACTATGAACTCATTCATCTGTGCCCAAAGTTTCGCTCCCCTTTCATTTTGTGTACCAAGGTCATGAGGTCCAACTATGTACTCCACCCTATCCTGTCCCACTTTAGCATTAAAGTCTCCCTTTATTATTGTAACCTCTTGTGATTTACATTGAGCCTTGACCATCTCTAATACTGCGTAGAAGTTGTCAATTTCGTCCTGAGTATTTGCGGAAGTTGGTGCATACACCTGGATGATGTTGATATCACATGAGTTCATAGTAGGAAACACCTGGTTTGAGCAACCTAATAGAAGAAAATGGACAGGGATGAGTCCACGAAATAATACCAAACATCAAATTGACTACATCCTGATCAATAAAAAATTTAGAAATTCTTTGCTGACAGCAAAAACACTACCAGGTGAAGACTGCAACAGTAACCACAATCCTGTAGTGGGAAGATTTAGGCTGAAATTAAGAAAAAGGACAAAGACCAAAAGCAACATCAAACTAAATCTTGGACTCTTAAAGACAGATGAAGCGATACGTAAAAAAAATTAACGTACATGTTCAAAACAAATTCAGTGCTCTGGAAGACGTTGGTGACACGTGAGGAACAATGGACAAAGTTGAGAAACTCGATAAATGAAGCTTGTGAAGAAATTCCTAGAGTAGATAGAAAAGCAAAAAAGAACTGGACGACAAAAGAAATTCAAGGCTTGATGGAAGAACGGAGGAAGGCAAAGGGAAAGGAGGAAAGATACAGGAAGACTAACAAGGAAATCAGGAATAGGTGCAATGAAGCTAAGGAAGCTTGGCTGAGAACAAAGTGTAAAGAAATAGAAGACTGACACAAAACGGATCCTCAGGGTATGTACAGAAGAATTGAAGAAATTGTCCACAGGAAAAATACATGCACATCAACTGGTTGCTTAAAATCGAAAGATGGTACGCTTATCAGGAAAAAAGACAAAATATTAGATAAATGGGGAGAGTACATTAAAGACCTTTTTGAAGATGACCTAGAAAAATTGTGAATATAATAGCAATAGAAAGTAAAAAAAATAAAGGGTTGGAGTTAAATAGCAAGAAGACTGAAGTCATGGTGATCAGTAAAAAACATGAAATATCCTCATGCAAAATAACAGCAAACGGCGCAACCTTGAGACAGGTTAAATAAGTTTAAATACCTGGGAAGGATCATCTGACCACACGGCAGATGCACATCAGAAACAGCCGGCAGAATAGGCCAAGCCAAAACAGCATTTAAGAAGATGAAAGGCATTCTTACCAACAAATGCCTATCAACTAACATCAGGAAGAGAGTTCTTGAATGTTTTATAGAACCGATAATGTTATATGGTTGTGAGGTGTGGACAGTCAACAAGCAAAGCCAGAACAAGATTGAGGCAGCCGAGATGTGGTTTCTAAGAAGAATGTTGAGAGTTTCATGGACAGCAAAAACAAAACAAACAAACAAACAAACAAGCAACAAAACAAACAAACAAACAAACAAATTTCTAATTGAACGCTCATGTTTTGAAGCCATGAGCGTTGTTAACTTTAAATCATTTGGTTTATAGTAGTACTTTGGCTGAATTAATAGGCGTCTCAGATCCTCGAGGGCTGGACAACATAGAATAAAGTGATTTTCATTTTCAGTAACACTTTTACATTATGGGCATTTCGCTGCCTCTTTATCACGTCTTTTGTATCTTGCAGAAGCAAGAGAGAAAGGCACAGAGATCTATCCGACATACCACAGTAAGTACAAGTCAGTCCCCAAAACAATAAATTTGGCCTATATTATAAATTACTAATATGGAAACATACGAGAAGAAAAACGTAAAAACAGCAATCAAGAAGAAACAAAGCGAAAGAGGGGAGTGGTGTGTGTGATATGTCAACTGTAACGCTATGATACAAATAGGTGAACCGTAACGCATGCAACAGTCAAACAAATCATAACTGGCTAAACAATTTCAAATTAAACCAATAGGAAGACAGAAAGAGAAGGGGAGAGAGAGAAGGGAAGAAATAGACGGACGGGCGGAGATAGAGAGAGGGAGGGAGGAAGGAAGGGAGAGAGAGAGAAATACAGAAAGAGAGAGAGAAAGAGAAGGAGAGAGCGAGAGGAGAGAGTGAGAAAGAGAGAGAGAGAGACAGAGACACAGAGAGAGAGAGACAGAGAGAGACAGAAACAGAGAGAGACAGAGAAAGAGAGAGACAGAGACAGAGAAAGAAAATTCCCTTTCAAGTGTCTTATTTTTCGTTTTTCTTTGAGATCAGATGTCATATTTAATTCATATCACCAACAATGGAAACAACGACATAAAAAATGCGTGGCTTTGAAATTCATGTAGGCTAGTTTGCGATTCCATCAAATGACAAAGAGTAATTCAGTTTCCCCTACTCATTTCCTTTGATCGTTAATCGTCCCCGACATCAAGTAGGCTATGCTTCATGTTCAAACCACACGACAGGTGGTTTGGTCAAATGGGTAAGACATTGGACGTCCAATCGGAAGGTCTGGGGTTCAAAAACTGCCTGGGTAGGCCGACCTTCCGCCTGGTGGGTAAGAGGTCATTATCATCAGGTGCCCTGCCACATGGCGTTGGCGATCATGGCCCTCCATATGTAGCTATCCCTTGTTGCCGCAAGCACATCTTCCACCCTCTCTGTCTTCAGCTACTCTGCAAGTCTGTCCAATATTTTTTTCCCTGGGTCTACCGGGTGCTCTCTTTCCCTCCACTTTTCCTGTTGTGACCAGGTGCTCTAATTCACCTCTCTTCACAAAATGCCTGTCTTTTTCCTTAACAATGATCTTCTTGTGTCTGCCTCCATCAAGACTGTCTCGTTTGCTTTCTTTGCTGTTCATGGAACTCTCAACATTCTTCTTTGAAACCACATCTCGGCTGCCTCAAATTTCCTCATGGGTAAAGGGTTCTTGGAGAATTTTCCATTCTCACGGGTCAACATGTGTGCAAGCCT
>CM060305.1:160016709-160021709 GCA_030674185.1 Monoplex corrugatus
TGTAACTAACATTTTGAGCACACGAGAGTTTTATGTGAACCCCCCCCCCCCCAAAACACAGAGAGAGAGAGAGAGAGAGAGAGACAACACACACACACACACACACACACACACACGATCAACACCGTGATGTTTTAGCATTGATAACAAATCCACTTCGCTCTGGACCAAAGACGTCAATTTTGTTATTATTATTGTTATTATTATTTTATTTTATTATTATCATAATTACAATAATAAAAATAATGATATTATTATTATTATCATTATCATTATCATTATTACTATTGTTATTATTATTATCATTATTATTATTATTTTGTTTTTGTTTTTTGTTTTTCTATAATGTCTTTGGTCTGGACTTAAACTTGGCTGTTCACGAATACGTGAAAGAACTAACAGATGCAAACGACAGTGACCAATTCGTTGTCCGACCATATATTAAGCTTTTGCTTGGTCACTGCGACATATCATGCAGGCTTCATGGTTAATACCCAGAACATCGTTGTGGGATTTTTTGGGAGGGAGAAGGGGGGTGGCAGGATTAAGTCTTTCACCCCTTCACCTTATCCACTAGCTTCCCACAGGGTAACCTTTTCACCCCCTCAAACATCCATCAGCTTCATGTATCTAGATTAATCATTTCTCTCCCTCGCCGTTCCTGTAGGTTGTCCCAGAGACAGGTTAATAATTTTAAATATCTGGGGAACGATCATCTCACCAGACGGCAGATGCACATCAGAAATAGCCAGCAGAATCGGCCAAGCCAAAACAGCATTCAAGAAGAAGAAAAGCATTCTTACCAACAAATGCCTGTCAATTAACATCAGGAAGAGAGTTCTTGAATGTTACATAGAACCGATAATGTTATACGGTTGTGAGGCGTGGACAGTCAACAAGCAAAGCCAGAACAAGATTAAGACAGCCGAGATTTGGTTTCTAAGAAGAATGTTGAGAGTTCCATGGACAGCAAAGAAAACAAACGAGACAGTCTTGATGGAGGCAGACACAAGAAGATCATTGTTAAGGAAGATTAGGAAAAGACAGGCAACATTTATAGGCCATTTTATGAGGAAAGGGGAATGGAGCACCTGGTCACAACAGGAAAGCTGTAGGGAAAGAAGGCACCAGGTAGCCCCAGGGAGAAAATATTGGACAGACTTGCAGGGTGGCTGAGGACAGACAGGGTAGAAGATGTGCTTTTGGGAACAAGGGACAGATACATATGGAGGGCCATGATCGCCAACGCCATGCGGCAGGGCACTTGATGATGATAACGATCCTTTCATTCCTTCCGTCCTTCCTCCTTCCTTCTGTCTCTGTCCTTTCACTCCCTCATTCCATTTACTAGCTTTATTTATTTATTTATTTATTTGTTTATTTGTTTATTTATCTATTTCTTTATTTATTTATTTACTTATTTGTTTATTTATTTATTTATTCATTCATTTATTTTATTTGTTTGTTTGTTTATTCATTTGTTTATTCATTCATTCATTCTCGATTCACATTCTCACCCTATCTACAAGTTACAAGTTTCCTGCTTAACCTTTTCAGTACTCTCTCACCCTATTCATCAGCTTCATGCAAGTTGACCCCTTCACTCCCACACCCTGTTCGTCATCTTTTCACAAGTTAACCCTTTCACTCATTCATTCTGTCCATCAGTTTCTTGCTGGTTAACCCCTTCACTCCCTAATCTTACCCACATGTTTCCTCCGTGTTCATCCTTTCACGCACACCCCCACTCTATCCACTAGCTTCTGGTTAACCCTTTCACGTTTTCATCCTACCCACCAGCTACTGGTTAACCCTTTCCACTTCTTCACTCTATCCATCAGCTTCCTACAGGCTAACCCTTTAACTACTTCGCCATATCCACCAGCTTACTACAGGTTAACCTTTTTCACTCCCTCACCCTATCCACCAGCTTCCTACAGGTTAACGCTTGCCCTCTCTCACCTTATCCACCAGCTTCCTACAGGTTAACCCTTTCCCTCTCTCACCTTCTCCGCCAGCTTCCTACAGGTTAACCCTTTCCCTCTCTCACCTTATCCGCCAGCTTCCTACAGGTAACCCTATCTTTCGTTCCCTCACCCTATTCATAACCTTCCTCCGGAAAGCTGGTGGACAAGGTAAGAGAAATCAAAGGGTTAAAATGGAGGTTGGTCAGCAGACAGGATGGAGAGGTAGGAGGAAAATAAAACCTTTTTTTTTTCTTTTTTTTTTTTTTCCTCCATCAAGCTTGATGTACATCACATTTCCGTGGGTTAAAAAGCAGGACGACCGAGTGGCCATTTTTATCTTTTGATGGGGGTTGCTGTCTGACTTTTAAGTCGTTCTACTGGAAAGTGTTGCCGGCGGTTTCTCCCTCCTCTTCTCCTTCCTCTCCCCTCTCCCTTCCCCCTCCCCCTCCACCCTTTCCCGAATACCCAGTAAAAGAGATAAAGTAGAACGTATATACCCGCTTTTCTTTGAGTGCTTTGAGGTGGTCTGGCGCGAGACAGCGTGTTTAGGTTTCAGCACCGACATAAAACAAGGCGTTACTATCTATATCTGTGGGGGTTGAGTGGGTCGTGTTAGGGGAAATGTCTTATAGTGTGTGTTGAAATCCTGTGGCGTTTTTTGTTTGTTTGTTTGTTTGTTTTTGGTTTTTTGGGGTTTTTTTTTTTTGTTAGTTCGTTTGCGTGTTTGTCTGTTGTATTTGCTTTGTTTTTTTGTTTTGTTTGTTTGTTTGTTTGTTTGTTTTTCATTTGCCACTTTGTTTGTTGTTTTTCTGTTGTTGTTTTTTTATATCTCGGTTGGTTGCTTGGTTGTGTGTGTATATGTATGTAGGTGTGTGTGTGTGTGTGTGTGTGTGTGTGTGTGTGTGTGTGTGTGTGTGTGTGTGTGTGTGTGTGTGTATGTGTGTGTGTGTGTACGTGAGTGTGTGTGTGTGTGTTGTATGTGTGTGTGTGTCTGTGTGTGTGTGTGTGTGTCTGTGTGTGTCTGTGTGTGTGTGGGTGTTATTGTTTTGTTCGTTTGTTTGTTTTTCTCGTTTGCTTAAGGATAAGCTTTTATGTTATCTTAGGCTATTCGCAATTTTATGTTTTATTATTCATTTTCTTTTGAGGCCTGTACATCTAGCATGGAGGTATTCATGAGTTTGTAGGCTACTTTGTTCAATGCGAATCCATCCCATTCGGACAATTCCATATGCGCTCCATCCCTATCTGTCAGCAATTATTTGGCGGACTCCTAGCGCCTGCGGAAAACCTCATGTACTGGTATTGTCTTGAAGTGGATGGAAGGAAGAGAGGGGGTCGAGGTTGGAGAGGGTTCTACGGGAGACTAAGCTGACATCCCTGGAAAGATTGAAGCATTGAGATGGAAAGTTGACAGGCCAGTTTTTTAATGTTGCAGGCTGGGATTGAACTCGAAATACCCGGCAGATCTTGAGTCCACAGTTCAATACCAAGAACCAACCGGCCCTCGCAATGTGAATTTGGAGTTTGGAGTTTGTTCCAGAGGGATTCACAGCACTCGGACGATTCCATGCGCGCTCCACCCAAATCTGCCAGCAATTATCTTGCAGACTCCCTGAGCCTGCGGAAAACCCTATGAACTTGCAAGGTCTTGAATTGCAATGTGAGTTTCAGTTTCAGTTTCTCAAGATGACGTCTCGGAACGAATTCCATATGCACTAACGTCACAAGTGCCACGTGTATGGTGACCGTGGCACATGCCTTAAGGGGGCAGACCTACCCAGATTTGGGTACCAAGATTGTGATGTTCAGTGTTTCAGTTCTAGTTAACCAATCACCATGATATTCGGCAAAAAGATACCTCAGACAGTATTCTTTGGATTGAATATCTTTGTTGGGGTCTGTGAGTTATGAAAAGTTGACAAAAATTAATTAATTAATTAATTGCGATTTTTCGCGAGATTGTATACATCACACATAATATGTTCAAAAGTTTTCATCCAATTTCCTTGATATTTGGCACACATATAGCAGGGACAGGTATCTATAGCAGGTAGTAAAATCTTGCAGTTCTGCTTGAAAGAAACATTTTTATCAAAAGTTGTATTATAATTTTTTTTTATTAAAATCATTCTAAAAATTGGTGTGATGATTGGACAGAAAATGATAGTAGAGCTAAGATTTTACTACATGCCATACATACTATACAGATGTTTGCTCACTAAATATCAAATTCCTAACATGAATATATGTGTAGTTATAAATGTCACAGTATTATATTTTTTTTATTTTCGCGAGAACATTTTTTAATTAATTAATTTTTGTCAACTTTTCATAACTCACAAACCCCAACAAAGATATTCAATCCAAAGATTACTGAGGTATCTTCTTGCCAAATATCATGGTGATTGGTTAATTAGAACTGAAACACTGAACATCACAGTCTTGGTACCCAAATCTGGGCAGGTCTGCCCCCTTAAGCCTGCACATAAACCCATGAGTTGGCCAGGTCCTGAGGCCTTACCTAGACTATGTTTTACCTAGTCTATATTTTATACTGGTATTGTATCAGCCTACCATTGGAATAATCTTGGTTACATGTAAATAACATGTGTATGTGTGTATCTTACCTTCCTAAAAGAACATATATAGAGAGTAAATAAATAAATAACCAACGGTATGAATCACAAAAAAAACAACATAACTAGCTATTCTGTATTAACTCGTCTCACATGACAGAACCCCCCCCCCCCCCCTCCCAATCAATGCCCAAATGCTCAGCTGTTTATGAAGTAGGTGAAGACAAAGTTTTCTTTATCATAGATAGGTAAGTATGTAAGTAAGTAAGTAAGTAAGCAAGCAAGCTAGTAAGTAAGCAAGCAAGTAAGCAAGTAAACAAGTGAGTGAGTGAGTAAGTAAGTGAATAAGACGTAAGTAAGTAGGTGAATGAATAAATACAAAACAAAGGAGTATGTAGATAGATAAACAGGCAAGAGATGAAAATAACAAATACAATACAATACAATACAATACAAT
>CM060305.1:160031709-160034209 GCA_030674185.1 Monoplex corrugatus
CCATCAAGACTGTCTCGTTTGTTTTCTTTGCTGTCCATGGAACTCTCAACATTCTTCTGAGAAACCACATCTTGGCTGCCTCAATCTTGCTCTGGTTTTGCTTGCTGACTGTCCACGCCTCACATCCGTACAACAGTATTGGTTCTATATAACGTTCAAGGATTCTCTTTCTGATGTCAATTGATAGGCATTTGTTGGTAAGAATGCTTGTCATCTTCTTGAATGCTGTTTTGGCTTGGCCGATTTTGCCAGCTATTTCCGATGTGCATCTGCCGTCTGATGAAATGACCGTTCCCAGGTATTTGAACTTATTAACCTGTGTCAAGGTTGTGCCATTTGCTGTTATTTTGCATGAGGGGATTTCATGTTTTTTACTGATCACCATGACTTCAGTCTTCCTGCTGTTTAGTTCCAACCCCTTACCTTTGTTTTCTATTTCTAGTATATTCACAAGGTTTTGTAGGTCCCTTTCATTTTCTGGAGTTAGCACGGTGTCATATGCGTACCGAATGTTGTTTATCATTTTCCCTCCAACCTTTAATCCAGGGTCTTCTTCTAGGTTTCTCATGATGTTTTCGCTGTATAGTGAAAACAGATCTGGTGACGAAACACAGCCCTGCCTGACTCCTCTTTTGATTTTTTGAAAAGAGCTTATATTGTTTTCTATTCTCATTGCAGCTGTTTGTTCCCAGTACATATTCCTGATTATTCGTAGATCTTTTCCATCAACATTGAGTCTCTCCAGTTGGTTGATCAATTCTTCATGCCGTACCCGATCGAAAGTCTTGGTATAGTCAACAAAGCATAAATACAAATCCTTATTCATCTCAATTGACCTCTCTATGATAGTTCTTAGGATGTATATAGCATTAATAGTTAAGGAACAGAAAGACCATGTGACATCTAAGTCTTCTTCATACCGGCAGTCTTGGTCTTTCTTGGTCTGCCTCTCATTTTCAATCCAGTCAGATTTTATTTTATTTTATTTTATTTTATTTTATGAGGACAAGGAATAGAATCAAAAGAGAAATAGCAGAAGAACAGTGTGGATTTGTGGAAGGGAAGCTAGTGGATAAGGAGAGGGAATGAAAGAGTTACGCCGTCATAGGTCACCAACTGGAGGTGTCCTGTTTTTCATCAATATGTTTCTGCGCCTCTCCCCCCTGCCCCCTTGTCGCCTGTAGTCTGTCTGTCTGTCTGTCTTTCTGTCTGTCTGTCTGTCTTTCTGTCTGTCTTTCTGTCTGTCTTTCTTGTCTTTTTCTGTCACAGCTTTGTTCTTCTTCTTTGATGTGTCCACTTGTACCATCATGAGGGTCGCGGGGAGATGGAGTCCACGGTCAGCAGAAAGATGAAAGGCCCCAGGAGGATGTCGTGTGACATCAAAGTCTTCTTCATACCGACAGTCCTGGTCTTCCTTGGTCTGCCTCTCATTTTCAATCCAGTCAGATTTTATTTATTGATTTATTTTGTTTTACTATATTTTGTTTGTTTTATTTTATCTTATTTTGTTTTATTCTATTTCACTCTATTTGATTTGATTTTATCTTATTTTATTTTATTTTATTTTATTTTATTATATTTTATTTTATTTTATCTTATTTTATTTCATTCTATTTTGTTTTATTTCTTTTCTTTTCTTTTTTTTCCTTTTCTTTTTTTAAATTTTTTTAAAAATTTCATTTCGTTTTGTTTTATTTTATCTTATTTCATTTTCTTTTATTCGTATGCTTATTGAGCATGACATTCCCTACCGGACGAAGGTGTTCCATAGGAACACCTATTTACGTCGTTTCCTTTGTTTTTCTTTCAGCTAGTCATGATACATGGTAAAATACGATGGCTATTTCCCGTTGCCTTCCATCGGTTTTTGTACGGACTCTCCTGCTAGCCTTTGTCGTTCCCTCGATTACCTCCACTTATTGGACGGACTTGCTCAGTGGATGAAGACAGACAGGGTGGGAGAAGTACTTGCAGCGACAAAGGATAGATTCATATGGAGGGCCATGATCGAGAACGTCATGCGGCAGGACACATGATGATGATGATGATGATGCTTATTGAGACAACCGCTGGAGTTGCATTCTGGTTAGAGGAGTTAACCACTTTTTTTTTCTTTGTGCTGATGAGTATGGTGGTGGACTGGTGTAGCTCCCCCACCACCACCACCACTCACACCCACACCCACACCCCAGCCCCACCCCAACCACATCCACACCCCACACACACACACACCCCCCACACACACACACACCACACCCACACCCACACCACACCCACACCACACCCACACCCACACACACACCCACACCCCACACACACACCCCGCTCCCACCATTTCTCTGATATCTCTGATCGCGGCGTTCCGGTTCGTGTCGTGTCTGGTCTTGTTGATAGCTCTTTTCAAACAATATATTTCACAAAATAATGGTAATTTTTGTTCTCCAGGGGCTTGTTCAGGATTCAGGTGTGGCGATGGTATGTTAGGGTGGGCATGAAAACA
>CM060305.1:160039209-160041709 GCA_030674185.1 Monoplex corrugatus
ACACGCGATGCTCGAGTGTTTTCTGTCTGCCCATCTCTGTCTCTCTGTCTCTGTCTCTGTCTGTCTCTTTGTCTTTCTGTCTGTCTGTCTGTCTCTCTCTCTCTGAGTCTCTCTCTTTCTTTCTTTCTCTTGCTCTCTGTCTGTCTCTCTCTGAGTCTCTTTGTCTGTCTTTTCCTCTCTCTCTTTCTCTCTCTCTCTGCCTCTCTCATCCTTTCTCTCTCTCTTGCTGTCTTGCTCTCTCTCACTCTCTTTCTCCCCCTCCCTCTCTTTCGCTCTCTCTCTCTGTCTTTCACCCTCTCTCTCTTTTTCTCTGTCTCTCTTTCCCCCTCTCTCTTTCGCTCTCTCGACTCTCTCTGTCTTTCTCCCTTTCTGTCTCTCTTTTGCTCTCTCTCTCTCTCTTTGTCTCTCTTTCCCTCTTTCTCTTTCGCTCTCTCGACTCTGTCTTTCTCCCTTTCTGTCTCTCTCTTTTGCTCTCTCTCTCTCTCTCTCTTTGTCTCTCTTTCCCTCTCTCTCTTTCGCTCTCTCGACTCTCTCTGTCTTTCTCCCTTTCTGTCTCTCTCTTTTGCTTTCTCTCTCTCTCTTTGTCTCTCTTTCCCTCTCTCTCTTTCGCTCTCTCGACTCTGTCTTTCTCCCTTTCTGTCTCTCTCTTTTGCATTCTCTCTCTCTCTTTGTCTCTCTTTCCCCTCTCTCTTTCGCTCTCTCGACTCTTGTCTTTCTCCCTTTCTGTCTCTCTCTTTTGCTCTCTCTCTCTCTCTCCTCTTTGTCTCTTTCCCTCTCTTTCGCTCTCTCAACTCTGTCTTTCTCCCTTTCTCTCTCTCTCTTTTGCTCTCTCTCTCTCTCTCTCTCTCTCTCTTTGTCTCTCTTTCCCCCTCTCTCTTTCGCTCTCTCGACTCTTTTCTCCTTTCTGTCTCTCTCTTTTGCTCTCTCTCTCTCTCTCCTCACTCTCTTCTCTCTCTCTGTCTCTCTTCTCTGTCTGTCTGTCTGTCTCTCTCTCTCTCTCTCTTCTCTCTCTCTGTGTCTCTCTCTCCCCTATCCCGTCATCCTCTACCCCCACTCCCTTCGCTACCGTCTGACTGCTTTTTGTCTGGTCTCCTTGTTAAGGAAAGAGTCATCAGTTGCAATCTCGATGTATATTACATGAGTAGTCTGCCCAGCTTACCAGATAACAAAGATTAGACATGGACATTATACTTATCTCTTATTATCATTTTGTCTTCATATTTGTGGTCAGATATTTGAGATAAAACTCGTTGTTTTTATAATTTGTCTTGTTTGATTCAATTTGAGGTGAAAATGTGTTTTTATTTTGATTTGTTTTTAAGTTTGATAAATATGTGAGGTAAATACGGTTTTTTTTTAGTTGTGTTTTTTTTTCAACTGTCTTAGTTATGATCGGATTGTGTTTTAGGTAAAGACACGTGTTTGTTTTATAAAATGTCTTAGTTGTGATCGATATTTGAGGTAAAACACGTGTTTCTTTATAAACATGTCTTAGTTTTTGATCGATATTTGAGGTAAAACACGTGTTTCTTTATAAACATGTCTTAGTTTTGATCGATATTTGAGGTAAAACACGTGTTTCTTCATAAATGTGTATCAGTTATGATTGATGTTTGAGGTGAAACACGTGTTTCTTTTTTGTCTTAGTTATGATCAATATTTGAGGTAAAATGTGTGTTTCTTCATAAATTTGTCTTAATTTGATCTATATTTGAGGTAAAATACGTGTTTCATCATTTTTCTTAGTTAAGATCAATATTTGAAGCAATACGCATGTTTTTTCATTTGTTGTTGTTATGATCGATCTTTGAGATGAAATATGTGTTTCTTCATTTGTTTTAGTCATGATTGATTTTTGAGGACAAGTGTTTCTGCATTTGTCATAAGTATAATCAATGTTTTGAGTTGCACATATGTTAAATTATTTGTCTTTAGTTATGATCGATATTTTGAAGTAAAACACGTTTTTCTTCATTTGTTGTTATTATGACCGATATTTGAGGCAATACGTGTGTTTCTTCATTTGTCTTAGTAATGATACATGTTTGAAGGAAAATATGTGTTTCATCATTTGCCCTAATTCTGGTTAATGTTTGAGGCAATATATGAGTTCCTTCATTTGTCTTAGGTATACTCGATGTTTGAATTAACACACGTTTCGTTATTTGTCTTTGTTATGATCGATATTTGAGGTAATGCACAAGCTTCGTCTATTCAAAAAAGAATACAAAAACTGTTTATTATTTGTTTGAAGCGTGCCAATCGCATTGACTTGCATTCGTATTGACTTGGTATCATCTATCATGTTCAGTTTAGTTTATCACATTATCAGTGAAAAAAATAATTAAAAAAAATATCAATACTAGTTCTGCATTCAGCGTCCAAATTCTAATTCATCACTCTCAAAAGATTGGTGGAATGCTGCTGCTGCTGCTTAAGTGGCGAAGACTTTTCCTTTTGTTCACAGACTGGTCAGGCCACAATGGCCAGTAATGTGGCC
>CM060305.1:160044209-160049209 GCA_030674185.1 Monoplex corrugatus
AAACGGGACTAAAAACTTCCCTGCCGCCTCGTCCAGTGGGTAAGAAGGGGACCAAATGGAATGCCCATGTCTTCATGAGCAGTAGTAAGAAGTGGGGAGAGGGGAGGAAGTGAGATGAGTTCTACAATTTTGAGAAGTGGCCAAGCTATATCGGTATAGTCCTGTTCTGAAGAAGGCACAGGGCAAGAGGTAAGAGTCACACTTGTCAAGTCAAGTCAGTGTCCGATTGTGCCCAGTGCCATGAATCTGGTAGGCCTGGGAACAGGAAGAAACATGAAACGGCATGTCTGAATTCTGTTGCGCAATGGATTACTTATGGTTTGTCATTAAGACCATATGGTTTGCGTGTTCCAAGTTTATTTAGCCCTGGACCCTCTTCAGAACAGGCCAATACCGATATAGCATGTCCACTTTTCAAATTGCAGAACTCATCTCACTTCCCCTTTGACATCATAGTTGCCTCCCCTCTCCCCACTTCTTACCACTGCTCATAGATACATGTTGGCATTTCATTTAGTCCCTTTTTATCCACTGGACGAGGCTGCAGGGAAGTTTTTAGTCCTTTTCTTATTATCCGTTGGTTGGTGTCTGTTCGTGATTGTGCATTCGCGCTTGACAAAGGCCGGTTGGCCGAAAATTTGCGCTTGTCTTGTCTTGTTGTATTGAATACGCGTCCTTTTTGGTTTGCTTGTTCTTCTGGTTCCTTCGTGCATACTTGATGTTCTGCATGCTTGTTTACTCGAAGGGACTTAAAACACTAACAGATCTGCACACATATTGACTAAAGTCTCCATTTAAAAACAAGACCAGGCAGGAGGTACACATATACTAAAGAAAAACAGAGGAAGAGAGACAAAGAGAATGAGACAGACAGACAGACAGAAGAGACAGTGAGACAGAGAGACTCAGCGAGAGAGAGAGACAGACAGACAGACAGGACAGAGAGACAGAGACACAGAGAGAGAGGAAAATAGATTGTTACTGTTATTGTTGTTTAAAGCCCTAATTATCAGGGCTATAATCGCTTCAAAACATACAAAACTTCTACAGGAAAACAAAGAAAAGATAATTTAGTACACATATCAATGCATTTGCACACATAATCTAAGGACATGCCCCCGGCGTTGACCACTCCATCCAATTTATCGCACAGAGGATTTAAAAACACGCCTGAATACAAATTTAGACATACCTAAGGACACCAAAACATATATGATAGGCATAAATTACCTTAAATTGCTTCCGCATATCTCACCTCCCTAGAACCAAAAATGCACTCAACACGTACCCAATTATCAATCCTAGGAAAAAAAAATACACATTGAACACATACAGGTGAATGGACCAGCAAGGCAGAAATGATAAGGAAGAAATGACAGAAAGCAAAGGAGGAGGAAAGAAACAAAGAGGGTGACAGAAAAGAGGAAATTTCCAGCAACGAATTTCTAGAAGGTGCGGATATTATTTATACTGAAAGAGCCCTCGGCATCCCCACAGGGGGAAGGAAAATAGATAAAGACGCAAAGGACAGAGAAGACAGATAGGGACGCAGATGGCAGATATTTTAGGTTTGATTCAGTTTTTACGTCGACACCCACCTCAGTGACATGGCCGACGGGGATAACCATCCCAGGAAAGTGGGACCTATCTAATCCTATACTGACACCCCAGAACAACAATGATGTTACTAGAAATGGCCAGTGACAAGGCCCCCGGATTCGAAACAACCACCCATGTGAATCCGACGCCAAACCAATAGCATGTGGAAATTGAACGCTCAAACCAAAACGCAAGTAGACGATGGACCACGCCCAGTGCGGACAATTAGAAAAAACAGACAATAGACAGACCAAGAAACAGGACAATAGAAGTAAAAAACAGACGACAATAAAGATAACAAACAGACAAAACAAAAGATAGACAAAAAGATAGACAGACAAAAGTGCCGACAGATAGACAGACAAATAAACAGACAAACAAACAGAAACCAACGGCAAAGTCAGGGAGAAAGAGAGCACGCGCCCATCGCGTGCGGAATCCATAATAATCAAGGGCTTCAAAGGGACCACCTCATATCTCTCCTCTCGTTTACTTGTTCATCTTTTGAACTCGACATAATGCATGTCTCTTTTGCTCTGTTTGTTCGGTCATCCGAGAGGCCTCTCAAAGAGGCTTTGTGTGAGCAAGGTAGACTCACTGCAATCAAAGCGAGGTGTGTTCGCGCGTGTGTATGTTAGAGAGAAAAAGAGAGAGAGAGATAGACAGACAGACAGACAGACAGAAGAGAGAGAGTGTGTGTGTGTGTGTGTGTGTGCGTGTATGTGCGTGTGTGTGTGTGTGTGGTGTTGTGGTGTGCGTGCGTGTGTGTGTGTGTGTGTATGTGTGTGTGTGCGTGTATGTCTATATGTATATGTGTGTATGTGTATATGTATGTATCTGTGTGTGCTTGTGTGTGTGTGTGTGTGTGCGTGTGCGTGTATGTGTATGTGTAATATGTGTGTGTATGCTGTGTGTGAGTGTGTGTGTGTGTGTGAATGTGTGTGTGTGCGTGCATATGTGTGCGTGTATGCGTGTGTGTGTGTGTGTGTGTGTGTGGTGCGTGCGTGTATGCTGCAAGAGGATGTGCTCGCTCTCTCTGTCCTGTTTCTGCCTGTCTGTGAATATTGTATTTGGTTTATGTGTAGACCCTTCATGGGCGGAGGCTGGATGTAAAACAATGGATTAATGTGCTTATGCCACTACTCTTTTTGAAAATGAAACTGCATTATTGTTGTTGTTGTTTTGTTTTGTTTTGTTGTTCTTCTACACACTCTTTCTCTCTCTCTCTCTCTCTCTGTCTCTCTGTCTCTGTCTCTGTCTTGTCTCTGTCTTTTTGTGTCTCTCTCTCTCGTCTCTTCTCTGTCGTCTCTCTCTCTCTCTCTTCTCTTCTTTGTCTCATACTCCTGTTGTTCTTCTTGCTTAGGTGCCTCAGTTCGTCTCTCTGTCTCTCGCTTGCTCTCTGTCTCTCGCCCTCTCTTTGTCTCTTTCGCTGTTTCTGTCTTCAGCTCTCTTTCTTGTCTTTGTCTCCCGCTCTCTGTGTGTCTTTGTCTGTCTCTCTCCCTCGTTCTTTGTCCTCTCTCTCTCTCTCTCCTCAGCTCTCTGTTTCTCTGTCTCTCTTTCTCCCTCTGTCGTCCATTATCTGTCTGTCTTCCGATCTCCGACTCTTTGTTTCTTGCTGTCTGTCACGTATGCGCGCGCGCGCGTGTGTGTGTGTGTGTGTTTTCCATGTGTGTTCGCGTGCGCGCGCGTGTGTATGTACGTCTACCTATCGCTCCCTCCCTTGTACGTCTCTGGTCCTCCTATCTGTGATGTGCACTGGAAACAGACGTGCATTTCTTGCTGAAGTGTCCTAAAAATAAGGTAAACTTTTAAAAGAAGTAACACCTGCGAAATACTATAGATTTCCATCTGTATAGAAGGCTCAATTCAGAGGTAACAGGCCTGCAGGCGCCTTCTAACAAACCATGGTACCATGCAATATAACGCAAATGTCCACATGATCATCTAAATCAGATGAGAAAGGCGCTCCCCCACTGATGGACATTTTCATCAGTAGATTGAGGCCTGAGCATGTTGACGGCAAAGGAAAGGTGAAAATGAATCAGTGTTTAATTTGCTGATGGCCACAGATAGCGAAATACTTATAATGAATTCGCTGATGTCTAGGTAGGGCCTCAGGACCTGGCCAGCCCATGGGTGTTATGTGCAGGCTTAAGGCTTGTGCCATGATGACCATGCACATGGCATCTGTGCGTTAGTGCATATGGAATTCGTAGTATTTGTTTAATGTGCTTGTAATAGAGCCATGGCTTGGGTACATATAAAACGTGTATTGATCTTTAAAATCCATGATTCTCTCCTCTTCTCTGTTCTCTCCTCCCTTTCCTCGCTTCTTCCCTCCCTCCTCCCTCCCCTCTCTCCTCCTCCTTCCCTCTCATCAAAGACGACATGTTCGTGCTCAGATGTTCTTTCAGTCTTATGCCCTCCTCTCTGTTCCACCGGCAAACGTTTTTGTCACACGCATGAAAGGGATCATGGGAGAACAGCAGGTTTCATCCTACACATTGGATTGGACTGACGATGTGACAAACGAACGAAATGAAAACAACGACATACATCGCAGTATGAGTATGACCCCCGAAAACGTAGTATGGTGGCCTTAATGACTGGGGTAACAAACGGTCATATACGTGAAGGCCCACTGGTATATTCAACTATTCAACTGCACACTGGAGTTGCAGCATACGAACGGCCGAGGGGGAGGGGGAGGAGGGGGACCGAGTCATCATCATCATCATCAGGTGCCTTGCCACATGGCGTTGGCGATCATGGACTTCCATCTGTCTCTATCTCTTGTTGCCTCAAGCATCTCTTCCACTCTCTTTGTCCCCAGCCACTCTGCAAGTCCGTCTAGTATCTTCTTCCTGGGTCTACCCGGTGCTCTCCCTCACTCCAGCTTTCCCGTTGTGACCAGGTGCTCCAATTCCCCTTTCCTCGTAAAATGGCCTATAAATGTTGCCTGCCTTTTCCTAATCTTCCTTATGAATGATCTTCTTGTGTCTGCCTCCATCAAGACTGTCTCGTTTGTTTTCTTTGCTGTCCATGGAACTCTCAACGTTCATCCCAGAAACCACATCTTGGCTGCCTCAATCTTGTTCTGGCTTTGCTTGTTGACTGGGGACCGAGTATATGTGACAAATGAACGAATACGTTTATTACCAGTTTCCAGTCTCTCTCTGTCTGTCTGTCTGTCTGTCTGTCTGTCTGTCTCTGTCTCTGTCTCTGTCTGTGTGTGTGTCTCTCTGTCTCTGTCTCTGTTTCTGTCTCTGTCTCTCTCCCTCTCTCTCTCTCTCTTTCTTTTTTCTCTCTACCCTCTCTCTTTTTCTCTCTCTCTCTCGTTTGCATGGACAAGTCTTTTTTAATTTTGTTATTGCTATTACTATTTTATACTTTTAATGGAT
>CM060305.1:160061709-160071709 GCA_030674185.1 Monoplex corrugatus
ACAAGAAAAGAAAGACAAGAACAAAGAAAAGACAAGAAGAACAAGAAGACAAAGACAAGAAAAAGAAAGCAAGAAGAACAAGAAAGACAGAACAAGAAAGACAAGAAAAGAAAAGAAAAGAAAAGGAAAGAAAGAACAAAGAAAGAACAAGAACAGAGAAGACAAGAACAAGAGAAGACAAGAAAGAGAAAGACAAGAACAAGAGAGAAAGAAAAGAACAAAAGAACAGAACAAGAAAGACAAGAACAAGAGAAAGACAAGAAACAAGAAGAAAGACAAGAACAAGAGAAAGACAAGAACAAGAGAAAGACAAGACAAGAAAGAAGAACAGGAAAGACAAGAACAAGAGAAAGACAAGAACAAGAGAAAGACAAGAACAAGAAGAAAGACAAGAACAAAGAAAGACAAGAACAAGAGAAGACAAGAACAAGAGAAAGACAAGAACAAGAGAAAGACAAGAACAAGAGAAAGACAAGAGAAAAGAAAGACAAGAACAAGAAGAAAGAAAGAAAAGAAAGACAAGAACAAAAAGAAGAACAGGACAAGACAGAACAAGAGAAAGACAAGAACAAAGAAAGACAAGAAAAAGAAAGACAAGAACAAAGAAAGACAGAAACAAGAAAAGACAAGAACAAGAGAAAGACAAGACAAGAGAAAGAAAGAACAAGAGAAAGACAAGAACAAGAAGAAAGACAAGAACAAGAAGAAAGACAAGAACAAGAGAAAGACAAGAACAAGAGAAAGACAAGAACAAGAGAAAGACAAGAACAAGAGAAAGACAAGAACAAGAGAAGACAAGAACAAGAGAAAGACAAGAACAAGAGAAAGACAAGAACAAGAGAAAGACAAGAACAAGAGAAGAGACAAGAACAAGAGAAAGACAAGAACAAGAGAAAGACAAGAACAAGAGAAAGACAAGAACAAGAGAAGACAAGAACAAAGAGAAAGACAAGAACAAGAGAGAAAGACAAGAAAAGAAAAGAAAAGACAAGAACAAGAGAAAGACAAGAACAAGAGAAAGACAAGAACAAGAGACAAAAGAAGAGAAAGACAAGAGAGAGACAAGAACAAAGAAAGACAAGAACAAGAAAAGACAAGAACAAGAGAAAGACAAGAACAAGAGAAAGACAAGAACAAGAGAAAGACAAGAACAAAAGAAAGACAAGAACAAGAGAAAGACAAAGAACAAGAGAAAGACAGAACAAGAGAAAGAAAGAACAGAGAAGACAAGAACAAGAGAAAGACAAGAAAAAGAAGAGACAAGAACAAGAGAAAGAAAGAACAAGAGAAGACATGAACAAGAGAAAGACAAGAACAAGAGAAGAAAAGAACAAGAGAAGACAAGAACAAGAGAAAGACAAGAAAAGAGAGAGACAGAACAAGAGAAGAAAAGAAGAAAAGAAAAGAAAAAAGAAAAAAAAGAAAAAAAAGAAAAAAAAAAGAAGAAAAGAAAGAAAAAGAAAGACAGAAAGAAAAAGAAAAAAAAAACAAAAAAAAAGAAAGAAAAGAAGAAGAAAAAAAAGAAAAGAAAAGAAGAAAAAAAAGAAAACAAAGAAAAGAAAGCAAAAAGAAAAAAAAAAAGACAAAAAAAGAAGAAGAAAAGAAAGAAAGAAAAAGAAAGAAAGAAAAGAGAAAAAAAAAAGAAAGAAAAGAAAGAAAGAAAGAAAAAAGAAAAAAGAAAGAAAAAAGAGAAGAAAAACAAGAGAAAGAAGAAAAGAAAAGAAGAAAAGAAAGAAAGACAAGAAAGAAAAAGAGAAAGACAGAACAAAGAAAGACAAGAAAAGAGAAGACAAGAACAAAAGAAGAAAGAAAAAGAAGAAAAGAGAAAGACAAGAAAGAAGAAGAAAAGAGAAGAAAACAAGAAAGAAAGAACAAGAAAAAAAAACAAGGAACAAAAAAGAAAGAAAGAAAGAAAAACAAGAAAAAGAAAGAAAGAAAAGAAAAAAAACAAGAGAAGAAAGAAAGAAAAGAAACAAGAAAAAGAAAACAAGAGAAAAGAAAGACAAGAGAAAGAAAGAACAAGAGAGACAGAAAAAAGACAAGAAAAAGAAGAAAAAGAAAGAAGAAACAAAGAAAGAAAGAAAAGAGAAAGACAAGAACAGAGAAGACAAAAAGAAAAAAAGAAAGAAAAAAAGAAAAAGAAAAAAAAAAAAGAAAAAAAGAAAGAAAGAAAAGACAGAGAAAGAAAAAAAAAAAGAAAAAGAGAAAAAAAAAAGAAAAAGAAAAAGAAAAAAGAAGACAAAAGAAAAGAAAAGAGAAAGAAAAAGAAAAAAAAAAAAAAACAAAAGAAGAAAGAAGAAGAAAAAAAAAAAAAAGAAGACAAAAAAAGAAAAAAAAAAAAGAAAGAAAGAAAGAAAAAGAAAAAAAAGAAAACAAAGAAAGAAAGAAAAAGAAGAAAGAAAAAAGAAGAAAGAAAAAAAAAAAAAGAAAGAAAAAAAGAAAAAGAAAAAAGAAAAGAAAAAAGAAAAGAAGAAAAAGAGAAAAAAAAAAAAAAAGAAAAGAAGAAAAAAGAAAGACAGAAAAGAAAAGAAGAAAGAAAGAAAGACAAGAAAAAAAGAAGAAAAGAAAGAGAAAGAAAAAAAGAAAGAAGAAAAGAGAAGAAAGAACAAGAGAAAGAGAAAGAAATGAAAGAGAAGTAAAGAAAAAAAAAAGAAAGAAGAAAAGAAAAGAAAAAAAGAAAAACAAGAAAGAAGAAAGGAAAAAAAAAGAAGAAAAAAAAAAAGAAGAGAAGAAAGAAAGAGAAGAGAGAAAACAGAGAGAAAGAAAAAAAAAAAGAAGAAAGAAACAAACAAGAAACAAAAAACAAAAAAAAGGAACAAATGACCTAAAAGTAAGATAATGTAGTTTAAATGTGTAGTTTGAAATATAAAAACAACAAAAATTATTATATAAAATGACCTGCTCTTTCGTGTCTAATTCAGATTTCGAATTTCGTTATAATCAGGGACACAGTTTGTCACAGAAATGAAACAACTATAGAGAAAAAAAATGGGTGGTGGTTATGGTGTGAAACCACTGCGCTGCGCATACATTCTGATTTACCATCTGTGGAAGGACAAAGAAGCACCCTTTATTAGTACGGGTCGCCTAAGCATGTTATATAGCAACTTTAAATATTTCACGAAGGACAGAAAAAGACAGAGAGAGGGGAGAGAGAGAGAAGAGAGAGGGAGAGAGAGGGAGGGATGGAGGAGAGAGAGGAGGGATATGAGGGGACAGGAGAGAGAGACAGAGAGGAAGAGAGAGAGAGTGAAGAGAGAGAGAGAGAGAGAGAGAGAGAGAGAGAGCAAAACTTATTGCAAGTTTCTGTAAAAAAATGAAT
This sequence comes from Monoplex corrugatus, assembly GCA_030674185.1. NCBI lineage: Eukaryota > Metazoa > Mollusca > Gastropoda > Littorinimorpha > Ranellidae > Monoplex > Monoplex corrugatus. Next base: position 160,065,032 of record CM060305.1, read on the forward strand.
AAGAAAGTTTATCACCGAAGATTCGACCAAAAAGAAGATCTGTGACTGAAACAACGAACAAAAAACAAACCAACAAAAACACACTCAAACAGAAAACAAAAAAAAGAAAAAAAAAAAGAAACAAGCACCCTTTGATGTTATTTGTGTTATTTGTTGAGCGAGCTGTTTGGTCATCGGGGTTTTTACACGTGCAGATAATTTTCAACTGATTCGGCCAAGGACATGATAATTCATCGACAGTCGGTTATCCAGGAACACACGATGACTGCGATCCATATACCTATCCCCCTCACCCATGCGAGTATAATAATCTGTACCCAAAGATAAATACTGACTTATTAAAACATATCAACAACAACATCGACAAAACATAAAACATACGTAACCTTGGAATTAGTTGCTAAAAATTAAAGGGATGGAAGAAAGGGAGAAGATAATGAACAAAAACAAAAAAACAAAAAAAAGAAGAAGAAGAAGAAGAAAGAGAAAAAAAACGAGAAAGGAAAGAAAGAATCAGAGTACAAATTAGACATAAAACAACGACAACAACAACAACAAAACAGAAACAAAAACAAAACAAAAAACATCACAGACACACAGACACACACACACACAGACACACAGATACACACACACACACACACACACACACACACACACACACACACACACACACACACACACACACACGCACACACACACACACACACACAACGCACTAATAAAAACAAAATATAAAAAAAAACGCAGACAGATAAGAACACAAAAAAGTAAAGCTGTTTGGTGTCATCAGATCATTCTAATGCAACACTGAGATCTAACATGAACTATACATTCACAAACGTGTGTCTGTTGTTGCTACAAATGATGTGAACAGCCTGGATGTAAATGAAAACTCTGAACTGCTTTGCCTAGGAGACTTATTCTTTAAATTTTGACTCAACTAGGGATACAATCTATCACAGAAGAATTCAAATGAACACAACAACAACAACAACAAACAACAACAAAAATGTGTATACATATTATTACTATATCCTTGTGCCGAAGAACTTGAAATAAAGAAGAAAAAAATTAAACTCTCAGTGTTAAGGGATCATCATCATCATCAGGTGCCCTGCCGCATGGTGTTGGCGATCATGGACTTCCATCTGTCTCTATCTCTCGTTGCCCCTAGCATCTCTCCCACCACACCACCCCCCCTCCCTCGTCCCCAGCCACTCTGCAAGTCCGTCCAGCATTTTCTCCCTGGGTCTACCGGTGCTCTCTTTCCCTCCAGCTTTCCCGTTGTGATCAAGTGCTCCAAATCCCCCTTCCTCATAAAATGGCCTATAAATGTTGCCTGTCTTTTCCTAATCTTCCTTATGAGTGATCTACTTGTGTCTGCCTCCATCAAGACTGTCTCGTTTTTTTCTTTGCTGTCCATGGAATCTCAACATTCTTCTTAGAAACCACATCTCGGCTGCCTCAATCTTATTCCGGCTTTGTTTGTTGACTGTCCACGCCTCACATCCGTACAACAGTATCGGTTCTATATAACATTCAAGAACTCTCTTCCTGATGTTAATTGATAGGCATTTGTTGGTGAGAATGCTGTCATCTTCCCGAATGCTGTTTTGGCTTGGCCGATTTATGGGATAGCCCCTGTTATTTCATAGACACAATCAGGATAAAGAAGAACTGCAAGCCAAGAGAAGGACCGTGACTGTTGACTACCCAACGACAGGCAACTACTACGTCTCCTCCCTCCCCCCCCCCACCACCCCTCCCCCCCCCCACACCACACACACTGTTCATTATATCTCATCCTCGAGGAACAATGAAAAATGAACATCACAAGCTTGGGAACAATACACATGAAACAAGCCAGGTGTTTCAGCGAGAAAGAAAGCAAGCAAGCCTTTGATGTTATTGATCAAAGTCTACTTCATGACAGGGGGCTGGCGAAATATTGCAAGTTTTCAACTGATCCGCCCGGGGTTATGGTATATGACTTGAAAGTTATCCCTGCAACATGTGATGACTATCACCCCAAAACCCAGTCCATCCTCTCCTCCATGACTTGCCCTCATTCCCACCCCACGACACACTTGGAGGAAAGTACGAGAGAAACACAATGAAATAGTTTCGAGAGTAATGTATATGTACTGATATACACTTTTGCCGTTGAAAAAAATGAAAAAATGAAAAGGAAAAGATCAAACAAAAACAAAATAAAAATAAAAAGGGAAAGATCGAAAATAAGATAAAAGAAAGAAACACTACACACACACACACACACACACACACACACACACACACACACACACACACACACACACACACACACGACGCACAGAGAGAGAGAGGAGAGTTAGGGAAAGAGAGCGAGAACGAGAGAGAGAGAGAGAAGAAGTGAGACAGGGGGTAGAGAGAGGGGAGAGAGAGAGAAGAGAGAGAGAGAGGGAGAAGAGAAGAGAGAGAGCAGAGAGAGAGAAGACAGAAAGAGACAGGAAGGACAGAGAGAGAGAGAGACAGACAGAAGAGACAGACAGAGAGAGAGAAGACAGACAGACAGACAGAGAGCAGAAGACAGAAGACAGAGAGAAGAAGAGACAAGAGAGAGAGAGAGAAGAGAACAGAGAGAAACAAGCAGCCTTTGATGTTATCAGCGTGCGATAAGCTGTGTAATATAATGGATCAAACACGCTGTTTGATTGGCTTAAGTGATTTCATCCCCATCAGACCAAGGACACGCAATCTGTGACTGTGCTCCATTTCAGGTAATAACTACCAGTCACCCACCATTCTGTCAGCCACGCTCAATTCTCTTTCACAGGGCCGGATCCGGTAAGGTAGGGGGATTACCTGACTTCTGAAACCACTATCCTCTTCCGAAAGGAAAAATAAATGACAGAAAGAGAAGGGAGTTGACAGAAAGCACAACAGTGAGGTTATTATACTCATTGCTTTTATCCTGATATTAGTAAAGAGCACCTGGTCACAACAGGAAAGCTGGACGGAAAAAGAACACCAGGCAGACCCAGGGAGAAAATACTGGACGGACTTGCAGGGTGGCTGAGGACAGAGAGGGTGGGAGATGTACTTGCAGCGACAGGGATGGATTCGTGTGGAAAGCCATGATCCCAACGCTATACGGCAGGACACATGATGATGATGACGACTAGTAACGAAATAGTGCCTGTTTGTCATTATCATCACATGTTATTATGTTGTTTGTAATTTGCTCACACTATCAGTAAACTTATATTGCAGTAAAGTTCAGACTTCTGGTGTGCAACTCTGTTTTTTTCCCGGGCTGTTTCTAGCATTCGGTCTGGTTTGGTTTAGTTTTTGTGTTTTTTACGTCAACACCCACTTCAGGTGATATGGCCGACAGGGATAACCATTCCAGGGAAGTGGGGGAAAGGGGACTTATCTAATCCTATACTGACACCACCAGAACAACGATGATGTTAAGATGGGAAAGTGAGAAGGCCAATTTTAGTGGAGCACACCCCGAGATTCGAACCCCAACCATTAGCAAGTGAATCCGACACTCAACCCAACTGAGCTACCGAGGCCCGCTTCTAGCGTTTGGTGTTTCCAATTTTGCTTTTATTTGTATGACAGAGACGAGAGAAAAGAATCTATATTACGCTTTTTTTTTTTTCGAATGGCAAAAATGCTTCACCCTGACCTTCACCAGTCCCAGTTTCACACACACTTCAAGAAAGTATGCTACAATAGTACTCAGCATCGGTAACGTATTGATTTTGCCTCTCTGTATAAGTCCTTCTTCGTATGAAAAAGCGCACAGCCTTTGATGTACATGTAGATCAAAGACTCAGCTTTTCCGTGGGAAGTAACAGCAGAGTTAAACTCAGCAAAGAATAGAACCTGTCACGAAACTATGAAATAAATTCAAAAGAAAGAAAGAAAGAAAGAAAACAAAGTACAAAGGTACTGGCTTACTTACTCTTCCACTCCTCTAAGGCAAGCAAAAAGAAAGCAGCCTTTCATGTTATTGTCCAACATTCTGTTTCGTAATTCTAGGATTTTTCTTTTAAGTTCTGAATTTTTTTGGATGAGTATGTGCACGTTATTCAGCCCGATACCATGTAGGGATACGTTGCTCACTGAACACTTCGTCTTCGGTAGGGTGTGAATGCTTGGTGTATTCATTTTTTAAACCTGCCCCTGACATGATTTGCATGATCTTTACTGTGCATATTTGATATTCTGCATTATAAACACAAAATGGGATTAGGCAACTGTCAGGTCTGCACACATGTTGATCTGGTAAATCGGAAAAAAAAAAATTCCATCTTTACCCCAGGGTTGAGGTGTCCTGCGGATCGAACCCAGGACCTTTCGACTCTAAGTCCGACGTTTACTCATACGACCATCACTCCTATCTTAACTAGGGAAAAGGTACAGGTCTTTATGCTCTTCCCATTTAGCAAGGAACAATCTTTTTAATATATTTATCAAGATGACGTCTCCGCGCTCGGAATGAATTCCATATGCACTAACGTCACAGGTGCCATTGATGGAGAGGTATTCCAAATGATCACGACACAAGCCTTAGCCTGCACATAAACCCATGAGCTGGCCAGGTCTTGAGGTCCTACCTAGACAGTTCCATGACCCTGGGGTCGTAGTGGAATGAGGTGGCAGAGACCGAAGCTGGAAGCTCTGCATTTCTGCAGTGGGCGCTTCAGTGGAGTTTTGCAGTAGCTTGTTCTGTTCCGACATACTTAGCAAGAGGCACTGCCCTCCAAGCCACACATAGCTAGAGGCAGTGCCTCCAAGCCATACTTAGCAAGAGGCAGTGCCCTCCAAGCCATACAAGCAAGAGGTAGTGCCCTCCAAGCCATACATAGCAAGAGGCACTGCCCTCCAAGCCATACTTAGCAAGATGCAGTGCCCTCCAAGCCATACATAGCAAGAGGTAGTGCCCTCCAAGCCATACATAGCAAGAGGCACTGTACTGCCCTCCAAGCCATACATAGCAAGAGGCACTGCCCTCCAAGCCATACATAGCAAGAGGCACTGCCCTCCAAGCCATACAGAGCAAGAGGCACTGCCCTTCAAGCCACACATAGCAAGAGGCACTGCCCTTCAAGCCATACATAGCAAGAGGCATTGCCCACCAAGCCATACATAGCAAGAGGCACTGCCCACCAAGCCATACATAGCAAGAGGCACTGCCCACCAAGCCATACATAGCAAGAGGCACTGCCCACCAAGCCATACACAGCAAGAGGCACTGTACTGCCCTCCAAGCCATACACAGCAAGAGGCACTGCCCTCCAAGCCATACACAGCAAGAGGCACTGCCCACCAAGCCATACATAGCAAGAGGCACTGCCCACCAAGCCATACAGAGCAAGAGGCACTGCCCTCCAAGCCATACATAGCAAGAGGCACTGCCCACCAAGCCATACATAGCAAGAGGCACTGCCCACCAAGCCATACATAGCAAGAGGCACTGCCCACCAAGCCATACACAGCAAGAGGCACTGCCCTCCAAGCCATACATAGCAAGAGGCACTGCCCTCCAGGCCATACATAGCAAGAGGCACTGCCCTCCAAGCCATACATAGCAAGAGGCACTGCCCTCCAAGCCATACATAGCAAGAGGCAGTAACCTCCAAGCCATACATAGCAAGAGGCACTGCCCTCCAAGCCATACATAGCAAGAGGCAGTAACCTCCAAGCCATACATAGCAAGAGGCACTGCCCTCCAAGCCATACATAGCAAGAGGCACTGCCCTCCAGGCCATACATAGCAAGAGGCACTGCCCACCAAGCCATACATAGCAAGAGGCACTGCCCTCCAAGTCATACATAGCAAGAGGCACTGCCCTCCAAGCCATACATAGCAAGAGGCACTGCCCACCAAGCCATACATAGCAAGAGGCACTGCCCTCCAAGCCATACATAGCAAGAGGCACTGTACTGCCCTCCAAGCCATACATAGCAAGAGGCACTGTACTGCCCTCCAAGCCATACATAGCAAGAGGCACTGTACTGCCCTCCAAGCCATACATAGCAAGAGGCACTGTACTGCCCTCCAAGCCATACACAGCAAGAGGCACTGTACTGCCCTACAAGCCATACACAACAAGAGGCACTGTACTGCCCTCCAAGCCATACACAACAAGAGGCACTGTACTGCCCTACAAGCCATACATAGCAAGAGGCACTGCCCTCCAAGCCATACACAACAAGAGGCACTGTACTGCCCTCCAAGCCATACATAGCAAGAGGCACTGCCCTCCAAGCCATACACAACAAGAGGCACTGTACTGCCCTACAAGCCATACATAGCAAGAGGCACTGTACTGCCCTCCAAGCCATACATAGCAAGAGGCACTGTACTGCCCTCCAAGCCATACATAGCAAGAGGCACTGCCCTCCAAGCCATACAGAGCAAGAGGCACTGCCCTCCAAGCCATACACAGCAAGAGGCACTGCCCTCCAAGCCATACATAGCAAGAGGCACTGTACTGCCCTCCAAGCCATACATAGCAAGAGGCACTGCCCTCCAAGCCATACATAGCAAGAGGCACTGCCCTCCAAGCCATACACAACAAGAGGCACTGTACTGCCCTCCAAGCCATACATAGCAAGAGGCACTGTACTGCCCTCCAAGCCATACATAGCAAGAGGCACTGTACTGCCCTCCAAGCC
>CM060305.1:160076709-160084209 GCA_030674185.1 Monoplex corrugatus
GACGGCCTCTCCCCATATAGAAAATTCCATGTACAATAACATCACAACTTAATGTCATATGATTGATAGAGAGAAGCACCCAAAATAGTCGTGGCACACGCCATAAACCTGCGTATAGACCCTACCACTGCAAGATATACACAAAACCATTACCATTGCCTGCTTCAAACTCTCCTCGTTTTATCTGTCTCAAATTCAAAGAAGAAAGAAAAACAAATGCCCATAGTGAAAGTTTGTCTGTAATGCAAATGCATTGACAAAGCTCAGATGTTACAATGAAGACAACAACAAAAAAGAGAAACATAAGCAGTCTTTGAAGTCATTGATCAGATACTCCGCTTCTTGACACGGGGTTTTGGTTGGTTGGATGGTTGCAAATGTTGAGAATTTTGACTGATCCCGCCCACGGATACGTTTTTGTGATTGTAATTTAATATTTATCCACTGAAATGTCATAACTATCACAACAAATCTATTCCCCCACACTGTCGGTCTTGCTTTTATCTCCACATCCTACTCACTGAAGGAAAAATGAAATAAATTAGAACAAAGCTGTTTAGACAACAATACACTCATATTGATTTACCTCTTCTTCATGGGGAAAAGAAATGAAAATGATAAAAAGCAGAAAACAAACAAACATGAAAGACATGAATAAGACCAAAAAAATGAAAAGGAGGATGAAAGGGAGTCGACAGAATGAAAAGAGAAGGAAAAGAAATACAGACAAGTACAAATAAAGAGAAAAAAGAGAATAAAGAGCCAAAACGAGGGAACATTACGTCTTTGATGTTCTCAGAGCCTATACATTTATAACGCCACTGATCTAACATGTGAGAGAATTTTATTTCTCTTTCCCAGTGATCCGACACGCTGTATCATGCTGTTATTGGAGTGTAACACACACCGCAGTATAACTTATCAAACCCGACAAATAAAGATAACAGATATAGATCTAAACCATCATATGTCTCTTATCTTGTATATTTGTATGGTGGCAGATGACCGGCTTAATTGCACTTCCAGTCCATCAGATCAGGGAGACACAATCTGTGACTGTGCCCCGCCAAAGGTGTAATTACTACTACGGCGTCCCCACTCCATCTGTCCACACTCTCGTGAAGCATGAAATAAAAACAGGGAACTGTATTACTAAACATATTGATCTTCGCCCAGCTGCTGAGAACTATGTGTCAGAACTGGTTTATTCTTCAGGGAAAGGAAAAGAACAGAACAGAACAGAACAGAAAAGAAAAGAAAAAAAAAAGAAAACAGAAACGAAAAGAACAGAACAGAAAAGAAAAGAAAAGAGCAGAACAGAACAGAACAGAAAAGGAAAAAAAAGAAGAGAAAAAAGAGAAACGAAAAAGAACAGAACAGAACAGAAAAGAACGGAACAGAACAGCAGTAAGAGAACAGAACAGAGAACAGAAAAGAACAGAACAGAACGGAAAAGAACAGAACAGAACAGAAAAGAACAGAACAGAAAAGAACAGAAGAGAACAGAAGAGAACAGAAGAGAACAGAAAGAACAGAAGAACAGAACAGAAAGAAAGAACAGAACAGAACAGAAAGAAACAGAACAGAACAGAAAGAAAGACAGAAAGAACAGAACAGAACAGAACAGAAAGAAAGAACAGAACAGAAAAGAACAGAACAGAACAGAAAAGAACAGAAAAGAACAGAACAGAACAGAAAAGAAAAGAAAGAAAGAAGAACGAGAACAGAAACAGAAAAGAAAAGAAAAGAAAAGAACAGAAAACAGAAAAGAACAAGAACAGAAAGACAGAAAGAGAAAAGGACAGAAAAGAACAGAACAGAACAGAAAAGAACAGAAAAGAACAGAACAGAACAGAAAAGAACAGAAAAGAACAGAACAGAACAGAAAAAGAAAAGAAAAGAAAAAGAACAGAACCAGAACAGAAAAGAACAGAACAGAAACAGAAAAAGAACAGAACAGAAAAGAACAGAAAGAACAGAAAAGAACAGAAAGAACAGAACAGAAAAGAACAGAACAGAAAGAACAGAACAGAACAGAACAGAACAGAAGAACAGAAAGAAAAGAAAAGAAAAGAAAAGAAAAGAAAAGAAAAGAAAGAAATGAAAAGAAAAGAAAAGAAAAGAAAAGAAAAGAAAAGAAATGAAAAGAAAGAATCAAAGAACGAAACAACAAATGAAGAAACGAAAAAAAAAGAAAGTTTCAGCAGAGCTTGATGTTATTATTGAAAGTATTAGAAACAAAATCCACTACATCTTGGCTTTAGACTAGATATAGACATTTGAATTTAATCTTTCTTACTTACTAACTTATTTATCTACCTACTTACTTACTTATTTACTTACTTACTTACTTACTTACTTACTTACTTACTTACTATCTGCCCACGTACTTAACTTACTTACTTACTCACTCGCTCACTCACTCACTCACTCGTTTACTTACTTATTTAACTACCTACCTATTTACTCACTAACTCACTAACTCACTCACTCATCATTTACTTATTTACTTATTCTTACTTACTTACTTACTTACTTACTTACTTACTCACTTACTTACTTACTTAATTACTTACTATTTCCTTACTTACTCACTCATTCAGTCACTCAGTCACTTACTCACTTGCTCACTTACTTACTTACTTACCTACCTACCTATCTACCTATTTACTTACCTACCTATATGCCTATTTACTTACCTGCTTACTAACTCACTCACTCACTCATTCACTCACTCACTCATTCACTTACTTACTTACTTACTTACATACCTACCTACCTATCTACCTAGCTACCTACTTACTTACCTATCTACCTATTTATTTACCTTCTTTTTTACTTACTTACTTGCTTACTTACCTACCTACACGCTTACGTACTTACCTACCTACTTACTTACTTACCTATCTACCTACTTACTTACTTACCTATCTACCTACTTACTTACTTACTTACTGCCCATTATGCCATTAGCATGTACAGCGGCAAAGAAGGCTCACCACTTTTGCCTGTTCTGGCCAGGCCTCGGTATAGTACCCAAAGTGTATTTCAGGGCTTTGAGGTCTCCTTCCAGAAGGATTACATGTGATTTAAGACTACCTAATAACACGAAAACCGAGTTTACGTGATGAACCAAGACAGGCATGAATGTTCGCCTAAATCGCCTTTGGTAAGCATGTATAAAGTCCATCTCCTTTAACACATTCCCTCCCCTCCATTCTCTCTTAGACCGGAGGTTGGGCAGGACCTGGTTGGTGCGCGTTGAGTGGCTATGTCCCGGGGTGTGTCATCTCCCCATTCTTGCCATTCGGTTTGTAAACAAGATAGTACTAGGCTCGAATGGGTCATGCAACGCTTGGACAGCTTCCCCCATCCCCTTTTTTCTTTTTCTTTTTTTTTTTCTTTTTTTCTTGATGAAATAACTGGACAGCCCCCCACCCCACCCCGCACACACACACACGCCTTTGCTTGATGAAATAACTATCAGTGGCGTCGGGAGCATGGGAGGTGATTGTCCGGAGAGTGACGAGACATTGGTGCCCTGGGTCTCGTCTGCATTCTCTTGTTTTTGTTTGTTTGTTTGTTTGTTTGTTTGTTTGTTGTTTGTTTTGTTTTTTGTTTTGTTTGTTAACTTAATCCGAAGTGTATTTCAGGGCCTTCAGGTCTCGTTCTAGCAGGATGAATGATATGTGACTTAAGACTAACTAATAACACGGAAACAGCGAGTTTAACTGATGAAATAAGACAGTCATGAATGGTGGCCTAAATTGCCTTAGTAAGCATACATAAAGTCCATATCTTTTAACACATTCCCTCTCCTCATCATCATTATCATGTGCCCTGCTGCATGGCGTTGGCGATCATGGCCCTCCATTCAAATCTATCCCTTTTCGCTGCAGGTACAACTCCCATCCTCTCCGTCCTCAGCCACCCTGCAAGTCCGTCCAATATTTTCTCCCTGGGTCTACCTGGTGTTCTCTTTCCCTCCAGCTTTCTTGTTGTGACCAGGTGCTCTAATTTCTCTTTCCTCATAAAATATCCTATAAATGTTCCTTGCTTTTTTCTAATCTTATTTGTTAATGATTTTGTGTCTGCCTCCTTCAAGACTTTCTTGTTTGTTTTCTTTGCTGCCCATGGAACTCTCTATATTCTTCTTAGAAACCACATTTCAGCTCCCTCAATTTTGTTCAGAGTTTGCGTGTTGACCGTCCACGCCTGACAACCGTACTGCAGTATCGGTTCTATATAACACACAAGAACCTTCTTACCCCCACTCCATACAAAACACCAAGTGTTTGACAACAACAAAAATTTACCATGATTACTTTTATAATTCAATCGAACGAGGTGAGCTGAGTGTTTTACTTTTCCTTAATTAAAACTTAGTTATTGTTGTTTTGTTAACTTATGCTTGACAAAGTTTATAGCCAAAAGTTACTCTCTGTCGAGTTTCGTCGTTTAAATTACACGTTCTTTTTATCTCTTCATCTGTCTCAAGTTCCTATTTACTTGAAAGCTGGCGGTCCCTTTGATTCAAATTATCCAATGACACGTTTACTGCAGCAGTCTGTGCCTCTACCTTTTGTCTTCATCTGTCTGTCAACCGATCTTCCCACTCTCAAAGAATAATCAAAACAGTGAAACAATTATGGAAACAATGCAATTAGATGTATTGCCTTTGCCCCTCTGGCTATAGGGATTTGAGCCAAAAAGAAAAAAAAATCCCAGTCCTTGATGTTGTTGATCAAACGCACTGTTTCTTTGCTGCTGAAAGAGATTTTCGTCTGTCTTGGACACAATCAGTTTGTGAGTGTCAGTTTCATAGCGACGGTCCCCCACCATCTCTACCACCACCACCACCACCACCATTACCACCACCATCACTATTTCTACCATCGCCACCACCATCACCACCACAACCATCATCATCACTACCACTATCTCTGCTACCACCACCACCACAACTCTACCACCGACACCAACACCACCATCACTATTTCTACTATTGCCGCCACCATCATCATCTACAACCATCATCATCACTACCACTATCTCTGCTACCACCACCACCACATCTCTACCACCGACACCCCAACACCATCACCACCGCTATTTTACTACCGTCACCATCATCACCACAGTCACCAACACCACCGCCATCACCATCATCACCACCTTTCTGCATTCCTCACCCTTTCTTTTCCAAACTGAAGGAATGTATGATATGAATACAAGCGAGGAAAATCGAGAGGATTTTGGTCTTCAGATACACTCTATGAGTCATCATCATCATCAGGTGCCCTGCCGCATGGCGTTGGCGATCATGATCTTCCATCTGTCTCTATCTCTCGTTGCCCCTAGCATCTCCCCCACCCTCCTCGTCTCCAGCCACTCTGCAAGTCCGTCCAGCATTTTCTCCCTGGGTCTACCCGGTGCTTTCTTTCCCTCCAGCTTTCCCGTTGTGACCAGGTGCTCCAAATCCCCCTTCCTCATAAAATGGCCTATAAATGTTGCCTGTGTTTTCCTTATCTTCCTTATGAGTGATCTACTTGTGTCTGCCTCCATCAAGACTGTCTCGTTTGTTTTCTTTGCTGTCCATGGAACTCTCAACATTCTTCTTAGAAACTACATCTCGGCTGCCTCAATCTTGTTCTGGCATTGTTTGTTGACTCTATGAGTATTGTAGCAAAACAAAACAGAAGGTAGTTTTGATGTATATACACTCTACGTGTATTGTATCAAAACAAAAGAGAAGGTAGTTCTGATGTACTGTATATCAATAAAGCAAGGTGCATACGTGACTGAAGCTAGAAAACAAAGGTATCCAACCACTCACACAGTAGTCTGTGACTGTTTGATGTTCCTCCGTCTGTCTCTTCCTCCCTCCTCCAACGGTGATTCTCCACAGACAGAAACCATTATTACCAGACAAAAAACAACCATAATTTACGTGAACAAAACCTTTCTATTTTTTTTCTTGAAAGTATTAATCTGAAATCAAAACCACGATTAAAGACTATAATAAACGTTTACGAGATGTTCAAAGACAAGAAAACGAAACACAGTCGTTTAGTCCAATCACCAGTGTCTGTTGTTCCACACAGATCCAGAATACACTTCTTTTCATCTGGTTCTCACATTCGTCTAACTGTGTGAGTCTTTCGCCATCTGTGTGGTGCGCCATACAAGTGTGCAGGCATGTGACTGGGGGTCTATACAACCCAAAGATTGTATTCTCTCAGGTCTATGTCTCCTAGGTTTTAGTATCCCTGGTCTATGACCCGCCAAATCTTTGTTCTTCCAAGTCTATGTTCCCAAGATCTGTAAATCCTATGTCTATTTCCCTAGGTCTATGCACTTCCAAGTCTATGTTCCCAAGATCTGTAAATCCTATGTCTATTTCCCTAGGTCTATGCACTTCCATGTCTATGTTCCCAAGATCTGTAAATCCTATGTCTATTTCCCTAGGTCTATGCACTTCAAGTTCTATGTTTCCTCAAACATACAGACCCTCAATTCTATGCTTCCCCAGACTTATTCTCCCCACGTTTATGTTTCCCCCCAAATTCATATACCTCCATTTCTATGCTTCCCCAAATCTATATACATACACCTAATTCTGTTTCACCAGGTCTGTATGATAATGCAATATTTGTCTGGGTCTGTGCATTGCCAATGCAGTGTTTCTCCACACTTATGTAACCCCAATTCTGTTTCCCCAGACCTATACACCCCCAGTTTCATGTCTCCTCGGACCTCTATACCTCGAATTCTATGTTCCCCTAGGCCTATATACCCTACGTTCTATATTCTCCCAGACCTATATACCCGATTTCTATGTTTCCCCAGACCTATACACCCCGAATTCTATGTTTCCCGCAGACCTACACACCAGAATTCTATGTTTCCCGCAGACCTATATACCCGAATTCTATGTTCCCCCGAAACCTATACACCCCTGATTCTATGTTCTGCCAGACCTATACACTTCCAATTTTATGTTCTTCCAGACCTTTATATCCCCAATTCTATTTCCCCCAGACCTGTATACCCCCAAGTCTATGTTCCCCTAAACCTATATACCCCAATTCTATGTTCTCCGAGACCTGTATATCCCCAATTCTATGTTGCCCCAGACCTATATGTCCCCAATTCTATGTTCTCCGAGACCTAGATACCCCAATTCTATGTTTCCCCAGACATATATACCCCCAAGTCTACGTTCTCCCTGACCCAATTCTATATACCCCCCAGACCCATATATCCCAAATTCCATGTTCCTTCAAATCTATACAACCCCAATGTTTCCCCAGACCTACACTCCCAAATTGTATGTTTCCTCAGACCTACATTCCCCCAATTCTATGTTTCCCCACACTTAGATATCTCCAATTCTGTTTTTCTCCAAACCTATACACCCCCAGTTCCATGCTTCCCAGAACCTAAGTGTCTATACGCATGCATAAAATCAAATGTGCACTTTAACGATCCTTCAAGCCA
>CM060305.1:160089209-160106709 GCA_030674185.1 Monoplex corrugatus
AAGGCGCCTTCGCTTTCAAAGGCAATCCGCGCAGATTTTAACAAGTCGACTTCAAAGCGCTGCGCCGTAAGCGATAGGTTTGGGGGGCCAAGTGTTTGATGCTGTTGAAGAGCGAGTAAAGAGAGAAGAGAGTGGGGTGGGGAGAGGAGGGGCTGGGAAGGGAGAGGGGAGCTGGAGGGGGGATTGACAGAGAGAAAGAGAGAGGGGGGGAGAGGGAGAGAGGTGGAGATGCTGAGATGAAGAAGATCAACTTTGGGATGGTAAGCGAGCGAGAAAGATGGAGGAGGGAGAGGGAGAATGCTAGGATGAGGGAAGAGAAAATAACGAAGAAGAAGATGAGATGATGATGATGATGATGTGATGAGGGTGTATGTGTGTGTGTGTGTGTGTGCACGAGAGAGAGAGAGAGAGAGGAGGGAGAGGGAGAGAGAGAGGGGGACAGAGACAACACACAAAAAGATAGACAAAGAGAGGAAGACAGAGAGGACACAGATAGACAGTGACGGACAGAGACAATCATGGGGAAAGGTGCTGGAGAAAAAGACAGAGAAATTATACCTACTTTTCCAACGGTATCGGCATTAAAGCATATAGGCCAACTTACATATATACCTACATACCTTTAGTGAGAGAGAGAGAAGACAGACAGAGACAGACAGAGACAGAGACAGAGAGAGAGAAGAGGCAAAGAGTGGGGAAAATGTAGAAGAATAAGAAGAACGACGCTGACAGAGAGACACAGTGGGCGGGAGAGAGAGAGAGAGAGAGACAGACAGACAGACAGACAGAGACAGAGAGAGACAGAGACAGAGACAGAGCCAGAGAGACAGAGAGAGAGATGGGGAGGGGCAGGAAATGGTATTAGAATGAATTAGGTAAACATATCGAGAAAGACACGAAAGAGACAGAAAGAAAGAGAGAGACAGCGAAACAGAGACAGAGAGACATAGAGACAGAGGCAAAATGAGAGAGAAAGAGAGAGGAAGACAGAGACATAGAGACAAAGGGAGAGACAGACAGACACAGAGACAGAGAGACATGGGACATACAGACAAAGAGAGAGAAAAATTCCGATTCGATTCCGATCCCGATGGTTTATTCATGTATAGGTCATTACCCTTCATAAAGGGGTAAAATACACACACATTTCATGTCATGACAATCGTGCAGTAAGTCAGTTAAGACTTTAATATATATATATATATATATATTAATATATATATATAAAAAGTTGTGTGTGTGTGTGTGTGTGTGTGTGTGTGTGTGTGGTGTGTGTGTGTGTGTGTGTGTGTGTGTGTGTGTGAGTGTGTGTGTGAGTGTGTGTGTATGTATATATCATGAAATGATAATTTTTCGTAGCTTAAATGCTTTATACAAATAAATTGACAAGTGTCTAACAACAGTCTTTTCATGCTTCGATGCCCTCAGCAAACTCAGTCGAAAATAAGTTGGGAATTTCTAAAACTTCAGTGATAAATACCCGAGTATAGTTCTCTCAAGCTGGTAAGTATAGGACAGCACAAAAGAAAAATGGATTTTATCTTCTTTTGCATTCATGCATAGAGGACAAATCAGTTCGTTTCAAAGTGTCTTTCGTAACGATAACGATGCTGATATATATTTCTAAAATAACAAATCTAAACCTTGTGGTTACGAACCTCAGGTGTCGGTCTGATATCATCGTGAAATATAAGAAAAGATATATACATACATACATAGAAGAGACAGACAGACAGACAGACAGACATAGACAGACAGACAGAGACAGACAGACAGACAGACAGAGAGAAAGAGAGAGAGAGAAGAGAGAATGAGAGAGAGAGAGAGAGAAAGAAAGAAAGAGAGAAAGAGAAAGAAAGAGACAGAAAGAGAGAGAGAAAGAAAAAAGAGAGGGAAAGAAATGAGAGAGAGAAAGAAAGAAGGAGAAAGAAAGAGAGAGAGAAGAAAGAAGAGAGAGAGAAAGAAAGAGAGAGAGTAAGAGAAGAAGAGAGAGAGAAAAGAGAGAGAGAGAGCGGGATAAACCGACTGGTTTAATGCACTAATCCTTTTGTCCATGTCTTAAGACAAAGACGGGCAGACAGACAGACAAACAGACAGACAGACAGACAGAGGAAGCGAATAGTGTCATGAATTAGACCATCTGCCCTTAAGACAAACAGACAGACAGACAGACAAAGACAGATGGAAGGTGCAGGGAATGAGAGACGCAGAGAGACGGGGGAGGGAGGAGAGGGAGGGGGTCTAAAGATGAAAAAGAAGGAGGAGGAGGAGGAAGAGATGAACACTGGTTATCACTCTACCCGCAACGCCCGCTGAAAGAAAGGTAGTCCGCTCTTTGAAGTCGGATCCAGCGCTCCCTTCTTCGTGACGTAAGGCTCGTCATCAGATAGGCCCAGGGAGAGCTCGCTCTGCCTCTGCCCGCTTGCCATCAAAAGAACTCCTCAGGAGATGCCTTTTTCTCTCTTTCTCTCTCCCTTTCTCCACCCATCGGCTGTCTGTCTGTCGTCTATGTTTCTGTCTGTCTGTCTGTCTCTGTCTGTCTGTCTCTTCTCTCTCCTTCTCTCCCCCCTCTTTCTCTCTCCCCCTCTCTTTCTCTCTCTTTCCCTCTCTCTCTCTCTTTCCCTCTCTCTGTCTGTCTGTCTGTATGTCTGTATGTCTGTCTCTCTGTCTCTGTCTGTCTCTGTCTCTGTCTCTGTCTCTTCTCTTCTCTTCTCTCTCTCTCTCTCTCTCTCTCTGCGTGCTTTTCTCTGTTTCTCTGTCTGTCTGTCTGTCTCTCTATCTCTGTTCTTCTCTCTCTCTCTTCCTTTCTTTCTTTCTTTCTGTCTTTCTCATATTTCCCACTCAACTTTTCCTCTCTCTCTCTCTCTCTCTCTCTCTCTCTCTTTGTCTCTGTCTCTCTCTCATCTTCCTACTCAGCTTTCCCCCTCTCTCCTTCTGTGCCCCCTTTTACCCCCATCTCACTCCCTACTCTACTTTTCGCCTCTCGCATCCCCCATTCCTTTTTTTTTTTCTCCTCACCCCAATGCCAAAAATCAAAAGGGATAGATACTCGTGTGCCCTCTTTACCTCACGCTCCCGTATCACCTTTTTACCACAAGTGCTCGTCTGCGAGCAGCTGTTATTTATTATTTGGCAGCATATACATCCATCTGTAGCACTCTTGCAGACAAGATGGAATGTTTCGATGTGTATCGCTCAAACTGAACGGTTCCCCGAGTGGTCGTTTCATCTCGTGTGCATAGATAACACGTAAAACAAGTGTGAATTAAAACGTAGATGTTATAATCTACTGAACAAGGTGAAGACTGTACTGTACCTGGAGATCCGCATATTGTGAACATACAGAAGGAAATTAAAGCATTAAAATAAGTATGAAACTCACTCACACTTGTTTTGCGTTTCGTATTACTCTAAGACTGCATCCCCATCAGTACCTTCAAAAATCATTGTGGGAATTTTCGGCTCTAACCGGCTCCTACCCAGAGTTGGGCGTGCTATGGGCTCATTGGGAAGACTGGAACCACACGGTCGAGTCTCATCCACTTCGCGGATGCGTCATTGAGGGTATTGCTCAAATCTTCTGACCAGCACCGCAGGTGTCTGTATCTCTCGGGCCTGGTTGACGCCAGGATATATTATGACAGTAAGCGTAGAGTACAATCCTGTCAGCAGTCTCAATCCTAGATGGCACCAAAGACTCTATAGCATCATGATTATCATCCACATCGACATCATCATCATCGCATAATAAAAACTATTTCAGCTTCTGTGGCCATTAAAGTAGCGTAGAAAATGAGACAAAAAAAAGAAGAAAAAAAAAAAAGGTGAGCACTAAGGTAACCTCCCTGAGTGCAATGATCCTTACAAAAAAAAAAAAAAAAAAAGTGCATTTTTATCTGTATTAGTTATCTTAGTATTAGGTCACGTCTTGTTTTTGTTAGCCTATGTAATTTGTTGCATGGTGAATATTTTTGTATTTGGTGTTTGTTCGTGATCTTACGTTTGACAAAGGCCAGTTGGCCGAAAATTTGCACCTGTCTTGTCTGGTTGTATTAAATACGCGTTCTGATTCTTATTTCGTGTTTTTTTTTCTGGTTTCTTGTCACTGTTTACGTTTTGAAGAGTACTGATGATAAATGACTTTTTCAGTATAATGAAGACTATAACAATAAATTTTCGTGTATTTTAGTTATTATTCATAAAGAAAATGAAGGTAAGTTCTGAACTAGACGAGTGGGTGGCACTGGCAGCACATGCGGTGTAAGTTACCAAAGTTTCAGAAGCAAAGAAATAGGTCTCAGTATGAAGTCATTGCTTTTATTGTTATAAGATTCTTTCCGAGAATCATTTATAACGAGTAACAAAATTCAGTATGATAATTCAGCTGATGTTCCTGATATATGCTTGTAGTTATGTCACTTTGAGTTTGAATTAACCCTTTGATTCGCGCCTGCCACGATCCTGATCGTCAACCATGATGGCAAAGCAAAAACTGACACTCCTTCACCCTATCCATCAGATTCCTGCAGGAAGCTTGGTGGATAGGGTACAGAAGTCAAAGGGTTAAGGAGAATTAAGATGTTGGGGGGGGGGGGGAGTACCTGTTTCACTTTGTACAGATTATATGGAAACACAGTTTTAACGTCACTTATCATAATTATATAAGATATTGGTGTGGGTATTTTAGGACTAAAACAGCATACAGAGTATGGGGAAACAGAGAAGGATAATAAAAGAATATGATGACATATAAACACTGCGCTCTGAGTGTGGGAACACAGTCATATAATAAAATGCATAATAAAGATCCAGTAAGTCATGTCAGTGGCAGGCTCATGGAAACATGAAAACACGAAAACACCCAGCATGCACGCCTACCAAAAATGTGTACAACACATAGTGGAATGTGGTCAGGTCGTTGTTGAGTTCTCTCTATACTCCATTGAAAATTAATATATGTTTATGTGTAATGCACAGTGACCAAATGAGTTTAGATTAGAAACTGTTTATAGAGATTCAAAGAGACATTAAAGTGTGTGAACGCGCAGAAATAATGGAACGAGAGGTGTGGGAAATCTTAGAGTTATCGCCGTTGTATAGAAATGTGAGAAATATAATGTTTACGAACACAGCCGTGCTGAAACAGGAGTTACTGGGAAATAAAGGTGAAAGTGTGGCCTTGTTTGTTTTTTTATTATGTGAAAGATGTGTTTTGGTAATGTTTAAGGGATAAAAAAAAAAACCGCCAGAATATAACAAGTTTACGTTATAGTCTGGTGGGGTTGTTTTTTTATCCCCTGAAAATAAAAAATATTTTTCAACAACATTGATGTATAGGCTGTCTTTAATCTCACACTGAACTGACATCATTCAAACGCCTTGATTCGAAAGCCAGACTCAAGCCATTAGTCAAAACATAAAAACCATTGATTTTATTTACTTATTTCTTTATACAATGATGCTGCTGCTGCTCACACAGACGTATTTCAGCCTGATCCGTGCAGTAAGGGCATGTTTATGTATAGGCGTTATATGTTCAGAAGTGTATTCGAGTTACAGCATTTTTTTTTCTTTGTTTGTTTGATGGAGGGGTGTTCTTTTCAAGTAACGTTTTCTCGGATGCGTGTGTGGGTGTTGTTCAGCCCATATTGTGTGCAGGCGTTATATTGCTACATACTCTGCATTCCTTGGCGTCTTCGGTCTGTGTACACGCTGGGCATTTTCCTGTTTTCATAAGACGCCGAACACTGACAAGGCTTACAGGATCTTTAACTGTGCATATTTGGTTTTCTTCGTGTGCATACACACGAAAAGAGTTCAGGCATTAGTGGGTCTGTACAAATGCTGCCCCGAGAGATGGAGAAAATCTCTACCTTTCAACCACCTGGAGCTACCCAAACAAACTAAAACTTAACATCTGCGATCGGACGTCCTGACCACTCGCCTGTCATAGCCGTCATCATACACTAACAAATGCTGAACTTGTATGTATTTTCACACATTATAAACGATTGCTGGCGACAGCAGAGGGGTATCCAGGAGTCATGACCTGGATGCGGTCCCGGCCCCTTAGAGTGTCAGGAGTTAAGGGTCGTAAACACTTGTTGACGGGGGTTTCTCCTCTGAGGACCTTCTGCTGTCCGCTCTCCCCAGAGTTTTTCATCATCATCATCATCAGGTGCCTTGCCGCATGGTGTTGGCGATTATGGACTTCCATCTGTCTCTATCTCTTGTTGCCTTAAGCATCTCTTCCACCCTCCCTGTCTTCAGCCACTCTTCAAGTCTGTCTAGTATCTTCTCCTGGGTCTGCTAAACTTGCACTTATTTTCCCACGTCATAAACGATTGTGTCAGCAAAACCGGTTTGAAGTCAATGCTTAGTTTGAAATTTCTTAACAAAAATTATGGCACTCGGACAGTTCCATATAGGCTCCACTCAAGCTGCCAGCATCTGGTAGACTCCTCGAGCCTGCGGAAAACCCCATGTGCCAGCATGGTCTTGAAATGAGGAGGGAAGGTGGAGGATGACCAAAGCAGTATTAAGCTCACACCATCAGAATGATGGAAACATTAAGATTGGCAACAAACAGGCCAGTTTTTAATGTTGTGGGCTGGTACTGACTTTGATATATGATATCTAGAGTGCCAGATACGCTTCTATCAAAAGAACCAAACCATCTGGCTTTTGTGAACTCATATTTTATCTTTTTTAATGTCACTTCAACTTTATAAGTCCATTGATAGAAAACCCTGATATTTGCAGGATAATTGTAGACTGTGATAATTATGAAAACTACATACCGCTTAAAGTTTAGGAGAAAGTGCTGATCAATTACCTTTATTTGATTAAAGAAAAGTGGCTATTTTCGACAAATTTTTCGTCAGTTTGACCATAAATTAAGGTAAATCGCTTAATTTCTGCATTCACTTTCATTGCTGGCTCGAACATCGGAGCCCACCTTGCTAATAGATTTTGTTTACACACAGGCTGTCAGGCAACTATACGGTACGGAAAAAAAATATACAAGCCATACTAAAAATTTCCTTTTACACAGCAGGAAACAAGAACAGAACACAACCAGAGTTACTGTAAGACAGCTAGCTACACAGGACAGTTACATCCCTTGTCACTGGGAGAGTTACATTCCTTGACTTAGTAACCTTCTGTTTGTATGGTGGTGACTGTGAAATGTACAAATCTCATTTTAACTTACACGTTCTACCAGGCCTTATGTATGATCGTGTACGTTGCGGGTCTACATTATCTTGGTGTGCACTTTTCAAAATATCAAACACATAAAATATAGATCTACCCAGAATAAAAATGTGTGTAAAGGGACATCTGGCTGGGCAGACCGAGTTTGCATGAATGTGACTTTCAGCATTTTTTCGTCTTATAGATTTACACCATTATGCTCCTTCATTTGCTAAAAAATTGTGTTGTTGAGAAAGCTCTGCTGTTGATTGTAGAAAAGAAGAAAGAGAGAAAAAAAACGCATAGCCATGTAAACGGTTAAAGCTGTGACTTAACCCTTTGTTTCCTGCACCCTGACCACCAGCATTCCTCAATGTCAACCATGCTGAAAAAGCAAAAACTTAACCCTTTGACTCTATCACTCAATCCAACAGCTTCCTGCAGAAAGCTGGTGAATAGGGTGAGGGAGTCAAAAGGTTAAATTTTTGCAGTTGGTGGAAAAGTTTTTTAGGAGTCAAAGGGTTAAGACCAGTAGTCATATACATTGTCACGTTGTGTTTGTCAGTCCGTTACAGACATCAGTGTAACACATGTGGGTGTTTGCCAGAGAACGAGCAAATGAGTGAGATGAAATAGCAATCTTTATTTACAAGAGTAACAGATACACTCTTGAGTGCTTTTATGTCAAGTGGGAATGATTTACGCCACACATTGTAAGGATTCGACAGAAAGATAGACCTCAAAATGCTGAAATAAAATTAACTGCTTTATCTAGATGTATAAACGCAGACAACGATACAACTGTATCTATCGAAGGAATACATGAATTTATAATGAAATGAAACGAGTGAAAGCACGTTGAAATTAAATTAACAAATATCATTTAAGATAGAGAATTACTTTACGATTACTCATGTTATTATTACATTAATAAAAACGAAAAAAATGAAACAAATATACAGACGTACAAATAAGCATAGAACACAGAAACTTAATAATGTTATTAAAAGTAAATATGAGCATGCTTATATAACAAATCTAGGAAACAAGTATACAAATATACAGATAGACAAATAAGCATAGAGCATAGAAACAATTTAAATGAAATATGTTATAATGAGTAAACCTGAGCATACTTATATAGCAAATCTGACATCAACAATACACTAATACCACTGTCATCGTCAATAACAATAAAAGAGGAGAACATGTGGAATCTGAAGTTGGTGGGGTCTGAACAGAGAGAAATGAGTAAAAATGAATGAATGAGAAATATGTGCAAGTAGGAAGAGGGAGAGATAATGATGGTGGAAAAGGAGAGACAAAGTTTATAAAATATATTCCACTGTCAACAACAACAAGAAAGTAGTAGCAACAGCAACATTGCAATTATCAGTATTATCACTGTCACCACTGATAATATAACTACTGCCGCTACTACTATGTATTTGTAACGATGATAACAACAGTCATCATCATCAGGTGCCCTGCCGAATGTCCCTTGTTGCCACGAGCACATCTTCCACCTTCTCTGTCCTCAGCCACTCTGCAAGTCCATCCAATATTTTTTCCCTGGGTCTACCTGGTGCTCTATTTCCCTCCAGCTTTCCCGTTGTGACCAGGTGCTCCAATTCCTTTTTCCTCATAAATGGCCTATAAATGTTGCCTGTCTTTTCCCAATCTTCCTTATGAATGATCTTCTTGTGTCTGCCTCCATCAAGACTGTCTCGTTTGTTTTCTTTACTGTGCATGGACCTCTCAACATTCTTCTTAGAAACCACATCTCAGCTGCCTCAATCTTGTTCTGGCTTTGCTTGTTGATGTCCACGCCTCACAACCGTATAACATTATCGGATCTATACAACATTCAAGAACTCTCTTCCTGATGTTAATTGATAGGCATTTGTTTGTAAGAATGCTTTTCATCTATTGAATGCTGTTTTGGCTTGGCCGATAACAACAGTATGGACCTTAATAATAACCGTACTGCTGATAATTACAATAATGAGGAATACGTGTGCAGCGCCTCATCTCACAAGAGCCCTAAGCGCTTCACAGAAGCACGAGAACCAGAAAAACATGAACATAAAATCAGAACGTGTATTTAATACCACCACACAAGACAGGCAAACTTCCCCGCAGATATTGTATTTGCCTCCCCTCTTATCAGTTCTTACTATCATCAAACACATTATGGTTTCATTTCAGTCTTTTTTCTCTTACTGGACGAAGCAGCAGGGAAACTTTTATCCTAATTTTTCTATTTGTTGTTTGTTCTGTTGTGATCTCACGTTTACACTTGACAAAGGTCAGTTGGCCGAAAATTTGCGCCTGTCTTGCCTGGTTGTATTAAAAACGCGTTTTGACTCAATGTTCATGTTATTCCTGGTTCCTGTTCGCTTGAACTAAGGTGGTCGCACTTGTTTTGAATTTAAAAGAACGAGAGACAAAGTAGACACACATAAAGCAAATAATGTCAACCCCAACCAAAAAGACACACACAGATGAACTATATTAATGCTACAGTAAACGAGTAATATAAATGACTTCAAATCAGATAACTGCTTAGTATGTTGACAATCATCAGAAAAGTATTCAGAAGAAATATATTTGTTGGTTTTGAATGAGTACATAGAAAAACTAATGACTGACAGGTTTTTAATCAATCTCTGTACGAATGTAATGTTTCTTGAAGGTTTCTATTCTAGCTAGCTAGACAGACAGACAGGTAGGTAGATAGATAAACAGACAGACAGATAGATACATAGATAGATAGACAGACTAGAACAGATAGATAGATAGAAGATAGATAAAGATAGATTAGATAGAAGATAGACAGACAGACAGATAGATAGACAGAAAACAGACAGGCAGACAGACAGATAGATGGATAGATCGATTCGATCGATCGATCGATAGATAGATACATACATACATAGACAGACAGATAGATAGATAGATAGATAGATAGATAGAGAGAGAGAGAGAGAGGGGGAGAGAGAGACAGAGTGACAGATATTGATGCGAGTGGATAAAGTGACATATTGTTCCATTCTGTCCATTTTATGAGGGCGTTATCACGAAGTGTTTGATTGTTGATTTTTGGTCAGAAAATGAATGAAGCAGTGAGTGAGTGAGCTGAAAAAATAGAGAGAGAGAGAAAGAAAGAAAGACAGACAGACAGACAGACAGACAGACAGACAGAGAGAGTGCTGGTGTACTGGCGAGTTGGAGAGTTGGCGAGTTGACTGGGAGATTGATACAAATTAACCAACAACGATTCCATCCCCATTCCCATCCCTGTCCCAGCTCCCGTCCATTTCATATCCCAGTGACAGAAATAATAACTATAACTACACACTATCGTTTGTGTAATGTATATCGTACTGCATTTCAAATGCTTCGGTTATTTAATGACACCTTTGAAGTAGATATCATTTCACAGAATTATGCACAGATATTCTAACCAGCCTTTTGTTCTCGCTGATCAAAAAGGACTTTCAAAAGTATAAACGGTTTTGTCTTACATTTCAATTGGGCACTGCACGTTTGATGAGGGTGGGAGATGAAAAGAGCAATGGGGAAAATACGAGGTTGTATTCATTTCTAATTATTAGTGGGCCTTCTCTTTCTTCTCCATGAACAAAAGAGGCAGAAAATGGACTCTGTTTTTACCACAATAAAATAATCGTTTGATGTGTCATATAAGCCGACCGTCAGCAAGGCAGGGGGTCCGGATGAAGAGGAGAGGGAAGAGGCAGAAGCTTGCTGTGAAAAAGATAATAAATCTGCTATTAGCCCATGCAACCGGGCGAGACAACGACAAAGCAAATAAAACACATTTGAAGCTTTTTCTTTTTCCAGTCCATTTGCTCTGTTCTTGCCGAGGATGAAGGCTCTATTTGTATGGCAGGCTTCTTGTGTCCTGAGAGCAAAACTCCAGTTTTCATGGGATGGAAAACACATATAATCCTTTGACCCCTGAACCCTGTCCACCAGCATCCTGTATTGTCAATCATGCTAGCAAAGCAGAAACTTAACCCTTTAACTCCCACACCTTGTCCACCAGGCATCCTGTATCGTCAATCATGCTTGCAAAGCAAAAACTTAACCCTTTGACTCCCAAACCCTATCCACCAGCTTCCTACAGGAAGCTGGTGGATAGGGTGAGGGAGTCAAAGGGTTACGTTTCTGCAGTTAGTGGATAGGGTGCTGGAGTCAAAGGATTAAAGACCTGAGGGTCAAAATGTTTACCATTTTGCTGCAAGTGCTCCATTTTTTGTTTGTTTGTCTTTCCTTTTGCTTTAACGAATATTTGTGCATAGAGAAGTGCGTTGTTATTATTAAGCAATAATGAAAGTTGTCCTTTCTTCTGACTCTGGTAAAATCAAGGAAATAGTCTTTAGTTACAGCGGTGTCATATTCAGATCATCCCTCTTTGGTGCTAGTTGGTATCCACACTAAACATAGCACGCAAAATCAGATCGTGCTAATGAATGCATAAACAAACAAACATAGATAAAGATTGATAATATAAACTATGCCTGATTTTTTCATAATATAGATTAAAGAATGTTAAATTGAAAAATAGTGATATCATTCTACCTTACATGATTTGTTCTGACAACTCTCTTCTTAATTAGGATTTTCAGTGTTCTATAGTGAAGCTGGGTCTGCTCTTGTTGGTCGTTTTGTCTTGCATTGTAAGTATGAAACTGTTGGCAAATGAGGGATGAAATTCACAACCAGTGTCAGTGTTTTGTGATGATTCCTTTTCTACGATTTCTAGAGTTTCCTTCATTTTTCTCACTGATTATAAGGGAGAGGCAGAATAACATAAAATTGTGACCAGTCTGGTTGTAATCAGTAAACTGGTATAACTGTTCAAAAGATTCTCCTACGCTAACAACTGCCGATGTAAACAATTGTTGTTTTGCGTTAAACCTTTCACATATTTCAAACTTCATTTCTGATGCCTGTAATATGCAGTGCTCTCTCTTGTCTTTGTCTCTGTCTCTGTCTCTGACTCTGTCTCTGTCTCTGTCTCCTCTCCTCTCTATTTGTCTCCGTCTCTGTCTCTGACTCTGTCTCCTCTCCTCTCTCTCTTCTCTCTCTCTCTGTCTCTCTCTCTTTCCCTTCCACCGCTATGAAACCCAAGGGAGAGAGACTGAGGAGGGTGATAGGAGGAGAGGCGTCAGGAAGGGAGAACTGATGCAGGAAGATTAAGCCTACGATGTGAAAGTAGCTGTCGCACCCATCAAATTGTTTTTTGACGATGCCAAAAACTGTTGAAATGGTGTCGATAAAACAATGTAATTTAGTAAAAGAAAATCTGCAGAATAATTGATCCTGCTTGTAAAAGAAAAAGTCATCCCTGGAAAATCAAAAGAAAACGAAAGAAAGACGAAAGAACAAAACAAAATAAAAGAAAACGAAAACCAGATAGGTCAAGGCAATCTAACAATTTTTCTTTTAATGTAAAATAATTACAGAAAATCAGGCTTTTGTATTTATTTTTCAATACCTTAAAGAAGCATTGAAACAAAATTTTAGGTATGTCGAGGACAGTGATAGACTATCACAGAAGTAAAAAAAGAATTTGAAAATTATCAAAAGTTTATGAGAAAATGCTGTTCACACACCTTCTTTGAAATGTGGTATTTTAGGCACTATTTTTGTCCATGTGAGCATAACTTTGAAGCTTTGTCTTCTACACGTAAACTTCAGTGATTTCTGAACAGTTAGCAGCTTTAACCAAAGTTATGTAAAGATCCATCCATTAAAAGCTGAGCATATCTTCCCTGCTCTGTGTGAAACAATCTCCCCCTTTTTTCAATGTCTCTTCTTTGACAATCTGAATCACAAAGAAAAGGAGATATGATCTCTCTGCTCTCAAAAGAAGAAATGATGAAATTGTTGGCAAGGCACGACCATACCACCTGAAACTCAATATTCCATTCTACTGGGGTGGATTTACTCACATGGTATAAACTGAAATCAGTATTTTGCAGTTCATAACATGTTGTTACATTATTTGTTTAGCAAACTTGAGTACCATCGATAATTACATTCCTAAATTATAAACTACTTTGAAGAGCATTACCTTGCTTTTCTAGAGCTATTACAAAAGGTAGGATATAGCAGACGGTGCCAAGACCCAATCAGCAGACGACATTCCAGGTCCGTTTTCAGCATGGTCCCTGAAGACGAATGCCATGAAAGAATGGCAGTTAAAAGTGAAACTTCATAATAATGGAAGCGACAGGGAGCACAGGACAATAAGCTCTACACCTTTAACATTTTAGTTTTGTTTTTACACGAACAGACGAATTGTTCCACCAAACAGCCGCAATGAAAAGTCAATGCCAAAGACAGCAAGCAGCGCTCTCAAGGTTATTCTAATCTTAAAGAAGTAATTCTGAAGTGGTTTTTGGCACATCATCAACATCTGGCTATATCAACTGTAAATTCAAAATTATTGTGGATTTTGTTGTGTTTTTGTTTCTGTTTTTGTTTTATTTTTATTTGCCTCAAGAAAAAAAAGGGTAGAGCGCAGTTTATTTTGTAGTATCGGGGAGGTGTGTGTGTGTGGGGGGGGGGGCATGTATTTGTGCGCTCGCGTGTGTGTGTGTGCGCGCGTGTGCCTGTGTGTGTGTGTCTGGATTTGTTTTCTTGGTCAAGGTCACATGGACCAAGAAAGAAAAAAAAATTCGTACCAACACTTTTTGTGGAAAGCGTATGAATTCCACTTTCTCGGGAAATGATGACAATTTATTTTTAAGCTGTTTTCTAATCTGTTTTCACTGTTCTGACAGTACACCATTCCCCTAGATGCTTGTCACGTTTTATTTCAATTGAAGCTTCTTCGAAGTCACAGTGACCTTGAGAACTACAGAATCTGGATTTTCGTTAATGATATTTGTATGAAAAGGGAAGATTATCAGAATACCTTGATTATCTTTTTAAAGGGAGATTTAAGAAAAGCGAAGTTTGAATAATAGTCAGATTAAACCATTTAATAAAACGAAGATAACCTCCACTCCCCCCCCCCCTTTTTTTTCTGAGTTAGCTTTTTTAAGAGAATGAAATAGAAACACACACACACACACACACACACACACACACACACACACACACACACACACACACACACCACACACACACACACACACACACACCACACTCGAAAGTCGTCAATTTGTATGTTTCCAAGACTTGAAATTTACCATTAATGAGTGCTAGATGTTTTGGTACAGTCTGTATAAGTTTTGCTTCTTTAGAAAATAGTAAAAAGATATGGCGGAAACTCCCCACCCTACACCAATTTTTTTCTGATAGCTATTATTCCCTCCACAGACAACCACCATTAATCAAAGACTTTCACGATCGAGATTATTCCAGGTACAAAAATAGGCATAATAAAATTGAAACTGAATCACGAATTTCTTCAACATTTTCATATTTAATGCCTCACAACAGCATGGAAAAATAATAATTTTCAAAATTCAGTTTTCGTTTTTCTTAGCGCTATTACCCCAAAATGAATCAACCGAATTGATTCAAACGTATGCTTACAGAACATTCAAAATCTCAAATTACACACAAAATACATGAACAGTGCAACATTCGTATAGTTATAGTTAGGTAGCTGGTGCATTCGCATATTCTCATCAGTCAGACGCTCGACATGAATTGTTTGGTAAATGTCAAACATAGAGAAATTCTTGCTCACATTGTTTGTGTGTGCGTGTGCGTGTGCGCGCGCGTGGGCGAAAGAGCAAGAGAGAGAGAGAGGAGGGAGGGAGGAGAGAGAGAGAGAAAGGAAGAAAGAAAGAAAGAAAGAGAGAGAGAGAGAGAGAGAGTCAGAGATAGAGACAGACAAAAATAGAAAATACACCACACACACACACACACACACACACACACACACACACACACACACACACACACACACACACACACACACACACACACACACACACACACACATACACACACACACACACACACACACAACACACAACACACACACACATACACACACACACACACACACACACACACACACACACACATACACACAACACACAACACACACACACAACCACATACACAACACACACACACACACACAACACACACACAACACACAACAACACACAAAGACACACACACACACACACATACAACAACAATAACAGATAAACACGACCTCGCTTTGGTGAAAGACATTCATCCCGTTACAGAGAAAAACAAGGATAAGGCTTGAACATCTTTCAACAAACAAAACCAACGACAATAACAACAAACAAAAGCCGACAACAATAACAAACTAAACAGTCTCCCCTGCCTTCATAAAGAAAAAATCAAAGCCACCCAACAACAATTGCCCTTAAAAACCAACAAATAAATAACTCACATAACAAAAGGCGAAGCATCATTAACGAATAAAAAACAAGAAACACAGCGGTGAAACCCACACACCTAAACAATGCAGACTCTTTTGAAGCATACGCTGTATCCCCCCCCCCCCCACCACACACACACACCTATCCACCCCCCTGCAAATCAAGGGAACACAGTTTGCCATTTCTTTGTTCCACCTACTTCAAAGAGCAAGAGTCTACTTTATAACACTGTCGGCTGGGGAAATTAAATTCGTGTTCTTTTGATGATGCGAAGCGCTACGTACATAGAGTCTGCCTGTATCACAACGACTATCACGTACAGAGCAAACAGTTTGTTCGATCTTTTACGGCACCCTAGTGGTCAGTGTTATTGTTTGCCGTGTTTCTGTAGTTTAAGTGGATGGAGTTTAAATCTCTTCGGTTTGATTAGCCTCTAGGGTGGAAAAATTTTTGTTTATTTGTTTGTTTGTTGACTTTGTGCAATATATTTATATTAGCACAGAGTTTAACGTTTGGAGTTTTGATCAAGAGGGATGCATCGCACTCAGACAGTGCCATACGAGCTCCAACTAAACTTGGCAGCAGTTATTTGGCAGACTCCAAGAAGCTGCGCAATGCTCTGTACGCTGGTAAGATACTAACCCTTTGACTCCCCCATCCTGTCCACCACCGTCCTGCATTGTCAACCATGCTAGCAAAGCAAAACCATAATCCTTTGACTCTCTCACCCTATCCACCAGCTTCCTCCAGAAAGCTTGTAGATAGGATGAGGGAGTCAAAGGGTTAAATTTTTACGGTTGGTGGATCGGGTGCGTGAGTCAAAGGTTAAAATGGACAGGGGAGGGGGGGAGGGGGGGGGCAGGAACTATGAAACACTGACACCACCAGAATAATCAGAGTATCAAGACGGGCTGTGAATAAGCCAAATTTTGTATAGTGGGATGGGACTGATCTCCAGGCATAAGATGTTTGTCTGTAGCTCTATCCAAAACAGCCAGCCATTGTCTGTAGCTCTATCCAAACAGCCAGCCATTGTCTGTAGCTCTATCCCAACAGCCAGCCATTGTCTGTAGCTCTATCCAAACAGCCAGTCATTGTCTGTAGCTCTATCCAAACAGCCAGCCATTGTCTGTAGTTGTATCCAAACAGTCAGCCATTGTCTGTAGCTCAATTCAAACAGCCAGCCATTGTCTGTAGCTCTATCCAAACAGCCAGCCATTGTCTGTAGCTCTATCCAAACAGCCATTGTCTGTAGCTCTATCCAAACAGCCAGCCATTGTCTGTAGCTCAATTCAAACAGCCAGCCATTGTCTGTAGCCCTATCCAAACAGCCAGCCATTGTCTGTAGCTCTATCCAAACAGCCATTGTCTGTAGCTCTATCCAAACAGCCATTGTCTGTAGCTCTATCCAAACAGCCATTGTCTGTAGCTCTATCCAAACAGCCATTGTCTGTAGCTCTATCCAAACAGCCATTGTCTGTAGCCCTATCCAAACAGCCATTGTCTTAGCTCTATCCAAACAGCCATTGTCTGTAGTTCTATCCAGTCAGCCATTGTCTGTAGCTCTATCCAAACAGCCATTGTCTGTAGCTCTATCCATACAGCCATTGTCTGTAGCTCTATCCAAATAGACATTGTCTGTAGCTCTATCCAAATAGCCATTGTCTGTAGCTCTATCCAGTCAGCCATTGTCTGTAGCTCTATCCAAACAGCTATTGTCTATAGCTCTATACAAACAGCCAGCCATTGTCTGTAGCTCTATCCAAACAGCCAGCCATCTGTAGCTCTATCTGAACAGCCAGCCATTGTCTGTAGCTCTATCCAAACAGCCAGCCATTGTCTGTAGCTCTATCCAAACAGCCAGCCATCTGTAGCTCTATCCAAACAGCCAGCCATTG
>CM060305.1:160126709-160181709 GCA_030674185.1 Monoplex corrugatus
TTAACACGAAAAAAGAATAAGAACGCGTGTTTAATACAACAAGAAAGACAAGAGCAAATTTTCGGCCAACTGGCCTTTATCAACCGTAAGATCACAAACAAACAAACACCAGGTACAGAAATTACGAGAAAAAGACTGAAACTTCCCTGCTGCTCCGTCCAGTGTGAGAAAGGGATTAGAAGTTTGAAGCAGGATCCCACTGAAAGCAACATAAATCAAACACCGCTTTCTTTCCACACAAGTGTAGATAAATATCACCCAAGGACATCCTGAAATCCGATTTTCCATGGTGTGTGTCAGCTTTACACATATTTTTGTAATCCATGACTGTTATCTAAACTACGCATTTACATCAGTTTCAGATTTAGATCTCAACAGTATTGCTGTCTTTTATTATTATTCTTCTTTAACTACGTATTGACATCAGCCTCAGACTTCGACCATCAACAGTATTGTTGAACTGTATTTATTCTATTTTTTAACTATGCATTGATATCAAATTCTCAGAATTTAATCATCAACAGTATTGTTGCATTTTATTTATTCTATTTTTTAACCACGTATTGATATCAAAACCTCAGAATTTGATCATCAACAATATTGTTGCACTATAAATAAAAAAGTTATGGCAAAACTCTGAACGTGCTATTTTCGTAGCAACAAAACAAAAAACAAAACAAAAAATCCTGAGAATAGAAAACTGCGTCGATTATGCCTTGGATGTGTGCTTTGAAAAAAAAAAGAAGTGAAAACATTAACCCTTTGACTCCCGCGCCCTATCTACACACTGCAAAAACATAACCCTTTGACTCCCTCACCCTTTCCACCAGCTTCCTCTCCCTCACCCTTTCCACCAGCTTTCTGCAGGAAGCTGGTGGAAAGGGTGAGGGAGTCAAAGGGTTAAGTTCGGTTTTTGTTTGTTTCTTTGTTGTTGGATTTTTGTTTTGTTTTTGTTTTTTTGTTTTGTGTTGTTTTTGTCTGGCGTGGTTGACAATGCAGGATGCTGGTGGACAGGGTGCGGACGGGAGTCGAAGGGTTAAACAGCGGTTAGTAGTAGCGTTACTCACTGTTTCAGCCGGATCAGTGCACTCGCTCTCTACGACTGCACTCACCAACCTCAACGTAAGGCAAGTGCCCCCCGGTGAAATAGAGCCCAGCACTGGGTGACTTGGCGTACAGCAGTCCATCAATCGTAAAGTGTTAAATTATGAACGCATGTTCCGCTGTTTTTATTACACACTTATTAACGTCCACGTCTTGATCTTAGCTTTGGACCATGAATGTGATCGAGAAGGTGCAGATTTGAGGAAATTACTGATAGTCAGCCCGGCTGTTTAGCCCAGAGCGTGGCTTGATAGAGCATATAGTGGATGGAGTGTAAGCGGAAGGGGGCGGGTAGTGAGAAAGTGAGTGAGTAGTATCGCGTCATAATCACCTCGGTTTATCGTGTATGCACGCATTCGCGTACACATGCAAGCACGCACGCCACGCACACACACACACACACATACACACACCTACACACACCTACACACACATGTACACGCATATATAGCTTACACGCGCTCATACACGCTCAAGGCTATACATATATACATGAGTACATACATACACACATACATACATACATACATATATGTATACATACATTATAATTCTACATACATACTACATAAATACGTACATACATACATACATTATACATAATACATGCATACATCCACCCAAAAAGTAACACCAAATAAACAAATTTAAACAAATAAATAAACGTAGATAAAAAGGTAATCCATTAACAAACAACTAACACATCTTTGTTGAAATAGTTTCTTTCATAGTCAAGAAGACGCACGCATGCGGGCGTGTGCGAGCATGCACATATGCACATGCATGTCGCACGCATGCAAACACGCACGCACGCGCACACCTTCCCTTCTCCCTCCTTTCCTTCGTGTCAGTATTAATCTCCTAGAAAAAAAAATGGGTGGATGGAATATCAAACACTATGGTCAAGCCATTCAACAATCTTTTTTTTTTATTAAATTACTACAAAAAAAAATCGTCCAAATTTTGTATTTTTCAGGGTCACTGTGACTTTAATACTTATCAACTGACATGATATTTGACTATTATTGTCACTGTGACTTTGAATACTCTTCAACTGACATGACTATCTTCGAGAACAAAGATAGAATACCACAGCAATGGAAACAGACTGTCCATATTTCCAAAAACTCTTCAGAAATTGCTGCTCACACGCCTTCCTCAGAAATTGCTGATTTTAAGCACTTTAGGTTCGTTTTGTTTCTGTGGTCCATGTGACCTTGACCTTGACCTTGACGTCTTGATCTCATAATTAAGGCATTTACGACTTCTCAACGGACCACATCTTTGACCAAAATTTGGTAAAGTTCCATCCAGAAACGGCTTAGAAATCCGTAAACTACTAACATATTTTGCTCTCTCTGTCTGTCTGTCTGTCTCTCTCATATACAGACATACACACTCGCATACACACATAGACACACACACACGCAAACACACACACACACACACACACTTACTCACATCCCTCTCACATATGAGTTATGAATTGATCTCCTTTGACTTTTTTCCTCTTTTTTTTATTTTTATCATTTTAGAGAGAGAGAGAGAGAGAGAGAGAGAGAGATTGGAAACTGAGAAGGAAGTGAGGGCCCGGGAAGCTGGGACTCGGAGGCAGATCGACATGGACTGATAGTGAAGTCCTGTAACGGGAAAAGGAGCAGGGTTGTTTTATCCTTTTGATTTGATGCATACATCAAGGCTCTTGTCTTTCAAGGTCTGCGTGAGGTTACCAACACTCGATACGCTCTGTAGTTCTTCGATCTGTAGTACAACCGTATTATTGTGCGTGGCTTAGCGCGTGTAATGTGAGCTTGTTTGCCGGTATGAACAAAGACTTCCACTATAGATGATTGTGCCATAATTACAATTAGCCTCATTTTGCTCAGCAAACAAGTAGGCCTACATGAGAAACAACAGTGTAGCCTGCTTCTTTGTCCCATTCCGTGAGACGTGGCGACTTTTGAATTCAATATCTCAACAGCAGCAGTACAGTAGCAACAACAACAACAGCAACAACACCAAAACAAAACAAAACAACAAAAACGGTTTTGTCATCGTACACGTTGTTTTGTATTTGTTGTTGTTGTTGTTGGTGGTGGTGGTGGTGGTGGTGGTGGTTAGTCGGTTGTTCTTGTTGTTGTGGTAGTGGTGATGGTAGTGGCTATGATAGTCGTTTGGTTTTTTGTTTCGTTTTAATCTGTTCGTGTTTGTTTTGATTAATAATTGATAATAATAATAATTGCAATTACAATATTTATATAGCACAAAATCTTGATAAAATCAAATCTAAGCCCTGAACAGACACACACGCACACACATGCACGCACACACACATACACACACGCGCGCGCGCGCATGGCTATAAATGGGGAGAAAGAATAAAAGCAATGGAAAATTATAGAGAGCATATTATATACAATTATATATTACAATATGATTCTCCTCCGAGTGGAGACAGGCTGCACAGGGGGTTGAGTGAGGTCAGGATTTTATGCAGAGGAGAAAAGGTGAGTTTTGAGAACGGACTTGAAGGAGACAAAAGTAGGTTGCTGACGGACTGAGAGAGAAAGT
Organism: Monoplex corrugatus; assembly: GCA_030674185.1. Classification (NCBI taxonomy): domain Eukaryota; kingdom Metazoa; phylum Mollusca; class Gastropoda; order Littorinimorpha; family Ranellidae; genus Monoplex; species Monoplex corrugatus. Next base: position 160,130,385 of record CM060305.1, read on the forward strand.
TTGTTCCAGGAGAGTGGACCAGAAACAGAGAAGGCTCGTGGACCGTAGGTATTGAGCTTAGTGCGTGAAAAGCGAAAAGTCAGAGGATGGGAGGTAGAGCGGAGGGTACGTGAGGGAACATAGATCTCAAGTAGGCTTGACAGGTAATCGGGGGCTGCGTTATTGAGGCTTTTGTAGCACATGGTGTCTAGTTTGTACTGTATGCGCTTTGATACAGGGAGCCAGTGAAGTTGTGCCAGGAGAGGAGATATGTGGTCAGCTTTTTTCTTTTTGAGTACAAGGCGTGCAGCATTGTTTTGAATGCGCTGTAGGATGTGAATGGTGGAGGCAGGAAGACCAGACAGGAGTGAATTGCAATAGTCAATGCGAGACATTATGAAGGAGAGAACGAGTTTTGCAGTTGTTTCCACAGAGAGATACTTCCTGATCAGGCTTATACGATGGAGGTGATAGTAGCAAGATCTGGCAGTTTGAGAAACAAAGTTGTTCATGGAGAGGGTAGAGTCAATGCAGACACCAAGGTTTTTAGCTGAATCAGAAATTGGGACTGATGTGTTACATAATGGGAAAGAAAGAGGAGGCAGCTGAGAAAGTTTCTGACGGGTGCCAATGATAGCTTCTGTCTTGTCGTCGTTAAGCTGAAGTTTATTGTATATCATCCAGTTCTTAATGTCCGAGTAACACTCAGTGGTGCGAGTCAAGAGGTGCTGTATATTGTCAGGTGAGTCACTGTCTTGAAGTTATTATTATTATTATTATGAACATTTAGTACGCCTAATCAAATTAATGCCCTAGGCGTTAACAATGGCAAAACATATAACCGAAATCACAAACACGCACACACACGCCCACAAACACACACACGCACACACACACACGCACACGCACACACACACACACACACACACACACACAGCACGACATGCAAATGCAATGACACATTGACACTAAGACATTATAAAGCCAACATTACGTTACATGGGGGGAGGGGGGCAGAAATTACCAGTTATTTGGGAAACAGATGAGTTTTGAGGGAGCGTTTGAATGTGGACAGAGAGGGTGAGTATCTGAGTGAGCGAGGTAGCTGATTCCAGATAGTTGGAGCTTGATAGGAAAAGAAACGCTGCCCAAACCTTTTAGTGCGGACTATGGGGATACTATAGAGACGGGTGTCGGATGAGGACCGCAAAGCTCGAGATGGCGTGTAGAGATGTAACAGATGGGCGAGATACTCAGGACAGGAAGACTCAATAGATTTGAAGCAGAGACAGGCAATCTTGTAGGATATTCTTTGCTGAACCGGGAGCCAGTGAAGAGAACAGAGCAATGGCGTAACATGGTTAAATTTTGAAGAGCGGAAGATGAGACGGGCAGCATGATTTTGAACTTTCTGAAGTTTGTTAATGAGGTGAGAGGGGGAACCAGACAAAAGAGCATTACAGTAATCAAGACGAGATATAACAAGTGCACAGACAAGAGTCTTTGTCGTGTCTTCTGAGAGGAGATGGCGGATAGAAGCAATTCGGCGGAGTTCAAGAAAACAAGTCCGACAAACGTTGCTAACATGCAGATGGAAGGACAGGGTTTGGTCAAGAGTTACACCAAGGTTACGGCAGAATAGGAGAGAGTGATAGACGAGTCAACAAGTGTGATGGAGGTTGGAAGAGAGGGGTGATTTTGGAGTTTGGGTGGGGTGATCAAGATCAATTCGGATTTCTCTTCATTCAATTTCAGTTTGTTTTCAGTCATCCAATCCTTCAGGTCGGCTACACAAGATTGGGTGTTTTGGATCATGAGGGGAAGGTCAGGGAGAGGCCCAGAGACATACAGCTGATTGTCATCCGAGAAAGAATGATGCTGAAGTAGGTGTTCTTGGACAATAGAGGAGACAGGATAGGTGTAGAGAATGAAAAGTAGGGGGCCCAGAACAGATCCCTGTGGCACTCCATAGGTCAGACAGGAAGCATTAGAAGAAAGACCATTGACAGAAACTACTTGCAGACGATCGGTGATGTAAGAATGAAACCAATTCAAGACAGTATCATGGAGCCCAAAAGAGTGATGCAGACGGGAGAGAAGGATAGAGTGGTCAATAGTGTCAAAGGCAGCAGATAGGTCCAAGAGAGTCAAAAGTGATACATTGTTAGAGTCAAGAGTAGTCAGTAAGTCGTTGCAGATTTTGAGAAGAGCAGTCTCGGTGCTATGTGCAGAACGGTAAGCAGACTGAAGGGGATAGACAAGGTTATTGGAATGAAGGTGGTTTAACAGCTGGTTGAGAACAACTTTCTCTAAGACCTTGGAAAGAAATGGAAGATTTGACACAGGTCTATAGTTTTTCAAATTCTCAGGGTCAAGAGTCGTCTTTTTTAGAAGAGGTCTAACAATTGCTGACTTGAAAGAAGAAGGAAAGGAACCAGTTGAGAGGGAATGGTTGATGATGTTGGTGATGTGAGGAAGAAGAGTATCAAGACAATGGGTGAGGAAAGAAACTGGCAATGGGTCAAGTTCACAGGTTTTAATGCCGGATTTCATGATGATTTTCTTAACAAAGTCCTCAGAAACGGGTTGGAAGGAAGTAAGGGGGATTCCAGAGAAAGGGGGTTCAGGAAATGTTGCATGAGTGTTCGTCGTGGAATCAAGAGAAAGCCTGAGGTTAGCAATCTTGTTGACAAAATAGTCGGAGAAAGCCTGTGGAAGATCAGATGGTGGCAGGTTAGATGGAAGAGGAGAAGAGCCAGTTTTGCCAAGAAGAGTATTAGTGATATTATACAATTGTTTGGACGTGGAGCAAGCAAGAATTTTGGCCTTGTAATAGGCTGATTTAGCGGCGTCTACAAGGCTATTAACAATTTTGTTGGCAGTTTGAAAGATTTGCCTATGCAGTGGAAGTTGGGTGTCATCAGCATAGAACTGGTGTTTTATAGAGTGGAAGTTGATGATGGTGGACAGGGGGGGAGGTGTAAAGAGTGAAAAGAACAGGGCCAAGGACAGATCCTTGTGGAACACCACAGGTCAGATATGCAGGTTGAGAGTAAGCGCCATTTTCTGTTTGATAGATATGAAGTGAACCAGGAGAGAGCAGTGTCAGAAATGCCAAAAGTATGATGGAGTCTAGGAAGGAGAATACCATGATCAATGGTATCAAAGGCTGCAGACAGATCAAGGAGTGTGAGGAGAGAGACTTTGCCAGTATCAGTTGCAAGGAGGAGATTGTTGAGAATGTGTAATAGGGCAGTTTCAGTGCTATGGCACTGGCGGTAGGCTGACTGGAAAGGATTGAGGAGATTGTTGGCAGACAGGTGAGAGTTCACTGGTTGAGGACAACTTTTTCAAGGAGTTTTGACAAGAAAGAGAGATTAGAGATAGACCGGTAGTTTTTCAGTTCATTTGGGTCTAAGTTGTATTTCTTGAGGAGAGGGTGAACAATAGCAGACTTGAAAGAATCTGGGACAGTTCCAGTTTGAAGAGAAGTGTTGATGATGTCAGTGATGAATGGCAGGAGAGTAGGGAGACAGTCGGAGTAGAGAGAACCTGGAAGAGGATCCAGTTCGCAGGTTTTGAACGACATGGATCTGATTGTGTTGAGAATTTCTTCTTGTGAGACTGAGGTAAAAGTAGTAAGAGGTGTGCCAGAGAAGGAAGGGTCAGGTGGGCATGGTTGACAGGGTGTCCTGTCAAGCCTGTCACGAAGAGTTTGTATTTTGGTGGTGAAATACTTGGAGAATACAGATGGGAGTTGTTCATTTGTGTATTTTGTTGGGAGAGGTAAATCTTTTCGTGTGCCAAGGAGATGATTCATGGTTGTAAAGAGTTCTTTTGAAGAAGAGGCATTCAGGATTTTGGTTTGGAAAAACCTTGATTTCGTTTTGTTTTGTTTTGTTTGCTTGTGGGTTATAGAGACCATGATTTTCAATTCAATCAGAAAAAAGTAGAGGCAGTCCCTACAGCAATAGCGTCCCACATGAGCTTCCACTATTGAGGCCACCTATGAGCTTCCACTATTGAAGCCACCTATGAGCTTCCACTATTGAGGCCACCTAGGAGCTTCCACTATTGAGGCCACCTAGGAGCTTCCACTATTGAGGCCACCTAGGAGTTTCCACTATTGAGGCCACCTAGGAGCTTCCATTATTGAGGTCACCTATGAGTTTCCACTATTGAGCCACCTATGAGCTTCCACTATTGAGGCTACCTATGAGCTTCCACTATTGAGGCCACCTATGAGCTTCCAATATTGAGGCCACCACCAGGGATGTATCCGCACTGCTGCCAGGTCATTTAAATAGAGTTCAGTAGTGCTTCTTCCGATCCAAAGTGAGGAAAACTGTCTCCATCAACAAACCCCTACTGATAATTGCAAACAACAGCAGGGTATTTCGAAGTCAAAACAGGAGTTGGACAGGGCTGCATGATCTCGCCTCTACTCTTTCTTGTCATCATCGACTGCATGGTGAGGAAAGCAATCAAAGACCAGCCCAGGGACTACTTTCGGGGCCTCACTAAACGACTGAAAGATAGTGTGCAGATAAGTAAGTCCTGATCTCATATTCCCACAAAGTCATACAGGAAAAATCTGAATAAATAATATCACAAAATCAGTAGGCCTCAAGATCCATTCATGGAAAACCAACATCATGATACTGAGGGCCAGGAGCACAAAGACCACAAAGGACTGGAGCAAGGAGCAGAAAACTTTAAATATCTGGAAAGTATTGTCTCTACAGACAGTAACACCGAAAAAAAAGTCTGTAAGAATTACAATGGCAGCACAAATATTCAACAGACTCAGCAACATCTGAAAGTCTTCCATCATTCACATAAACACCAAGCTGGAAATCTACAAGTCCAGTGTCCAATCAGTCCTGATCTATGTTTCAGAGACGGACGAACCAACTGCAGGTTCGAGAATAGCCTGAGAGGCTTCTAAGGAAGATGTCTATGACAGATCCTGAAAACAGGGTGGCAACACATCTCTAACCAGACGATCTGGCATCAGCAGAAGGTCCTATGTCAACATGGTAAAGAAGAGGAGGTGGAGATGGCTTGGCCACGTCCTCAGGACAGACAAAGCCAGATTCTCCAATTCCGCTTTGTCATGGATACAACCAGCTGGGAAAAGAAAGAGAAACAGACTAACAGGCACCTGGTGAGTAAAGGGTGGGGATTCTTCTGATCTTGTTTCTTCGTTATTTCTTTTAACGTCTGTTCACATATGTACTTTTAAACAGTTTCCCCGATTTCCAAGGCCAAGATGTGTGCAGACCTGCTAGTGCCTAAACCCTTATCACGTGTATATGCACGCAGGACATCAGATATGCGAGCTAATGATACCTGTAAATCATGTCAGTTTCTGGTGGCTTACGGAAACATGAAAATCATGTCCGTTTCTGGTGGCTTAGGCAAAAATGAAAACACCCACATGGATGCCCATCAAAGACAGAGAATGCAGACTGTGCAGCAGCATACTGCCTGCCTAGTGAGCACAGAACCATGCGCATACATGCAACCAAGAAAATAGCAATGCTAAAAATTGTTTTCTAAAAACATTGCAGATTTAATTGAAGATTTATTTCCATACTAAAGGTTATATGATAAAACATCTTAGAGATATTTTCACGTATACTATGAGGCATTGTTTAATCCTGGTTTGCTTTCTCTAAATTTTTGTTTGTTTGTTTGTTTTGCTTTCATTGCATTATTTAATGATTTTGCTGTCCTTCATACTTCAAAGGATTAAAAGATTGAACAAGCTGAACACTGTACCGTGTGCACGTGTGTGCATTCCGGCAAATGATCCATTTGTACACTTTTTCAATAAACATTTGTTACTTTTCATTTGTACCTACTGTTTCATTACATCTCTCCTATTCTGCATACCAAGATAACAGGATTTTCAACCAGTCATTCAGGTGGTGTTAGTTTAGTTTGTCATAAGTCCCTCTCCCCATACGCCTTTCTTTCTTTTATTGTTGTTTAAAGCCCAGCCGACTGCGCAGAGCCATATCAGGGCTTCAAAACACACAAAACTTCCACAGGAAAAAAAAAGAAAAGAAAATTAAGTACACATATCAATGCATTCGCGCACATAAACTAAGAACATGCCCCCGGCGTAGGACCATTCCGTCCCATTTATCACACAGGGGAGTTTTAAAAAATACACCTGAATACAAATATAAGCATACATAAGGACACCAAAACATATATAAAAATAGGCATAAATTACCTAAAATTGCAACCGCATATCTCACCTCCTTAAAGCCAAAAATGCACTTAATACATGTATCCAATTATCAATCCGAAGAAAAAGTATGTAAGACTTTATTGAATAAATACAGGTGAATGGACCATTAAGGCAGAAAATAAGTAGAAATGACAGAAAGCAAGGCAACAAGGCAGAAACAAAGACAGTGACAGAAAAAGAGGAAATTTCTAGCACAGAATTTCCAGAAGATGGGGATATTATTTATACTGAACGAGCCCCCGCCCCACATGCCTGATTCTATTTCTAGACCTTGCCAGTGCATAGTGTTCTGTATGATCTTAAAAAGAGTTTGCTAAATTATCTCTGGTAGATCTGAGTGTAGTGCAATGCAGTTGTATGATCATGAGGAACCTCTCTTGAATAAACTCAAACTCAAAAACTCAGCATTAATGATTTCCTGAAAAGATCATTAGCCAGTGGGTTCAAAGGCAGAGTTATTGGAGGCTAAATCAGAGAGACAGAGACAGAGACAGAGACAGAGTCAGTCAGACAGACAGAGAGAGAGCGAACGAACGAATGAGCGAGAAAGAGAGACAGAGAGATAGAGATACAGAGAAAGACAGATAGACAGACAGGCAGACAAACAGACAGACACAGAGACTGAGAGACAAACAGAGAGACAGAGGGACAAGACAGAAAGGCATAGAAACATAGACACAGACAGATGAGACAAAGATGGACGGACAGAAAATGATATGTGATGATGCTGAAGACAAGCAAAACTGACAAGACATGGATAATAAACCAAAACGTGAAAAGGTGCAAATACAATACTTTTACTTCTTTTTTCAGTCAAGTAACAATAACTGTATAAGACAATAATTGTATAAGTTTTTTTTTAAATGAAAACTATATTCGCCACAAAAAACACACCTTCCAACTTCTTACAAAGCAAAGCCATCTGTTTATACAATTACACACTGATATGAACAATACAACATCACAATATATGTGAAAACAATTAAATAATGATGTAAGTAAGACATTAAAAGTTAACCTGACAACAAAATGTAAAACAGGACTGAACAGAACTGAAATAACAGTCAAGTTCCTAACTCAGGCAATATATTGTACTTACTAAATACTGACATACAAACAAAACCATTCTATATGTGATCAAAATCTATTTAAAGATCAAGACATGTGTATCAAGAATATTCCATAGGATGTCAAAAGATTTCATAACAAAGGGCTCTCATTTCTCAGAAACAAGATTAGCCATTACTGAATAAATAAATGAAACATTAGAAATTTGGATGAAAAAAAAAAAAGGCACAAGCCTGAACACACTCAAATCCAAAATAAAGAACTGAAACAAACAAAAAAATCTAAATAAATAAATCACCAACTGCAAATACTCAAGTAACATGAAGCTATCTTTCTTTTCTTGTTTGCCTCGAATATTTCTGTCAGTGTGACCTTGAAAACAGACCAAAATCTTCAAAAAGGTGACTTTGAAAATGGACCAAATTCTTCAAATGAAAAAAAATCTGGACTTGCGTAAGACCAGCCTTTTACACAAAATTAGTTAATTTCTACCACATCTGCCTTGAAACTTTCACGAAAAAACAGAATCACAACAGCATTTGCTGTGACATCACTGCTCCGTTTCAAATACGCCTCATCAATGCTCCGCATCAAATATCCCTTCATTCATGGTACTTCACTGCTATGAAGACTGCAGCTAATAGCAGCCCTTTTCACCCAAACATGAGGAAGGGGACATAAATATTTGTCCTATATGATCTTCACCAAGATGATTAACATACTGACCTCCCCTCTCTTATGAAGCAAACTTGAAGAGCATTCTTACTTACTCCATATACTAAGTAGACAAACACACACACACACACACACACACACACACACACACACACACACACACACACACACCACACAAACGCAAACTGTTAGTATGCAGTTCTGGACATACAATAAACACAGATTCACAAACAAGAATGGCAATAAAGAGGATGATAAAAAGCTTAACTGAACTTGAATAAACTGTATAATTATGATCACACAATTTCAATAACACATTTTTGTAAAATGGGCCATTCATGACAAAAAGAAAACCAACAACAGAAGCTGATGCATCATACCGTCACATATACATTATTTTTGTCCATTTAGATGTTTAAAACTTTCATCTACTAAGAATGTTAAATTAACCCTCTGAGACCATATTCTCCAGTTATCGCTGAATTTCCAGATCATTGGGAATAGACAAAAGCGGATAATCCCGTTTTCACTGTGGAGCTCAGGCCAGGAGACAACTTAGCTCCCTTGGTTCAAGGCTGACAAGGTTAAAACGCAATCAAATAACAGCAGGAAAAAAAAACAGCTAACAATAATAACAAACAATGTAAAATATACAAAGAAATAAATTATATCAACAACAAAAAAAGTATCTAAAAAATGTATTGTACACAAATGACCAACAAATTATCAAACTAGCATCACTATGCACAACATAAACATCCTATCTTTTTCTTTTTGTTTGTTTGTTTTTTGCAACTGGATCTCTTTATAACAAATCTCACTTTATGATAATATTACTCTTTTCCCTGCTTTCACTTATCCAATTTTTAAATGAGAATTACACAGCTCAAACAACATTACATCTCCATAATACAGCTGCACAAATGATCAAATCTGAACTATAATAACATAACCATGATGGCAGTGTGCATTTCTGCGGAAGGCTAAACTCCCCAAACTCCTTAATCTGTGTATCAGAATGTTCACAATGGGCAGGCCATTACACTTATCCTTTACAGACGTTAGCTACTTTTCAGTGATAAAACAATGCTAATATTTTTGGGAAAAACCCTGGTATAGTTCTAGCACTATTCTGTATCAACATTTAACAGAAATAACAACAAAAGAAGTTAGAAGAAAAAGAACAAGCCATCTGTCATTTCCAGCTCGAAAAGAACTCATAAAGACAGCTACCAAACCATCATGATCTAAGGGAAATAATCATGTCAGGTTTCCTGCGACAAGCAAGATTTTTCTTGCGAGTTGCCTCTACAAGCCATCCAAGAGAACATACATTTCAGCTACATGTCCACCCAAAATAGCAACATCCACTTAAACTTTTCCATGCATACATGAGATCCTTTAGAGCACATGTTTGACCAAAGTTTGGTGAAGATCCATCTGATCTATAATTATAAACAGGAAATTTGCAGCTGTTTGTACATCACACACACACACACACACACACACACGTACACACACACACACACATACATGCACGTACACACACACACTCACAGAGACATTTTCCTCCTGTCCCCATCAGACGTATTCACACTTTCATCTCTTCAAAGAACAATGACTCCCACTTGCGCAATGATGTAGCAAACAAAGTTTTCACACTGCATTACCTTTCCATTTGTCCCCATTTTACTAATGGTGTGTATAATGGTCTTTGTTTTACCTGATTCTTTTGGTCCCTATTTGATAAACAAATATGTAGACTGGACCTACGAACAAACATAATCCATGGGGTCAGATGTCTTCAAAAAGCAAATAATGCATCAATGCATCATGCATAGTTTTCAAGCAATTTCCAACTAGAAGTTTTCAAGCTGGCTACGTGCTAATTTCTTTTCTTTTTTTTCTCCCCATTTCTCTTTCCATCTTTATATTTAATTCAAACATGTCTTCTACAACACACATGAAATTTCTGTATTTCACCAACACATTCCAGCATCTTCTCTGAACAAATATACTTATTTTATGAAAGAAGGTATTTTCTATTCATTCTATGATATCAAACTTAGCAAAAACACCCCCAAATCATATGTGATACATCCTAGCACCTCAACATCTATATACAGCACTTGGAATTAAAATATGAAATATCCATGTGATGGGATATTGATGAACCCATCTAAATGAATGCCATCGTATTTGTTTCTACTGTCATGTTGTTTCCTTATTGTTTAAAATCATGATTACATCAGAAAAAACAGACAATATTTTTCAGTTGTAGCAAAATCACAGCAACACTTTAGTAGATTCTGAACATATATTTTTTCTAAAAGGAAATTTTCCTTCTAAAATTACGTTTAATCTAACATACTTACCGTGGCTCCTGATGCAATAAGCGGCAGCGACTTGCCATTCAACAATACAGAAAACTCATATGAGCAACAATAATGGAATAGCACGATAACGCTAATATTAATTACACAAACAATATCTGAACATGTTGGAACTTCAAAACTACCAAATTATTATGAAAGACTGTCAGTTTGAACAGGCAGATCTCCCTTCATTCACAGACAATGAAAATAATGTAGATGTCAAACCCCAGTCAATCATCAAATGTATCTCACCAAATTCAATTTTATGTTGTTCAAACAACAGCCATCTCCAAGTTTCCCATTCAGTGCCCAGAAATAACCCCAGCACCCACTTCCATGCAGGAAACAGACTGAATGATGCACAATAAAGTTTGAGCAAGTACAAAAAAAAAAAGGTAGCAAATAACAAAATCATAGTTGACACCTGCACCCCAAAACACTCTTGCAGAGCTGACATTTAGTGTCCTCACAGTTACACACACACACACACACACACACACACACCACACACACACACACACACACACACACACACACACCACACTCTCATACGTGCACACCCACGTGCATCACCGTCATCTTGAAAATTCAGAAACACAAGCATTCTTTTACCTGAAACCCACAAGCTACAGAGTGTCAAAAAATCAATCCTAACATTTCGTTTTCATTATTACACCAATCAAAGGACACATAACAAACAGTATAAAATGTAACTCTCTTAAAGACAACAGTTTTAGAGAGAGAACAAATCAAGCAACCAGTGTACATTATTGAAGAATTTGTTTGTAGTACCTCACATGCCTATCAAGGTCGTGTCCAACACCATTTCAAGGAACTGCAAAACACAATTCAGACACATGAATATAACAAAACATCTGGAAGAAAGACAAAAGTGACAATAATTATTTGCTGTAAATTTTAAAATAAAATTCGAATCATGTACGTATATACGTTATTTGATATCAACATCAATCAGGTGTATGCACCAACATCCGCAACTACTCAAGAAGACATCCACAACTTCTACAAAGTATTAGAGATGGCCAAGGCCCAATGTAAATCACAAGAAGTTACAGTAATAATGGGAGATTTTAACGCTAAAGTGGGACAGGATAGGGTGGAGGATATAGTTGGACCTCATGGCCTTGGTACACAAAATGAAAGGGGAGGGAAACTTTTAGAATGGACACAGATGAATGAGTTCATAGTATGAAACACCTGGTTTGAGCAGCCTAACAGAAGAAAATGGACTTGGATTGAGTCCAGGAGATAATACCAAAAATCAGACTGACTACATCCTGATTAATAAAAGATCTATAAATTCTTTACTGTCAGCAAAAACACTACCAGGCACGGATTGCAACAGTGACCACAATCGTGTAGTGGGAAGATTTAGGTTGAAATTAAGGAAAAGGAAAGAGACCAAAAGCAATATCAAACTAAATCTTGGACTCTTGAACTAGTTAAACTAGTTAAAGACAGATGATGTGATACATAAAAAATGTGATGTACATGTTCAAAACAAATTCAGTGCTCTGGAAGACACTAAATGACAGGGAGGAACAATGGACAAAGTTGAGAAATTCGATAAATGAACCTTGTGAAGAAATCCCTGAAATAGATAGAAAAGCAAAAAAGAACTAGATGACAAAAGAAATTTTAGGCTTGATGGAGGAACGATGGAAGGCAAAGAGAAACAAGGAGATATACAGGAAGATAAACAAAGAAATCAGGAATAGGTGCAATGAAGCTAAGGAAGCTTGGCTGAAAACAAACTGCAAAGAAATAGAAGACCGACACAAAACGAATCCTCAGGGTATGTACAGACGAATTGAAGAAATCGTTCACAGGAAAAAGACATGCACATCAACTGGCTCCTTAAAATCGCAAGATGGTACGCTTATCATCGAAAAAGACAAAATATTAGACAGATGGGGAGAGTACATTCAAGACCTTTTTGAAGATGACAGAATCGAAGACCACATTATAAGAAATAACTCTGACGGACCACCCATAATGAAAGATGAAGTTAGAGCAGCACTGAAAAAGATGAAACCAGGAAAAGCCCCAGGACCAGACAACATTACTACAGAGATGACTGAAGCCTTGGAGGAATTTGGTATTGAACAAATAACAGTTCTCCTAAATGAAAGTTACGACACTGGAAAAAAACCCAAAGATATGTCAAAATCAATTTTCACTGCACTTCCAAAGAAGACAGGGGCTATAGAATGCGAACTCCATTGCACAATCAGTTTGATGAGTCATGTAACAAAAATCCTATTAAGAATAATTATGATGAGGACAAGGAATAGAATCAAAAGAGAAACAGCAGATGAACAGTGTGGATTTGTGAAAGGGAAAGGAACTATTAATGCCATATACATCCTAAGAACTATCATAGAGAGGTCAATCCAGACGAATAAGATTTATATTTATGCTTTGTTTATTATAACAAGGCTTTCGATTGGCTGAAAACAAAATGCAAAGAAATAGAAGACCGACACAAAACGAATCCTCAGGGTATGTACAGACGAATTGAAGAAATCGTCCACAGGAAAAAGACATGCACATCAACTGGTTCCTTAAAATCACAAAATGGTACGCTTATCATCGAAAAAGACAAAATATTAGACAGATGGGGAGACATGAAGAATTGATCAACCAACTAAAAAGACTCAATATTGATGGAAAAGATCTACGAATAATCAGAAATATTTATTGCGAACAAACAGCTGCAATGAGAATAGAAAACAATATAAGCTCTTTCCAAAACATCAAAAGAGGAGTCAGACAGGGCTGTATTTTGTCACCAGACCTATTTTCACTTTACAGCGAAAACATCATGAGAAACCTAGAGGAAGACCCTGGATTAAAGGTTGGAGGAAAAATGATAAACAACATTCGATACGCAGATGACACCATGCTAGTTGCAGAAAATGAAAGGGACCTACAAAACCTTGTGAATGTACTAGAAATAGAAAGCAAAGGTAAGGGCTTGGAACTAAACAGCAGGAAGACTGAAATCATGGTGATCAGTAAAAAACGAAATCCCCTCAAGCAAAATAACAGCAAACGGCACAACCTTGAGACAGGTTGATAAGTTTAAATACCTGGGAACGATCATTTCACCAGACGGCAGATGCACATCAGAAATAGCCAGCAAAATCGGCCAAGCCAAAACAGCATTCAAGAAGATGAAAAGCATTCTTACCAACAAATGCCTATCAATTCACATCAGGAAGACAGTTCTTGAATGTTATATAGAACCAATACTGTTATACGGTTGTGAGGCGTGGACAGTCAACAAGCAAAGCCAGAGCAAGATTGAGGCAGCCGAGATGTGGTTTCTAAGAAGAACGCTGAGAGTTCCATGGACAGCAAAGAAAACAAACGAGACAGTCTTGATGGAGGCAGATACAAGAAGATCATTCATAAGGAAGATAAGGAAAAGATAGGCAACATTCATAGGCCATTTTAGGAGGAAAGGGGAATTGGAGCACCTGGTCACAACGGGAAAGCTGGAGGGAAAGAGAGCACCAGGTAGAACCAGGTAGACCGAGGTAGAAGATACTAGACGGACTTGCAGAGTGGCTGAAGACAAAGAGGGTGGAAGAGATGCTTGAGGTAACAAGAGATAGAGACAGATGGAAGTCCATGATCGCCAACACCATGCGGCAAGGCACCTGATGATGATGATATATGTTACATAATTATGTGGCAAGAAACTCTGGGCAAAGCTGGACAAAATATTAGATGCTACTAAAGTCATCCTTTTCTTGATTTAATCTGAGGGAAATCATTTGCTTTTAAATAATGTATCCTAGCCTTCAGGCCTTTACATCAAAGACAGTTTGACCAAGTATAAAACAAAATAAATGAACAATACATCACTTACTGATTTCTTCAAACTAAAATGGTCTTTAAAATGATCAAAACTAAGGCAATCTGATGCACACAGTTCAAAATAAAACAATGCAATCAACTATACAAAAAAAAAACTAAGCATTAGCAGGTCTGGACTCAAACATATTACCTGTGCTTTGATTTCTTGTTTACAGCCTTGCTAGTGTGGTATCCAGAACCATATCAAGAAACTAGAGCGGGGGAGAAAAAAAATGCAAGAACGTGAGATCAAGGCACAAGATATTGGGGCAGGGGCAATTTTTTGTGTGTCAAAGCATTTGGAACAAAGAATAGCAATTGTGCATGCACATTTACAAATGGAGATTGGACATACATGCTCAGAAAGGAAAAGGTGAGAGGTGGAAGGAAGCAAAAACGTTTTTTTTTTGTTTTAATTCCAAACAAAAAGTAAAAATCTGCTCAAAGTGGAAGATTTCAACCCTAAAAGTTACTTGGTAACACTTTTAATGAATAAAAACTTCAGAGAAATGTGTTTCAATATCCATGTGATCTGAATCTGAATCCCAATAGTAAGATCATAACTAAAAAAAGCTGATGTTTTGAATCTGAATCCCAATAGTAAGATAATAACTTAAAAAAGCTGATGTTTTGAATCTGAATCCCAATAGTAAGATCATAACAAATATGAGCTGAAAAATAAATAACAAAATCAAACAGTAAATATAGAATGAATAACCGAACAAGTAAATAAATCAAATTAATCAAAACATACAAACAGAAAAGTACATAAAGTCGCTCAATTAATCAATCAACTAATTAATCTGTCAATCAATATACTAATCAATACACCAATATACTCATCAATCAGTTACAAATAGATATGAAACATTTACATTTCTCTCACAAAAGTTTTGCAGTAATATGTAGAACTTACGGCTGAAAGAGCAGCAAAATCTGTGTATCAACTGCATCAGGAAAATACAATCATAATGGCTGTAAAACAGACTTGGATTTCAAGTGGGTAAAAACTCACCTCCTCATAACCAATGTTGATAATGCCTCTCTGCTGAGCGTCCTTGTTGCGGAATTTATCAGTGAATGTTTTCAGCATGACGCACGCTTGGATGAAATCACCAAAGTTGATGTTGCGTGTGGACTGACGATCAAATACTCGCACAACCAGCTGAGAAAACTGTGGTGACCTGCAACGGGGCAAGAGCTATTCTGAATGATACAAGATATTATTTACATAGTCTGAATTACATTTAACATTTATTGTCACTTTTTTAATAAATCTTTTTTAAACACAGAAATCTGAATGAAAAATTCCATATCCCTGAATTATTAACTTCTCTATGACTGGGAGAAATGGGGTGAAAACAAAGTCTGGGAGGAAGCAAGACATAAAAGAGGATGTGAAGGGAAGGAGACATGGAGAAACAGTTAAAGACCACAATGTGAGAGAGACAGAGACTTTTTCCTTTTGCTGTTTAAATAATCAGGCTACATCGGCAATTAATATGGCCATTTCTGGCAGTTTTAGCAGGCTGCCAAGGAGCTTTGTGGTCAGCGAACTTGTTGTCAATCATCTCATACCTTCAATCATTTTCTTTAGAGAGGTGACATCACTGCAGTATGTGTTCAACTTTGGTCCTTTTGTTGCAAGACCCGTTTGTGAAGATGACAGTCTAAACTTGCAGCTCATATGTGCACCGAGCTGAATGTGTGCAGTGTGAGGCCTCATCAGGACCACTAGATGCATCTCTTGAAATAAGGAAGCAGCTGTCTCTGTCCATGGCTTCAGCAGTGATTTATAACACTCATCTCTTTGCTGTAATTGCAACAGTGCCTGGTACAAAACCTCTTCAGGATCACATGCTGCATCTCTGGACAGAAGATGGTAGATGTCTCTTCCTGTCTGTGATTTAACAAGTGAATTATGACGCTCATCTTCTTGCTGTGGCTAACACTGTTGTCTGACTGGCCTTCTTGAGCCCCTCATTTTGCCAGTTTATCTATTGTCTTGTTTCCACAGTGGACAGGGATCCACTGGATGATTATCTTTTTGGTTCTGATGACTTGCGGAAGGTCTTGATCAGGTAGGGGATTGTCATTTGCCAAGATCTACAGAACAGAGAGGGCACCTAAGAGGAAAAATATCTGAAGCATGTGTCTGTAATCTGTTGTCTAAGGAAGCTGCCAGCATAAACGCCTCTGTTTCTTCTTGGTAGTTAGTGTACTGTTTGCCTGTGGCAATAACGTCAGCTGTGGTTTGAGTCCCTGGGTGGGTGATGATCCCCAGTGATCACAGTACTGGTGGCTGACCCATCAGCGTATACATGTATCAATGCCTCCTGTAGGCAACAATCTGTGCTATCATGGCCCTGCTTGCTATGTCGTATTATACTTCCCCCGAGATGAAAATGGGAACACTGATGGCGTAACACAAATTTCAATAGCTAGCCATTCTGGTGTCTATGGTTCTGGCAGTTGCAAAAGAGATGTGACAATGTATTATATGTCTATTCTGGCAGGGCTTGCTGATGTCGCTCCAGCAGCCTCTTGCCCTTGTAGACAGTTTCTATTTTAGGCAATTGTTGGTGAGATCATCCCATTTCTGTTTCATGGGATGATATGGCAAGCACCTGAACACCTCAGCCAGCACTATATGTTTTTGCTTTCCTTTCTCTGGTTGAGAGGCTGGATTCCTGTGTCTCAATTTCCTGAACAGGCATAGACCTCATTGCATCAACAATGAGTCTCAGGGCCTGGCTCTGTACTTTGTCAACAGCCTGTAGTTTGATCTTGGCAGAAGTTGAAGCTATATTTCCCTGATATTTTGTTTTCTGTATCTTCTTGGTAGCTCTTCATGTAGTGCCTGCACACTTCCTGAGGATTGCTAGCTTGCGCATGACCTTAGCTTCTACTCATGCAATGTGTGGCTTCTAAATCTATCTACTGTCAAAAATGACTCCAAGGTAGATCAATTCTTCGTCCTTACCAGAGAAGTTTCTCCAAGCTTGATGATACCTGCCTCTGCTGGGTTGACAAAGTAAATATATTCAAAGAAGACTTCTTCATGTAACTGGAAATGCATCATACTTCTGCCCATGAACTCAGCCCATCTGCTGCATTTGCATTTTGTGAGTGGTATTTGTCGCATGTTTCTCCTTACAACAGACCACCATATCATCCACATAAAGAGCAGCTTTGATATCCTTAAGCAGCTCAGACACCAAGACACTGATGAAGATAAGGAAGAGAGAAGACCCCACCTTGAGGAACAGGAACAGTGTGGTACAGTTGATCATTGTCCACAGAGACTCATGCTCTGTGACTGTAGCTCTAGGCGAGCCTTGATCCACAGGTAAATAATACTGCTGGTAACTCTACCCTGTACACTTTGATAGGAAGGTACCAGTCCAATCTTTGTGCAATTTTTTCTGTACATTTATCACTGTAAGTGTAACAAAGATCAGCTTCTGTGGGGGTCTTACATTTGGTCTGGCTCTGAAACTGAGTGACTGTCATTAATAGGGGGATTAGCAGACGGTGCCCTCAGTAAGTTGGATCAGAGCAGGCACCACTGTCCACAGAAGTAACCCAGCAGCAGTGCAATTCTTTCTGGCATTGAGATTTTGATTGAATGAACTTGAGGTTGATGGTAAGGAGGAACCAGACAGGTGTTGATGTTATTCTCAATAAGGATCTGGATTCCTCTTTTGCTTCTTCTTTTCCATCAGATCTAAAGCATTGACAGCCTCTCACCTTGAAGGACTTTTTGCTTTTCTAGTGTGTTTCTTGAACACAACAGCCAATGTTTTTCTCATACAGGATATATTCTGGTTCAGTTTTCTTTTGTTTGTGATACTATTTGCATTCCAGTGTATGACTATGCAAGGTCTCTGCTGGCTGGAATCTGATTGTGTCATTGTGTGGGCCAGTAGCTCTCCCCTTCTATCTCCTGGTGCAACAAGACAGACAGAATAGACCTCTAGTCGCTGATGGGGGATTCTGCTGAGGTGCAGGATCTGGCACTGCTGCACCCTGAAAAGACCTCAATGAGCAAGCACCATTCTCATCTGATCCTGTAGATGTTTGTGATATATCAAGTCTAATGGTACTGTGGTTTGTCAGAAGGTGCCTGCAGGACTGGTACCTTTAACTTCAGCCCTGTAGATATTCTGTATGGGTTATCCCTCCCTAAGCTTATGGCCAAAAGACCTATCTTGTGAGCGCAAGAGACTTAGGCTTTAGACGACCCTTCACCACCTGATGTCTGTTACAGAAAATACAGGGCCAGCCCATCTCATCTTCACAAAAACTACTGCCAGCTGTCTGAGACTGTTTATTCACCTAGGCTAGCCTGGCTTATTTCATAGTTAAATTCAGTATCTGAAGGCCATCCATCATCCACATCTACTTATCTGGTGGTTTGGGAATTGCTGTCCCACTATCAAGTTGGAGGTGGTCTTTCCAAAAGAGAGACAAAACAAGACAGAGAGAAAGAGGAAAAGAAAGAAAAAAGACTGAGAGAGAGAGGGGAGAGGAAGAGGGAGGGGGGAGAGAGAGAGAGAGAGAGAGAGAGAGAGAGAGAGAGACAGACAGACAGACAGACAGACAGACACAGTCAGACAGACAGACAGACGGAGACAGAGACATGACAGACAGACAGACAGACAGACAGAGACAGAGAGAGAAAGAATTCCCATTTTATGAGGGTAACAGATATAAAAGAAAATGACCATTTTTTACACACAGCCATCACCTTAAGATGAGCTAATTAATTTTTCCTGAAAGAAACAAAATTTTTAAAAATCATTCCAATGCTTCCCCCCTCCCACCCATCCCCAAACAACAAATCTCTATGCACACACATAAGACAAACTGTTTTACAGACCTATATGTTTCAGAACAAACATATCAATACCTGATCAACAACAAATATGAAGTTAAAGATGATTAACTGGTTACGCCTTACAAAACAAAAAATAATGCTCAAATGAGGAAAGAAAGCAACTGTATTATTAAACATAATTAACAATGAAGAAATCATTGATTAAAAATAGAGGGAGGAATGGAGAAAAAGAAAAGGAGAACAAGACATAAAAAGTAAAGCAGGAAAAGGAAAGAATGTAAAACAGATAAGGAAAGAAAGCAAAGAGAAAAACAGGCAGACAAACAAACAAACAGGAAGAGAGACCAAAGACAGTAAGAGAGACTAACAGATTTATGCATCGTAATACTAATGATAATGAAATAATAATCAACCTCGGAACATTAAAGAAAGGAATCTGAATAATCAATGTTAATGTAAAGAGTATTCCACAGATGAAATCTATAAGATTTTCATATTAGGGCATGAATATTGCTACTCACAAATTGTACCCAAATTGCCGGAAAGCATTACTAAGCTCGTTGGCATCAATGTTTCCAGATCGATCTGTATCAAACCTGCAAATAAATTCAGCCTCAGTCAGCCAGCCAGAATACATAAAAAAACATAAGTTGCACACAACTAACAAAACCAGAAACCAAGGAAGACAAAATAAATTTGAAACATTTTCAAAAGGATTAAGATGTACAGCATGTAGTATTGACGTGTAAACTATGTCCCTGTCAGTATTACAAAATATTGTCAATGTAAGTGTACCCAGGCCTAAAACATTTGATTTATATTTATCTAAAATCCTGCATCACACTCCTCCTCATTATCAATTGCCCCTGGGGGGGGCTGGTGTACTGCAATGGATCTGTGTCATCAGATACTGTCAGTATTATATCCTTGGTTATGCGCCAAAAGATAGCATGTGCATTTTTGTGGAGAAGATGGTTGTGTAGGGGGTGGGGTAGGAAAGAAAAAGAGAAAGAAAAAGAGAGCTTTTTCTTTTTATGTGGGCAAGGGATTTTAGAATAGAATAGTTAATAATGCTTCAGCGATGCCAACATCCAAGACCAAGATTCCAAATTCCACCAAAAAAAGATACAAGATTATGATAATCTTACACACACACACACACACACACACACACACACACACACACACACACACACACACACACATCTACACACAAACAACAACAACCATAAAAAAACTAAAAACAAACACAATTCTTGTCTATACTGAAACAGTGGGAGACCTTTGGAGTAATCCAAGATACATCATACATGTGCATGCTGAACTGTTATTCATGTATGTCACTCTAAAACAATAGAAACAACACTCTTGCCTGCAACTACCTCAGAAAGGAACACTACAACTTGTACAAGCAAACAACAAAATACTATTTACACCAAAACTGAAAGCTGACATTTACTAGTATACTGAAACTCTAAGACACTAATCAGTAACGACAGACACTGACAAAATTTTATGAATTACATAATAAAATAATAACAGATAAATACTATACAACTTCAAAGAACAGACACTGTTCTAAAAAAAAAAGCATACGGTACAAATATAGACTAGATTCAAATAATGCACAAATTTTGACATCTATGGAGGAAAGACACATCTCACAAGTGAAAAAAAATTTATATATCTTCTATAGTTCCCATTCCACTTCTATATGGAAGTACACACAGTTTAGTGCAGGGGCAGGGAGCTTGCCAGATAATTGCTGGAAGATCTGGGTGGATTGCATATACTATATATACAGATTTGTCTGAGTATGATATATCCTTCCTGAACAAACTCCAAACTCAAATAAATCTTGATACAAATGACACATACTTTTCAAAGCAACTTTTCCAGTCTTGGATATATTTCCAAAGTGCAGCAAACTCATGAATATCAATTGTGCCACTCCTGCAACAGAAAACACCAAGAATTTGATAACAAAAATGACTACACACATGGCACAAATTAAGGATGTGTATTGTCATTTTGTTTCTGTTTTCAATGTAGCATGTGGATTTGCTTGTAAACATATGTGTAACTGTAGTGGTCGAAATGAATTGTGATGTACGCTCGGGAGTTTGTGTATACAAACACACATATAAACATGTGCAAGTCCAAGACAGAAAGATTCTTAGAACAAGGGAGGGCACTCCTGTGCATACACAACCGCATGTGAATACAGGTATAATCATATATGCAGTGAGTACACCAAAACAGGGAATCTCTTCCATCTTTCTGTAAATTCTTTCATTTTCAACTCTTAAAATCCACTTTGTGATATCATTTCTAAAAACAGCAATGAAAGTCTCATTCAATTCATATATATTTTTTATAAACAAACACACAAATTCATTTATAAACAGACACACTAAGACATACACAATGGCACATACATTAGACAGATGACACACTAAGACATACACAATGGCACATACATTAGACAGATTAGACTCCACAGTTTCATATAAAATCTTCTCAACAAAATTTCTCTCCTGATTGAGTTATAAAGACATGACAACAATACAACACAAGAGAGGACCAGATAAAACGAAACAAAACACAAAATAAAGACAGTGCAAACAGAGAGGAAATAAAAAACAAAAATATGAGACTGACTTACCGATCTTTGTCAAACATGCCAATCATCAGACGACAAGTTTCTGAGTTGAAATGAGACCAGTTGCCGTTTACCAGGGCTTGCTGAAGCTCTGTAGCAGTTATCTTCCCTGATCGATCTTGGTCCACTGCCTAGCAGTTACAAAATCAAGACTACAATAAGACTTCCTGCCAGTAAACCCATGTGTGGCGTACATACTTCTGTGTGTGTGTGCATGTGTGTGTACGTGTGTATGCATGCATGCATGTGTGCGAGCATGCATCATGCATGCATACCTGCCTGCCTGCTTGCCTGCATGTGTGTGTGTTCTTAAAGATGTTTAAAAAATTAAAGAACTAATAACTCAATGTCATTTTTCCTGGATAGTTCAAAACTGCCAAATGTGGCACGCTTCCAGAAAGATAAAGGCCAAGTGATAGAAGGATTATACAAAAATGACATCCTGAAACTGCAACATTTCCAATCCCACCCCTGTACTTAAAACTATTTGAAAATCATAATGAACATTTTGTTCAAAATGTACAGCATTCCACCATCCCTCAAATAAAATACCTAAAAATGTTTAAAAACAATGACTCAGATGTTGTTCAAAATGTAAAGTTACAGCCTTACACTTTCATGGGTGGGACTCAGAAAAAATTTGAATACTGAAAAAAATGGCGGGGGTCTGGGGGCCGCCGTAGGCCCCCAGTGGGGGTCTGGGGGCAACGCCCCCAAGAAGCTGAAGAAAATCTGAAATCAAAGCCATAAAAACTGCTCTAAAATGAAACAAAATGTGCTAAATCACACCTTTTTTGTTTCCTTTCAAACTGTCTATTACAAAGCATTACAGAGGGCTTATCCTTGGGTTACACCAACACTACAGACATGTTTCTGGAAGGGTTTTATGGATCCTTATTTTTCTAACCCTTAACCCCTCCCTAACCATAACCCTAACTCTAGAATGCTGGTTTTTGCTTTTAAACAACCAGGAAGGATATATCCCCAGACCATTTTACCAGGTTGACATTAATTAAATTTTATGACCATTGTTTTGTGAAATTATAATAGGCACAATCTTATTATAATTTACACATATATCACGCCTAAACGAATATTATCCATCAAGGAATTTCACTTACTTTTTGTTAGGCCTGATCGGTTCAGCGAACCCTCGTCAGACTGGTGGGCAGAGGCTTGTTGTAGAACTATTCAGCTGTGAGAACACTTCTCACTATCCGTGTGTGACCCCATTCTGATTTTCTGTTCATCAGTAGGTTGCTTGGAGCGTTGTGTATTTGGACTGCTTCACTGATTTGTCGGTCCAATGCACTTTTATGTTTGCCTGTCACTGTCATCACAAACTCGGGTGTGTTTTCTTCATGTTTGTGTGTAGTATTAACATGTCTATAGAGGACTGAGTCATTATCTTTGTTCTTACATGCCAATTCAGCCATGCCCAGAAGTACCAAAAGGACTGTATTAACCCAAGAAGTACTGCGCATACTACTTAGATGTAGTCCTAGGCTCCCGTGGGAAATGACAGTCAGGCACATTAACAAATTTATGATGCGCATGCAGTACTGCGGCTACAGCAAGAAGTTTAAGACCCAAATAGTCAAATCTGCCCTGGCAGCTTATGAAAAGATCAGAAACAAAGATGAAGAAGGGGAACAGCCGATGTACAGGCCGAAAGGTTGGAAGAGAGCAGAGAGGAGAGAGGAAAAGAGAAAGAATAAACAGGAATGGTATAAGAAAGGAGGATATGAAAGCGTAGTCTTTGTCCCTCCAACACCAAAATCCAAACTGAAGAAAGACTTTGAATGTGAAATCAAGAAAACTAACATAAAGATAAGAGTAGTAGAGACATCAGGGAAGTCAATCAAAAACATCCTCCAGCGATCCCACCCGTTTCCCAACAGAAAATGTAATGACCAACAAAATTGTATGGTATGTGCAGGGAGTGAGAAGGGGGGATGCAGGGCAAACAATATCACATATCAAATAGTGTGTGATAAATGTAAATCTGTTTACTATGGAGAGACCGCCCGTAATGGCTACAGTAGGGGGTTAGAACACATGGCAGCCTATAAGAACAAAGATAATGACTCAGTCCTCTATAGAAATGTTAATACTACACACAAACATGAAGAAAACACACCCGAGTTTGTGATGACAGTGACAGGCAAACATAAAAGTGCATTGGACCGACAAATCAGTGAAGCAGTCCAAATACACAACGCTCCAAGCAACCTACTGATGAACAGAAAATCAGAATGGGGTCACACACGGATAGTGAGAAGTGTTCTCACAGCTGAATAGTTCTACAACAAGCCTCTGCCCACCAGTCTGACGAGGGTTCGCTGAACCGATCAGGCCTAACAAAAAGTAAGTGAAATTCCTTGATGGATAATATTCGTTTAGGCGTGATATATGTGTAAATTATAATAAGATTGTGCCTATTATAATTTCACAAAACAATGGTCATAAAATTAAGTAACGCCTATATGGCTGAAACAAGAAAACTCTCAGCATGGACTTAATTAAAGAATTCTCGTTTTCATTTTACAGCTTGATTTATGGTTGTTGCTCCAGATTCCCATGGCAGTGAAGGGGTTAAGATACACTAACTCAAATGTCAAGCACCAATGTTAATCATCATACAGTAGTTATATTTCTGAAAGGCCAAACCAACTACATTTTATGAGGATTTGTATTACAGGGGGAGAAAAACCACACATACCTGATCAGGTAAAAAAAAAAATTTTAAAAAAGGGAATTTTCGAATACGGAAATCCGTCTCATTACGGAAAAGTCCCACCCCTGCACTTTTTACAGGAATACAGCAAACATGACAGACCACTGTCTATGTAACTTACCTGAAACCAGCCCCACAACTCTGCGCTCACACCAGGAGGGGGAGCATGACCCTGACCTCCATACCCTCCATAACTAGGAGGCCCTTGAGGGGTACCCCCATAAGGAGGAGCCCCCCCTGGTGTCTGCTGATACCCAGGAGCTCCGTACTGACCAGCTGGCCTCTGTTGTCCATAACCTGGTTGTCCGTAGGGAGGTTGTCCATACTGCTGCTGTTGGGATTGTCCATACTGCTGTGAGGGTTGACCATACTGTTGTGGAGGTTGTCCATACTGTTGAGGGGGCTGACCATACTGCTGTGGCTGACCGTACTGTTGTGGTGGTTGACCATACTGCTGAGGAGGATGACCGTACTGCTGTTGTTGACCATAGCCTGGCTGATTCTGTTGTGGAGGCTGTCCGTAGCCTCCCTGACTCTGCAAAAACGTAACTCACAGATGAGCTTAAACACGACTGTGAAGTGCATACCCTTTTACAATTTTTTTTTTCAATTACTAAAATTTTGTCTCGTGTTCTAAAGTCTAATAGGGTGGTATTTTAAAGAGAATGGTCCTTTGGTGTTAATCCTTTTTTGCCGACTTGCTCATGGATTAGTAGACTGCTAAGCTGATGATGGCAATGTTTTTGACAGCTTTGTGAGCAGCAGATGGATATGGGACCTTTCCATTAGGACTGACCTAATGACACTGAGCAGAATAATTAGTATTAATAAAGGAAGAGATGGAGAAATGATAGCTCCATGTTGATGGTTAGGTTCAATGAAATGTAGATTTATTGGGCAGAAAATAGTATAAGTTTTTGCTTTATGATCGGTCTGAACCCATAACAATACTTCAACACCTGGCATGAGTTTGATAGAAATTCCTGACCTCACCTATTTGTTGGATTAGTGATGATCTGTTTTCTCCCATCATATGATCTTTAGTATACAAAGTGTAGTCCATATATGGAATCATCCTTGTACTGTGACACTTCCTTTATATGGGCAAAATGAATGAAACTGAAAGTGAAGACATAAATAACAATTTACTTATTTAATTAAACCAATTAAAAACTGTTCCTCAATTCTGACCCACGCCCTATACACGACGGATGGTAACATAAACATGCCTGGTGACAGATTATACATGTATATTAGCAATCAACTCTTCTCTTTTCATTTTGGCGATTGACTTAACTATATGGTCATGCCTTATAACAGTGAACTGAGCTATCTGTGTGCGACAAGATCGGCCAATCCTATTCATGTTGATGACAAAATCGAAAATGCTCGTGATGGATCTAGATCTAGTCTAGTCGTCTATGATTCATGTTCGATCAGTAATACATACTTTAACCAAAAACATTCACTCACGTAAGATGGCTGTTGCCCTCCCCAAGACATGTCTAGTTTTCAGCAGACGGGAAAATAACTGTCAACTTCAACAACGTTGCGATATACAGTAGCAGGATTGCGGAAATGTTGTCAAGTGAAGCTAGAAAACGGGTCAGACTCGGCTTCCCTCTGTTAAGGCCAATCACTGTTGCGGTTTTTTTGTTCCAAGGGCTGTAACTCGAGTGCGTGTCGCAATTTCTCACAACGTGCTTGTCATCCTGTGCAGGTTGTTCAAGTCCAAGGCATTATTTTTTCTTAAAGAATGGGAGTCCCAAAGGAGCAACTTGAAAAGAAACTGAAAGAAGAATTGGATTCCACACACTTGGTAAGACATATTTGTGTGATCCTACCCTAATTATATTACATTTGCATTTAACAATTAGACAGTCATTTACTGATTACTAGTGATAAGGCCTATAACTATAAGTATTAGTATATCATATGACAACATGAATAGTTTATGTCAGTATGTGAAATCAATGATGATAGATTCATATAATATAACTTATAAGATCATAGATGGACTGCACAATATTAAAAGGATAAGAACTGTAATAATATTATGTTGTCATCATGTTCATGATGATGTGTGAGTGTGAGGGACTGACTCACTCCAACACAATCTCTAAGAGTCGCACACACACACACACACACACAGATCTATACGTGTGTGTGTGTACACACACACACACACACACACACACACACACACACACACACCACACACACACACACACACACACACGTAGGCCAATATCTCTATATATATATATATTAGAGAGAGAGAGAGAGAGAGACAGACAGACAGACAATATAAAAATATATAGATAGATATTGTTCGTTTCACTTATTGTATTGCTGATGAATGATTTGTGGATATGTAGATTACAGAAACCTGATTTTGTTCCGGGAATTGGTGTACAAATTGACAATGAAATCTGTTGGAACTTGGATTTCTTTCTAAAGGTTAATGTATTATAGAGTAAGTACAAATACAAAATGATATGACTTGTTGCAGGAAGTGGAAGATGTGTCTGATGGGTGTGGGGCCAAGTACCAAGTGCTCATTGTCTCCCAAAAATTTGAGGGAGTGAAACCAACTATCAAGAGACACAGGTAACTAATTAAGAAAAACAAAACAAAACAAAAAAACAACAGAAAGAAACGAAAGAAAAAAAGGAGGATGAAGAGTTTGATAATGATGAGGATGATGATAAATAGTACTTGATAATAATGATGATTATGATAAAATCAAATGATCCTTACCAGAAAAGGAGCGTCCAGTAAGGATCATTTGATATAATATGGCAGAATCAGGTATTAATCTACATTTCCAGACAAAAATGATAATAATGAGATTTGATTATAATTATTAATATTTGTTTATCATCAGTGTCATGATTATTATTAATATTACTGTTAGTTTAATTATCAGTTTTGTTCTTATTATTGAATGTATTTTGATCAGAGATGTTCATGATGATTAAATCAGATCTGGTGTACATGCTGTGAATTGTGATTATGGAAAGGATAGGCGTAAAACAAATCAACCCTTTCATCCATCCAGACTTACAGCCTGAGTAGCCTGTCCACTCAGGCCAAGCTTTGGCTGTTCAGCATGAAGGTGAAGGTTAAGGGGTGCTTTATGTAAAGTTTTAACTTAATAAAAATTTCAAAACTATTTAACCATGACAATTGACGTATGGTATTTTGCACACTGATTCAGATGGGATTGTTTTACAGTGCTTTTTCTGATTTTTACAAAACTTGAGTGTTTGATTTTGCACACATTTTTGAAAAGTTTTGTTGTTTAGCTTTGCCAGTGTTTCCGTTTTCATCAGCATCCAAATCCATGACATTTTATGATGAAGTCCCTTCCAAAGTCCATTTGAACTTCATTGAGAATTTGTTTGCGCAGCCCCAGGCATTTAGCCACATTGATGCAAAGAAAAACCAAAATGCAAACAAACAAACCAGAAAAACAACCAAATGCAGAGAAAAACTCTTTATTGATGGAATTATGCAGCAAAATTAGTGCCTATTGATGCAGGAGGAAGTTCTGTTGAAACCAGTATGCTTTAGGTGTAGTTTATGCATATGTCTGAGCTTGGAAATAAGTTTGATGAAATGAGGTTTGATGCCCATGCAGCATGCATTATGTGATTGTTGCCTAGAATATTACACTAGAGATACTTTATTCTCAGTGTTTCTCTCTGTCTCTGTCTCTCTCTCTGTCTCTGTCTCTGTCACTGTCTCTGTCTCTCTCTCTAGTCTCTCTCTCTCTCTCTCTCTCTCTCTCTCTCTCTCTCTCTCTCTCTCTCTCTCTCTCTCTCTTATAATAAGCAGTACAAGGAATCATTTGAAATAGCTTTGATTCCTCTTGGAGTACCGTCCTGAAGTACAACAGTCCAGAACATTTAAGGGAATTGGCAGTGTTTATGTTCTGTGATTTAGTACTCTGAGATGATTTAACATTTGGAAAGTTTTTCATGCATGCCTATGTCTAAAGTGATAATGACAGAAAAGTACTGTGCAAATTGACAATGATATCCCCTCCCCACAATCTGTGGTTTGTGTATGGATTGATGACTTCTACAATGAACCATGTGTCAGTATCATGGTCTCTTCCTGTATCTTTTTACATTCTTCCTCTTCTTTTTCTTTGTCTCATTTTACTTTCTTCATTTTGTAAATACACGATTTTGTTTATGGCAGGTAGAATGATTGTATCACATAAATGTCAACTAAAATGGTAGTTTAGAATGACTGTAATTCAGTAAGTATTCAGGCATATTTTCAAACAAAATTATTACTAGATTAGTAAGATTATATTACTAGTTTAGAATGACAGTAATTCAGTAAGTATTCAGGCATATTTTCAAACAAAACTATTACTACATTAGTAAGATTATATTACTAGTATTAGTAAGATTTAGATATTTTTACACCATTGGCAACATGCATGGCATATATATATGTTACGCCTAATCCGTGTATGTGCCTATTTCATGAAATCGGCAAAGTTTTGCCGATTTCATGAAATAGGCAACCAAATTGCTTATTTCATGAACTCAGCAAATCACTTGCCGATTTCATGAAATAGGCAAAACGATTTTGCTCATTACATGTAATAGGCAAAGTACAAATTCCCAGTTCAACTGTCATTACGCATTTTGCCTATTTCATGAAATAGGCAAGAGTTATTTCTTTTTTTTTTTTTGCTCTTTTTTTGCTCTCCCCATCGTCAAGGGGCAAAAATATGAAAAATCTCAGTTGTTATTCTGCTACGGCTGAACTCTCTCTCTCTCTCTCTCTCTCAAACACACACACTTTCCACTCTCACTATATAAGCAAGGAAGTATAGAGTGTATAGAGACGGTGACACGTCATTTTACCGCCATCATTTCAGTGCCACCAATTTAGCGCCACTATTTCAGCGCGGCGTCTTATCAGCGTCGTACATTTCAGCACTGAACACTTCAGCGCGGAACACTTCAGCGCGTAACATTTCAAATATACGGCGCTTAAATGTCTGGCGCTGAAAACAGGAAATCGTTCTCTCATGGACACGATGGAGGGACTTGCATTTGCGTTCATGTTTTAGGCCAACTAGGCAATGTTTTACAATGGAGAGACACCAAACGACGCATAATGATCTCTATCTTATTTGGCGCTGAAATGGCGCTGAAATATCATGGAACCTATAGAGACACCAAGGAAGTATAGAGTGTACAGACTACACACATACATCATAGTACACACATGCACGCACGCACACACAGTTTCCAAAACAATGATGAAGAAAATTCTAAATTTGAAGGAATTTGCAAAGGAAAAATCAAACTGTCAAAAATTCAGACTTTCAAACCGTTCTTCGTCTTAACAATTTTTGCATGCTCGTCGTGGGTGGCATGCGCTATTGCACAGGAATCCGTTCTTTAGACAGGAACACCTTTATGTGAGGCAACTTAAGTGCAGTTGCATCGCCTGTACCCCTGTCCATGACCAACTGACAGGGCCCTCACAGCCGATCTGACTGTGATGTCGTTGTCGGGGATCATTTCGGATGAAATTCCTTTGAACTTGGTCAGTTCAATTTGATTCCTTGAAAACCTGCCGGCTAGAATACCCGCCTTTGTACCCACCAGAAAGCCAGAGTCCCCCTTTTCAAGTACAAAACCGATCAAGTTAGCAGGATCTCCCCTCCCACGGTCGAACTCAGAGACAGGTATAAGTACGTTGTCTCCAACTTCTATTGTCTTCAGTTTTGCCACTGATCTACTAACCATGCGCTTGGCTTGTTTTCTTAGGTTTTTAGCTGCTTCAGCTCGTAAACAGCTAGCCATGTCACTGGCGTCTGAGACTGCACCCTGGCTCTCTTCGTCGACACTCTGCCCCTCCTCGACACTGTCATATTGACTCACCTCACTCTGACCTTCTCCGAACTCACTCTGACTCAGCTCAATCACAAACTCATCATCTTCGACACTGTCACACTGAATCACCTCACTCACACACTGACTCATCTCACTCACACACTGATTTACCTCACTAACACTCTGGCTCATCTCAGTAGCACTCTGGCTCACCTCACTCAAACTCATGCTTATGATGCTCTCCTCACCCTGACCCTCTTCACCAGTGCCCCCCTGACTCTCCTCACCAGTGCCGCCCTGACCCTCTTCACCCTGACCAACTATTTCTAAGAACTCTTCTTCGAGAATTCCGTTGCCAATTTTCTCCAGGAACTCCACGGGGATTTCTGTTGAGAGCCCCAAGGAGGTTTTTTTGCCAAACATGAGTGTGTACGGCTCCTTCTTCGTTGCTTCACTCACACAGACATTCATTTGCCATTGCACGAACCTGATTCCCAATGTCCAGTTTGGGCAACTGTTATCTCTCATCCACGCAGTGAGTTTGTCTTTCATCACCCCATTTGCCCGTTCCACAGATCCCTGTGACTGAGGGTGACGTGGTCTTCCGTTCACGAGGACAAGCTCGGGGAACATAGAAGCCAGTTCTGTGATGATTTTCGCCCGTAAATTCTCTGCCATTGTCCGATTGCAGAATCTTTGGTGCCCCGAAATCAAGGAAAATCATTAACAGTTCTCTAGCAACTTCCACAGCGCATTTCGACGTCAGAGGACGGAGAATGTGAAATTTGGATAGGTGTTCCTGGTAATGAAGGATCCATTTAAACGCACCGTCCTTCATGCTCTGCATGTCAACGAGGTCTATCTGACCTCGCTGATTCAAATTCGACACAAGCACAGGACGAACCACAGTTCCCTTAGCAGTCTCTTTTCTTTTCCTTTTTTCCAGGCATCTCTCGCATTTCTCGATGTGCTTTTTTACAGCCGCCATGGGAATGTTATCATAAGTGTCCTTGATTCGTTGGAGACTTTTCTTCTCACCGCGTGCCCTGAAAAAGAAGATAACTCCGTGTGAATAAAACACATAGGACATAGTAATGAAATGAGAGAGAGAGAGAGAGAGAGAGAGAGAGAAACAGACTGACAGACAGACAGTCAGACAGACAGACAGACAGACAGACAGTCAGACAGACAACAGACTCTGACATACAAAGACAGGTAAGATGATAACTCTGTGTAAAGAAAACAGAAAAACACGGACAGACAGACAGATAGAAAGACAGACAGAGAGAGAGAGGGGGGGGTAGAGTAGGGGGTGGAAGGGGGGGTGTCTGACATAGTGGCAATGAAAGATTGTACTTACCCAACGACAGGTGGACAGCGCCGATGATTTCTTTTGCTTTCTGCTCTGTCACCATGTACTTTCCGTTTTTTCTTCTGGTAACTTTCTCGACCTCAGCCAGAGTGGCTATTTGAAACGTGGAGAGAACATGGTATTCCTCTCTTGTCTTTGGTGTTTTAGAGTGGTCACTTTTCAAAATGTCTATCACTTTCCGTTCATATTGTTCCGTCCACAACGTAGACGCAGCCATTTCTGTCTTTGCAACGGATCACACAGCCACAGTGACACAGTGAAGCAAATTCACCCCTTACAGTACAGGAAACACTTTGACCGGTAGTCAGGCAGTCAATGCCGTGTGTGTGTGTGTGTGTGTGTGTGTATGTGCGCGCGCGTGTGTGTGTGTGTGTGTGTGTGCGTGTGCTTGCGTCACCACAGCGGACAACCACTAGTGTGCTTGCGTCACCACAGCGGACAACCACTAGTCTGTACACTCTATACTTCCTTGGTGTCTTCCTTGCCTATTTCATGAAATCGGCAAAATGCATCATGAGAGTTTAACTGAGAATTTGCATTTTGCCTAGTTCATGAAATAGGCAGGTGTTTTGCCGATTTCATGAACTAGGCATTTTGCTTGCCTAGTTCATGAAATCGGCAAAACTTTGCCTATTACATGAAATCGGCAATTACACGATTTAGGCGTAACATATACATTGATCATCAGTGTGACAATTCGTTGCATTTTCTGTGCAGGATGGTCCATGGAGCAATTGAGGAAGAAATGAAGTCCATCCATGCCATCCAGCTGAAAACAATGACGCCTGAAGAATGGGAGAAAACACAACAATCTTGATATTTTATTGCTATCTTTAATAATAAATTCCCAGAACAGATATTGGTCTTCTTAGTCCAGGCATTGCTCCCTTCTGTGCTAGATCCAAAGACATGGTCATTGAACAGGACAATGTTTTGAGCTGTTCTGTTTCTTCGGAAAGAATGATACTTTGAAAGTTTGGGTGGTGTGCATGAGGTAAATGATAACTGATGTAGAAGCTGTGTATTTATACTGTTTCGAGCATACATGGTGAACTTTGCCTTTATCAAGCGTCTCTGATTTACAAATTTCAGAGATAGTCAGGCTCATTTTTTTGAAGATCAACTAAGTAACATAACTCTTGAGAGTCACGGAGTTATCTCCCTTGTAGAATTTCTCAAACCCAACACAGTTTGCGCTACCCATTCAGCTAGCATAGATGCAGCCACAAAGCATAAAGTGGTAAGCTCAGAACATTCCTGGAGTTATCTCCCATGCAGAATTTCTCAAACCCAACGCAGTTTGCGCTACCCATTTAGCACAAGACGCAGCCACATTTTTTGAAGGTTACAGTTTTTATTTTGAAGTTTAAAGTATCATGGGATAATCATTCCAACTTAAAAAACATATAGGCCTAGTTTGTCAAAACATCTGTTGAAATGAAAAATGTGAGATTAACTTACAGGGTGTCAAAACAGCTTACACTCATTCCTCCTTCATATACACATGCACGCATTCATGTGCTTGGGTACATGTGCACACACACATATACACACACACATGCACGCGCGCCACACACACACACACACACACACACACACACACACACACACACACACACACACACACACACGGGGTACCCTGTATCCTCTTGCTCTCGCTTCTAGTCTTTGCCTGTGTGAAGTTCTTTTTGGCTTAGTTGGCAAACAATCTGTAGCACACCTCACTTAGGTATCCTCATGTTTGCCCATCAGTACTTTGGCCTTGACTCAAAACCTTGTTTCAGACATTTTCTTCAGCATTGTAAACAAAGGGAAAAGATGGAGGTGGAAAGTAGTACTCTCTGAATGTGTGTGTGTAATCATTTGAATAAAAGATGTTTTTCATTTCATAAAGGATATTTTCATATTGCTTTTCTTTCTAATATGTTTATTTTATTCCATTTCGAACATGCATGCGTGCGTGTGAGTGTGTGTGTGTGTGTGCATGTGCGTGTGCGCACTTTTTTTCCAGAAAGTACGAAGCCAGGTTTTGCCAATTGTACTAATGGCTTGTCATGATAAGTCAAACCAGACTCCAAATCAGGGTTTACCTGATTTTGCATCTTTCATTTTATCTTACTTCATTTTTTATGTTTTTGTTTCCTTGATTTGCATTTTATTCTATTTGGTGTTAGTTTTTAGAAGTTATTTGTATTTCATATGATTCCATCCTCCTGATTTTTTAAGCACAGGGCATTGAAAACTAATGTTGAATTTTACAGACATTAGGAAGGTCCTGGGTTCAAGCCACTTAGACACCTGGTGGGTAAAGATTGAAAATTTTCCTGATCTCCCAAACCTGCCAGTGGCTAAATCCCATTTACATGCAGAAATCAAATATGCACATTAAAGATCTTGTAAGTCATGTAAGTGGCTGGTTTACTGAAACACAAAAAACACCATTCATGCACACCTACAGAGGACAATGCAGACTGTGCAGCAATAGCCAGCCTGCACAGTGTTGGGGGAGAAAGGTGGAATACATGCATCCCAGAAAAATCAGAATGCTTAAAAACTACAACAACAACAAAAAAGTGGAGACCTCCAAAGCCAGACTGGCTGTGCCATTGTAGGTTTTTATGGAGAGACTGCTATAAAAGTGTGGCCTTGTGTGTCTCAGACTCTCTGAATGGTTCACATAAGTTGAAGAACAGTCTCCCAAGTGGTGGAAGTGGGTCGTCTGTGCCACAGGTGATGCTAACACTTAATAAAAAAAAAAAATTGATCAAAATCCCTACTGTAAACAGCCAAGAATATCTTGGACATAGATTTCCATTTTCTGTCTATCCTTTATCTGTCTGTCTTGCACACAAATACACACACATGCCATAGACTAACCTGAAATGCTCTCCCTAAGAAACAAAACAAAACAAAAAAATCAAGATTATTTTTTTCTTCTTTATAAATTCTGAAGGACAAACCAACACAGCCTACATGATTTTCTAAGAGATTGACTACAGTAACTTCCCTTGTCACACTGCATTTTTTCAAAATTTAAACTAATAATACTTAAATATGATGAACTTATGACACAACTTTAGTAAAAATCCAATGGTAAACACCTGAAAAATTTTTGAAAGATTTTCAGCTTATAGACATAATGACCATTAAAAAAAAAATGGGAAAAAAAAAAAAAATAGAAAAAACTAACAACTGAGACACACAGGTACATCCTCTCTCCTGTCCATATGAAATGATCTCCCCTCTTTAGAAGAAAAAGGAGACTGAAACAAAAATGGGTGTTCTCTTTTAATTTACATTTGTGATGTCATTTGGAAGACCAGATCACACTGCCCTATTTACTGGCCTTGACTGCTGGCATACAGCTGCATGCTGCTTACACAAGCAGGACATTGGAAGACATGAGTACATACACTTCCATGTCATAAATCTTGACCTTTACCATCAGTCTTGTTCATGCAGAAAGGAGCAAACTAAAAAGGTAGATCGTGGTCAGCACTTGCAGTGGTAACTGTCACCACATGTAGTCATGAAGCGATAAATGGTTAAATGGAATTGACAGTTGAACAACTGAAAGTATCAGCTAATGGCCATCAAGTGTGTTGTTTCCCATTGTGATAAAAATGAGGCTTTGAAAAATTACAGAAAGTCTTTTATTCCCGTGGGAAGTAACATACTTACTGGGCACTACTAACAAGTAAAGTTGCCTGGTACATTTCATCACACACAAGCTTTCAAACTTAGAAAAATCATGAGTTAAGAAAAACAGTGCTATGACAAAAGGGCAGTAATTGATATTTCTTGTTATTTCTTCAAAGAATTGTTTTCTTCTGATTTTCTTCTTCTAGTAAACTTTCAAAGCAGTATTTTCATAAACATCGAAGTTTATTAGCTTTTTCAAATAGTGAATAGAAAATGTCTGCATTATTTTTGAGGTAAACACAGAATTCTTACCTTCCAATCTCACTGCTTGGATTCACCCAGCTATGAACACATACTTGCACACCAGCTAAGAATAGGTACTTGCACACTTTTGGCATGATAATAAGAATTCTGTTCAAAATGAATGTTGTTTTGGTTAACAGTCTAAATTCTGATTAAGAGAATATTTGTTTACGTCATTTCAATTCAAATACACTGACTAAATATGAAATGACCTTTGTGTCTATAAGGCCAGTTTTCTTTGTGTCTATAAACTTTTGCTGAAAATGTAGATTATGTTTGTGTTGGCATACAAAGTTGTTTGCAAGCATTGTGTGCTGTTGTGCTTACTGATATTTTTCAGTTATCAGTACCAGATTTGAACACTCTCATGAGGCGTTGCATGATTTTTATTTTCTATACAAATTTTTGACGGTAAAGGTTTTAGTAAAAGTTTTTGTTAAAGGTTCCCATGTCTTTGAGCAAGGATGCCACATAGACATATATAAAAACCTTACTTTTATATTGACCTAATCAACGTTGATGTGCGCGTGCGTGTCTACGTATGTAGTGTTTTGTGTGTGTGTGTGTGTGTGCATGTGAGTGTGTGTGTGCGCGCGTGTGTGTGTGTGCTTGCACATGTGTGTGTGTGTGTGTGTGTGAGCATGAAGGTGTGAAGGTATTTTTGCACATTTGCATACACTTATACAATCAAAAGAAATTAGAAATGAGATCTTACCTTACAAAATTGATCATTTGCTCGTTTCCACTACCTTTCAAATCTGAGACATAGAGGTATACCTCCTGCCTTCAAATCAGAGGTTGTGCATTTAGTTTGGTTCTAGAAAATTTTTGTGCATGCAGCCCCCAGTGCACCAAGCTGTAAACGGGCATCTGAACCAGTCCAGGATTGGGAAGATAAAGAAACAATGGAGAGGAGACGGGTGCTGTCCTTGGTCTGTAGAATCTTACTCCCTTACAGCCTCAGGGTTACGGTTCAACTGTGACGAATTTTAACCCTTTGACTCTCGCACCCTATCCACCAACTGCAAAAACTTAACCCTTTGATTCCCTCATCCTATCCATCAGCTCCTGTAGGAAGCTGGTGGATGGGGTGAGGGAATCAAAAGGTTAAGTTTTTGTTTTGTTAGCGTGGTTGATAATGTGGCATGCTGGTGGGCAGGGTGCAGTAGTCAAAGGGTTAACTACATTTTGATCTATCTTGGGACCATCAAGATTGGCAAAAGCTACTAGTAAGTAGCAAACTGTGTTTTGCAAGGCAATATTTTCATTTCGAATTCACTCTATGGAAGATCCTGCGCTCAGCCTACATACCCAATCTCACAAATTCATTTCAAAACAGTAACACAGATAATAATGCTCATTTAATTTTTTATTCACACATTTTTAGTGCACAACATCCAATCACAGATGAGTATAATAAAACAGAACACAGACTTGGAAGATGTAAGTATCTTCTGTGTGCTAGAGAGAGGGCCACCAAAATGGGCAATTACGTTTAAAATCAAATGCCATTTATGAAATGTTTCCTGAAATATACATATACACTATCCTCTAAAGTGTCTAGATCATGAATGCTATATTTTCTCTATAATAAAAGGAAAGTCTATTGTTGATTTGACATTTGTATTATTGCTTGAGGACTTGTGCATTTAAAATGAGACATTTAAAAGAAAATGACTACTAACAACACACAAGAAAACCAAGCAATTATGGATGCCAACGAAACAATAAATGTTGTTTCTGCGCTATTAATATACTAATAAAAAGGTTTGGTGTTTCTTTTCTTTAATTAGTTTGTTTTTTGTTGTTTGTTTTTTACTTGTCTGTCTATCTGGTGTCTGGCTGTTTTTTGGCATACGATAAAGGAAGATTTAATGAACCAGAAAAAGATGTAAACCTTTCTATTAAAACACAAAGTCTCCTTTTCATGCTTCTATACAAACAATATTATAGACAATGAAATTAATATTTAGTATTGTTTTGGCCTCCCTTGTTCTCCTAGATTACCATACCTAAAATAAAATGGTTTGGTTGCTTATTTCATTTCATGTGCCTCAATATTCAACAACCATGAATTACTTTAGTTCGTTATTTCCTCTAAGTTATGTGTCTAATCATGTCACTCAGGTACATTTTGCTTGAAAGCATAGAAGAACTGTTTTTTTCAAAACTTTCACTAAACAGAGCTACACAACGTTTAGCTGAATGGAGAACAATTCATGTAACTTCATTATGTGCTTTTTGCAATAAATCTCCTTTCTCTAATGAGCGAGCTCGATTAGAGTTCTTCAAATGTTGTAACTCTTCACAGCAGGTTTCCGTTCATAGTGATCTAATCTCATCAACATTTATGAACTTGATATTTCCAGTTTTTTCCCTCTCTCTTTTTTAACAGACATAGTACGTACAGTGAAATTTATACTAAGCCTTTCAGCATTTAACTTCTTGCCATGTATGTTTGTTTTCTTAGCTAAATATCTACATATCCTGAGAAGCATTTAAAGGAATGAACTACCATAGAACTGACCATAATGAAACAAGAATTTCAGCAGTACAACAAGAAGCCAACATCACACTGCAGTATAATATGAGGCGTGTTTTCGCCTGGAATGTACATTCTGAACACTGCACTCTTCAAAACAAAGACACTTTTGTTGGTCAGTCATGAGGATTGCAGAAGAATCTGAAACTGATATAATGTTGTGGAGCAGAAAAGCTTAATGAAAGAAAAAGACAGATCTTGCAAAACTTACACTTCAATAATATTTTTATGAAGGGGTTTTCTGAGTGTTTGTCTACACGCGTAAAATGTACTTAAAAAAAGTAAATTGCAATGTGCGTCTACAGAGACAAAACAAAACATCTTCCAGTATAGTTCTCATCAGGAATCTTGATTTTCAACTCATCAACCACCTGTTAATATTATCAGATCACATGCACTCTTATTTCGCAATTTTTACACACAACTTTACAAAGACATTCTTTGATCCCAACATATTGTTCATTCATCAC
This sequence comes from Monoplex corrugatus, assembly GCA_030674185.1. Taxonomy (NCBI): domain Eukaryota; kingdom Metazoa; phylum Mollusca; class Gastropoda; order Littorinimorpha; family Ranellidae; genus Monoplex; species Monoplex corrugatus. Next base: position 160,169,067 of record CM060305.1, read on the forward strand.
AAGAAAACAAGACACACAACTTCACACAATATCATACCGTTACCAAAAAATATATATGCAATGTCAGCAGCTAAATTACATAAAATCATTTCGAAAGGTCTAAAATATAGAATAAGTTTTATTCTGTACAAACATTATGGTGATAAAAAATTTGTCTTCAAAAAGGCAAACTGAGTAGTAGCAAACATCACAAAGCTTTGAAGATAAGACTCAAGAAGATGGATAAAAGTAAAATCAACAATACAGCAAGCCAACACTCCAATCCAAACACAAAAAGTTTTCGAGTCCTGCTCACACTGATAAAGGCTGTGGACTTTAAGGACTGTACCAGTCTCACAAAACCATTGGTCATTAAATGCAAGGAAAGCAGAGACAGGGAAAAGTTTTCGTTTCATGATCGATAACACCCATCCACACACACACACTCTCTCTCTCTCTCTCTCTCTCTCTGTCTCTCTCTCTCATAGACACACAACACACACACACACACACACACACACACACACACACAAAGATATATATATATATATACACATATACATATACACTTTCTTAAACACGCTGATGAACATGCATAAAAATATATCACATCACAACCGACTTTTTTCCCTTGTTTTTTTAAACTGATCTCTTCTGAATTGTTTTTGTTCATGATAAAAGTACTCCAAGATCAAGTTCTCTCTCCAATGTTTTCTGTTACACTGTACACAGAACTGTTAGGATTACAAAATCCACTCACACTGAAGTAAAACTCCCATCAGTTGCTTTCAAAGGCAAGGAAGAAAAATCAAGCTGCTACGATCACAGAACAAATTCAAACTCACTGTTCAGATCATCACAAAATCATGAAGCACTGAAGAAAATTGAGGAGAATGGGGGATACATACACAGGATGGGAAGATGAGCAAGGTTGAAATGTCCTCTACAGGTATATGGAGGAAGCCCTTAATTAATCAAGGGTGCAGGTAAGATTGTCAAAAGACGAGACGGCAAAATCTATTCTCATTCCTGAAGAAAAAGTGCCGTGAAATTCAATGTTTACAAAATAATGAGGAAACCTGACGGAATTTTTAAATAAACGACGGGGAAAATGTGACATAAACTTTAATGCTAACAAAATACTGAAGAAGACTAAATGATTTTTTGTAATAGGAATGGGGGTAGAGAAGTAACAAATGATATTTTCATATAATGGACTTTATTTTTAATGAGCTGCATCTGAAAAATTAAGTCATAAAGCAAGATTTATACAGTAAAATCACTTTATCCTTTCAATCTTTCATATATATGAAAAACATTCTGCTGGTTCTTAAATAACAAATATGGGTGTAATTTTCTCGGCCATTTGCGCATATCACACAAGGAAATAACAGATAACTTGTTCCTAGACTGAGGTAAATTTGAAATTAATTATCCAGTTATGTAAAAATGGTTAATTTAACATTTCATTGTAAAAAAAATTTAGTTTTCTTTTAGTCAACAAAATCAAGTTTTTCTGACTATGAAATAAAACAATTCTATTTTTATATTACGACTACAAATGTTTAACAAGAAAGTTGATCACAGGCACGCTATTTGTATTCATTCCCTGTTTAACACGGCAATACAAAAACAAAAAGGAAACAATCACAAGGATGTTTGTGCCTCTGATAATCATGTTGCCTTGACATCATTTGAAGAGTAATTTAAGACACTGCTAGAGTTACTACTGTAATGCCTTTGCTGATGTGATTACTAAGATAACTGTCAATATGACAGCAAAACAATGTCAAAATGGGTGTACATTTGCTTTCATGGTAATGGGAAAGGTGGAAGTTGGGGGCAAAGAAAACAAAACGTCAAAATCAAATTTTGGGCAACTTTGGTGCGTTAACAACAGGGTTGCTCTGTTCCAGCAGTTTGCGACCTTCGCTCTTGTAGTCAAATGTACAATCATGAGACTCTGCATACCGATGAGTGGCACAGAAATTGTTTCCACATCTGATGACAGAAAATAAACACATGACTTTCAATGTTCATGAGCTATAACATAACAAAGGTTGAAATTCATCACCCATAAGAATACAACACTGCACTACTATGTAAAAACAAGACAAATGAACAAATGAACCTTAACATAGATATCTGTACAAACTTATACAATACAAAAAACAAAGCAGTGCAATACAAGAACAAAAGAGGTAAGAGAAATATCCTAAACAAATAAGACTGCATATGACAATTCTGCCATCTCTTAAAGGATAAATGACTTAATAAATCTGTCATCTCAAAACTGGGTTACTGCTACCACAGAACTCCTCTGAGCTTATGTCTGTATAAAGATTTAATTGTTAAAAGTACTTTATGCTACAGAAGGTAAAGCTCTGAATATATCAATTTCCAATACCAACCTGCATTGATAACTTGTAGCTAAGCCAGTTTTTCTTGCCACAGACGTAACAGCGTTTGGTAGCTTTCTTCTTGGCTTTAACAGGTGGCAATCGATGAGTGGGCGACATGATACGATTGTCTCGGCTGGCTGACACTCGTAGTCGAGCAGACTGTACACACAATAATAGATTCAATTTTACAATTTTCCCCTCAGCACACTAATGACTTGATACTTTTTCCTGCAAAATGACACTAAGTATAAAATAACTTTGTTTTGCTTTAAAGATAAGCACTAAACTTTCTTACTGGTAAAAATCAAACAGTTTTATTTTAGAAAAAATTTACAGTTCAAAAACATTCTTATGAAATACTTTCCAGTTGGCTGGTAAGAGTTTTACTACTTCACCGTTCATAAAAAGTGTCTTAAATGCAGGGGCTGTCCAGCCTGATCAAGTATCCCCCCTGTTGAACTCTTAGGCATGATCAAATATCTCCTAATGACTAAAGAACATGTATATATAAAAAACAAAAATGTTATTGATCCAAACATTTTAGAATAAACGGACTAAAATGAAACAAACAGGTGACACATGTCTTAGAACCAGCAGTCTCTTTGGAGAACATCACAATATAGATCTTAAGGATAAAAAAGTACCTGGAATCATAAAAAAACACTTATCTAATATACCTGGAATCATAAACAACACTTATCTTTTACGTTTTTTCCCATCAACATTTCAGCACACAGTAAAAGTAGTAAAGCCTTGACATGTTGTGACGGTACCTTTTACAACTAATACTTCAGCATGTACAGCTGTTTGAAGACACTGGACATTACATAAAATATCACTTTTTATATATTCTGAATATAGGAGTTCAGATCTATTTGTACTCTCTCCTTTAGCTTTAATTTTCTTTTCTTTCACACTTTGTCAGATCATAGTTTTCATCTACTATTCAGTTGTTCTATCATACATCCAATCTTGAATTTGGTAGTGAAGTTTACATGTGATATTCTTTCGGTGTATCCACTTTTATTCAGATCTGTTAGCACTGCACAAGGTTTTTACATCATTCTTTTCATGGCTGATTTGAAAAAATGCAACATCTTTCCTATTAATATTCTTTCCTGAATTTCCACCCTTTGTAAGCACCTTCCACAGAACATAAGACAGAAATCCTTAATACTTCAATCCTGGGTAGTGGGAATCATATTTCTGTTGGTTTGCTGTGTTGGCTTGAGTTTTCTGGATTTCTATCATCACTGTGCCTCCAGATCAGATGAACAAGCATCGAAACAAGTGTCACAGATAGGCACAGCATGTGACATTTCAGCATTTCAGACAAATTTCATTTTGGGGGGCTAGTATATATTTCAAATGGGAACATTCTGTCCCCAAGGACTACATGTATATGCAAAGGATTTAAGATCTATTTGTACTCTTCTTTTTTTTTTTTTTTTTTTGTTTGAAATTTTTCAATTCCTATTCTTTTCTTATTCAAAAACTTTGTCAAGTCATATTTGATGGGAAAATTATTGGCTATAAATTACATGTTCTTGTTTACCACTGCTATTCATTTGTTCAAATCATTTCTAGCCAAAGGTTATTTAACATTAACAATTATTAAACAAAAACAAAATATATATTTTCAATCTTTTTGAGGAGAGAATGCAAGAAGTATAGGCAAGGAGATTTTAGCTGTTATGCTTGGATCAATCCAAATTATGTATTCCATCATGAGCAACCATTTTTTCCTTTTGTGCTGCATCAAGCTTCATGTTAACAATAACATGCAACGACCTTATACACCCATCACTTTTATTTGTAAAATTTCTCATCTGTAAGTTTCAAATCACTGAATCCACCTCTTGATTTCTGTAAAGTTCACCTCAGTTTAAATACTACGATGAACTTTACTGAAATCAAGACGCAGAACTCAATGACATAAAAAATAATGTCAAGTCTAGCGAATAATGTCCACTTTACAGATGTTCCGGATAAAACAAACGGGAGTGTTTTTTTATTTTCACACACACACACACACACACACACACACACACACACACACACACACACACACACACACACACACACACACACACAATGTATATACACGAAATAGAGCTACACTGTGTGAAGATTATACACATATATGTATATAATCTTCGACTATCCATGACACGTTTCTTCCATCCTTCTCTGTCATGGATAGCCGAGCAAGCTCGACATGATAGATATAATCTTCACAAGAGGCCAAAGAATTAAGCAAAATGGACTTGGGATTCCATGATTCCTGTTGCATGCTTTCAACGAATCTCTCAGTACACATTTGCCACATAGGATAAGTGGGTCCTTTGTGGAGATACAACACAAATACCAAAATTCACAACAAATAATCAATATTTATCTTTAGGTTATATATCAGCCACTGATTGTTCCCCTTTCCATCAAAAATAGTCAAGCTTAAAATTTTTTTGCAGTTATGGAAATGACACTACTGTTTTCATTATTTTCTGCTTTCTGAACCTGTTTCATGTTTTGAGTTGCGTAAGTAGTACAATTAGCACAGAAACAAAGATCGAAGGAAAACATGTACACCTTTAACTAGTTTAAGTTCCATCAGTAGAGTACTTTATATAAAAACTGACAGACAATTATGAAAACATAAGATACTCACAAGACGACCTTCAGGAGTAGGAATGCGTGCTTCCTGAATACAGTAGCTTCCCATACGTGACTTGCTGGCACTGGACACCAAACTGCCGATGTGGGAGGTTCCCAGCTTTTCTATGGAAGCTTGACGTAGAATACCTGACATGGTGCGAGCTTCCCCAGTGGACAGACTCTCTAAAGCAATTTCTTTGCGACGGTGATCAAGACCGTGAAAACGAGTGGAAGTAGCAGGCCTTGAGAATCCACCCCCAACTGTCATCTCCTTGCGTGCACTGAGTGGAGAGCGTTTAAAGACCTCACCCAGTGTTTCCAGGATGCCAGAGGCCTCTGTTTTCTCAGGCGGTGGTGCAACAAGTGCCTCTGTAGCCACCAATGGAGTGGGATCTGTCTTTGACAATGACATAGGGAGGCTAGGACTGGCGTCAGTGCCAGAGGCTGGGCTGGCCATGGTCTTTGGCAAGTCCTCTCCACTGCTGGCCTCCTCAGCGGAAAGGCAGGGTCGAAGGACAGGGGTGGTTGTGGACAGGAGACTGGCTGCGGAGGATGGGTCCTTTCGTACCTCTGTGTGAGGTGAGGATGCTGCTGCTGCTTCTGCCAACTGCTCAGCAGTGATGGAGTGTGAAGAAGAGGCTGCTGCTGGAGACACCGTGGACATGGAGGTGGCAACAGGAGCAGTGAATGTGGCTGCAGGGGTACTAAATGTGTGCCCTACAGGAGGTAGGCAGGCATTCTTATTCAAAGTACGGCTGAAGGGCCGGCCACTGTTAGATAACTGGCGTAATCGCATGCGTGTTCCTGAGTGACTTCCAGAGTGAGATGACCTTCGACCAGAGGAAGGAGGTTTTGGTCGTTTCTGAAAACAAGTAAATAAATCAAACTTGCCGTAACACTGATTTAGTATATCTAACTGTGTACATTTCATTGAATGACTATAGTCGCTTTTGTAAATTACACAAAAGCTCTCTATAAATACACTAAATACAAAGAATTAAAAAATAATATTAAATTCAGTGGATAAAGTGACTACACAGAAACACATTACGCTTAGCTCTTCTAACAAAAAAACCAATAAACAATGAAGAAGGAATATTCACTGAAACAATGGCAATACATCAGGAAGGACGATCTCCTTACAATGGTATTATTTGATTAAGTATTCTTTATCCACAATATTTTTCTTTGTTCCAATTACCATGCTTCAGTAACTAAGTAATCTTCCTCCATAAACAAGTTCAAAAAGAATTCATTTCACTCAAACAATTCCATACGCACTCCATCCAAATCTGCCCGAAATTATTTGGCAAATTCCATGAACCTACAGAAAACCTTATGCACTGATAAGGTCTTGAAATGGATAAGGAAAGGGGTGGGGAGAAAGAGAACAAAACCTATGCAACATTAAGCTGATAAAACAATGATTGGAGCATTGACACAGGCACCAAAAAGGCATGATTTGTCAAGAAAATTATTGTGGGATTTTCTGCCCGACTACCTCTTACCCAGAGTTAAGTACCCTATGGGCTCACTGGGAAAACTGGGACCACACAATCAAGTCTCAATCACTTTACAGATGTACCATTTCCTAATCAACACTGCAAGTGTCTCAATCTCTCATACCTGCTTTGACATTCCTTTGACATAATATCCCTTCTCTTGAATGATCACTTCTCATCTGATGGGAAGGTCTAAAATGGCATTTCCTAATCCTAGGCAACCAGAACTGGTGTGTTATACGTGCTTGACCACTTCAACTTCCACATTATCTAAGATGACGAAATGTACACCACAGAGGGGTTCTTTCAACTCGGGGGAACAGATCAAGTCTTTGGGACATACCTGGAAAATTGGTGGGTTGTAGCTGATCATCTCATTGATATGAAACCATCATAAGTGATGTTATCTTCTCTGCTTTGTGGCAAGATGCACTGTCACATAATACCACTAGTGAATAACTTAGTGTTTGACTTTTGTTTTGTTTTGATTGCAGGTCTTAGCATTTTCATCAGAAACATCCTCTTGTACTCAACAATTTGACCTACTGGAAAGCAATGTGCTGCCAATACACCACTGTTAACACAGGTACCTACCATCATCATTGTTTTCTTGTGAACTTCTTAGGTTTTGGGGACGCAGCAGTGTGTCATTCTGATGACTGCCTCTTTAATTTCAGTTCATAACTATTAACCCAGGATTCACTGATGGCAACTACCAGATTCAAAAAGCTGTCACTAACCCAGGATTCACTGATGGCAACTACCAGATTCAAAAAGCTGTCACTAACCCAGGATTCACTGATGGCAACTACCAGATTCAAAAAGCTGTCACTAACCCAGGATTCACTGATGGCAACTACCAGATTCAAAAAGCTGTCACTAACCCAGGATTCACTGATGGCAACTACCAGATTCAAAAAGCTGTCACCCTCACTACTGTATCTGTATAACAGAATATTTGCGACAGAGATGCATGCCCATTTCTTTTATCTTTAGTAAGGCATTGCAGGACCCACCATGCTACAACATGACTCATTCCAAATCTGCTTGTTACTTTTGCATGAACTGATGCATGACTAATACCAATGTCATGAGCGATCTCTTCACATGTTACTCACCTGTCTTCATTCAAAGTTTCACAAACTCTTTGAACATTTTTCTCATCAGTAGCTTCAACAGGCTCACTGGGCTATGCTTGTTTTTAATGTCATTTTGTCCATCTTCAAAGAATAACGCTCACCTATATAAACTACAGCCTGTCAAAGAGTTGGTTCCCACAAACACTTTGTTATGTTTTTATTACACAGGTGCCACAGCTTTCCCTATAAAATTCAATTTTAATGTTGGCACACAGTCCTTCACTGCTTCAACATGGCATGATGCTAAGAATGACTGTGCCCAACACGACATCACACCATTAACAAATGACATCACAATATGTGCACTTACTTTCAAGATAAGATCACAAAATAACTGGGCCAAGTGTCTGTAAAATTTCTAAGTACTGCAACAATCATTTTTTAAATTACAAGGACATTCTTGCTATTTACTGGATGACCCTTCTGTTCACTGTCTTCCTCTCAACACCCTTTCTGTTCTCCAGGCCTGAGGGATGACAACATCCCCCACCTGACCAAGACCTCCCAGCAAGTCAGGTAAAACCAGTGGTAATTCTCCAGTGGGACCGTGCTCGTTGTGGGACAAGGAAATGAGACAGTAGATGAACTAGCAAACAGCATAGCCCAAGAACAACCAGACAACAGCATCAGCTATGGCAAAAAGACGATGATCATCAGACCACTCCTTACTTAAGCTCCAGACAGACAGAAAGGGACAACTACCACCTTCCGTCATGAGAGCAACACGCAGTCCTGAAGAGGTTCTCCACCAGCCACAACTGATTTAACGCCTATATGAACCGCAAGTTCAAACTGCCACCTTCACCACCCTGCCCATGCAGCCAAGAGGATCAAACAGCTGAACATTTATTGCAGCGATGTCAGCTCTATCAAGTGGATTGACAGGAGACTTGGTTGACTGCATCTCCTCTGACCACCAAGCTCCATATAAGCCATCAAAAACTGGGCCAGATGTGGCCTGACTACATACACATCAAAAAAAGTATCAACAACAACAACAACAAAAAAGAACTGAAAGACAAAGACAGAAACTGGAAGAATGAACACATCTTTTAGCAAGCATTCTGATGACAGAAAGTACAAATGCCGAAAATGAAGACAAGACAAGGGAAAAACAGAGACAGGGAAGGAGAAGAGTCAGTATTCAGCACAAACAAGTATATGGACAGAAAAAGAAAAGACCAAACACAAAATTACACACTGTAAAACGAAGATGACAGTATTTTGACATGACAGGATGGAGAGAGTGACCTAACACAATATCACACAGACAAACACAGAGCGTGAGAAGACTTGCAACACTGCTGACAACTAACTTTTCTGGTCAGGCTCATCTTCTCCATGTTGACCCGAAGCTGGTCCACCTTCTCTTTCATCTTGTCATTCTCCTCCACTTTCTCCTTGGTCGGTGTCTCCTCCTCTTCCTCCTCTTCGTTGAGGTTGTATACGGAGGTACTGAAAATACACAACCCAAAATAATGATTTCATCCTGTAACTTACCTAATGAGTGCAAATGGCTGTGATACTTTTTAACATGAAAAGAAATATTTTAATCCTGGTCAAGACAGAAGATAGATTCAACATAAAAACTAGGATATAGCAAAACAGTGCACAGGCATGGATAATACAAATAATAAAATATAAACATCTGGGATATGGAAATAACAACAAGGGTTTGGTGAAATCTGCATAATTTCTTCACATCTTAAAACTGATTTTAATGGCTTTGTGGACTCTTACAGGTCAACCAACAGTATTGGGCGAGAACAGAGAAAAACCTAAACAAAACTATGTAACTGACAATATCCACACTTCACAAGAGAGCTCTCAACTAGGATTTCCTCAAGGGTATCAACTAGGATTTCCGTAGGGACACAGAAAGTGCCATTTCTTCTTTAGCACATTTATAATCACTGCGATAGCTTTCTGGACAATATGAAACTACATAGGTTAGGTGAAGGGGACTCCAGTAATGTGCTTCAGATATTGAACTGTTTTAATGGGCTGTTGTTGTCATTGTTGCTGTTGTTTTTGTTGTTGCAAGGCAATGTTCGGGCGTTACATAATGTAGCTGCTATAGTCATCTAAATTAAATGTATATATACAAGATACGGGCATTGTTCTTTTCTTTTTTCATGGACTGTTCACAAAACAGTGAATGTAGAATGCAAATGCAATTACGCAGTGTGTATGTGTGCGTGCACAAGTGTGACTGTATGTGAGTATGAGTAGGTGTCTTTGTGAATATGTGTATGTGTGCCCACATGTATATTAAAGCATACGATAATTTGTGCATACATGAGAGCATACATGTGAATGCTACCCACATGCATACACAAACATGTGCTGAAAAATACTACAACTATATCAGCGGTAAGTTTTGTCTGCTATGTACTGGTAAATCATTATAAAATGAGGTCACATGTCTGATCCAACAAGAAATCATCAGTGCCTAAGAATGCATCAGCATGATCCATTTTCAAGGTCATGATTAAAAAAAAGAGCCTATACAAAAAGCAGACACATTAGACCTACAACAAAAGAGAAAATCACGTTATCACTTCAACATCTTGTTTGAGTTTTGATGTAACTGTTTATGTTTACTTGTTCTTAAAAGGTCAATGAAAGTGTGTTTCACCATAACTGTGATGAGTCTTTCTACCTCTTGCTGCTGAGTGTTCAGATTTACTGTCTTGCTTTGTCATCTTTCTCTTTTGCTTTCTTTTTTGTGGACTAATTATGTCAAGCAAACAATAACTCTGTAAGATGTAACCGAACAAAATAACTGTGTGTATGTGTGTTTTGTGTGTGTGTGTGTGTGTGTGTGTGTGTGTGTGTGTGTGTGTGTGTGTGTGTGTGTGTGTGTGTGTGTTTGATAGACAGACAGATAGATAGAAGACAGACAGACAGACAGATAGATGGATGGACAGACAGACGGACGGACAGACGGACAGACAGACAGATAGATAGACAGAAAGACAGATAGACTGATAGACTGATAGATAGATACAGATAGATAGATAGATAGATAGATGATAGATACACAGACAGATAGATAGACAGAGGGATAGATAGATAGATAGATAGATAGATAGATAGATAGATAGATAGATAGATAGATAGATAGATACTAAGATAGATAGATAGATAGATAGATAGATAGATAAGATTAGATTAGATTAGATTAGATTAGATAGATAGATAGATAGATAGATAGATAGATAGATAGATAGATAGACAGATAGATAGATAGATAGATAGATAGACGGACGGACGGACGGACAGACAGACAGACAGACAGACAGACAGACAGACAGACATATAGATAGATAGATAGATAGATAGATAGATAGATAGATAGATAGATATAAATTTTCCCCTGCTGTCTCAACTTTCAACATTCACACAAATCAATACACATCACACAAATCAATACACATCAAGTAATGACGCAGCAAGAACTGGTGCATGTAAACACAACCACCAAAGGCAGGCAGGCAGTCAACAGGTCGATCCCTCGAGGTCACTTAGCTTGTCAGTATGCTGGTTCAGTTATTCTACCATATCACCCCATACCAGACTACTCCGGTTTAGTCTGTCAACATGCTTGGTCTGTTATTCTACCACCCCATCCCATGCCAGACTACCCAGGTCTCCCGTACTGCTGACCAAATACAGGGACTTACAACATCAATACTGTTACCAGGCCTTACCTTTCATAGAAATATTGATCTTATTCAGCCTGTGTACTTTACCAACCCTACCCAAAGTGAGTTTTACGATCAGGTGATTGATTTTTAGCACTGACTGAACCTCTGAAGTTAATTTAACAAAGAGATATCTGCCGTTAACTTGTTTTCAGAATAACAGATAGTTTTATACAACTCTGAGGCTCATCACAGTTCACAACAACAATCTGATTTGTCAGCATAGATTATTTTTACATTTCATGATAATTCACATTCATGGAAAAAAAAAAAAAACATAAATACTTCATTTTTTAATACAAAACACAATGAGACTCTTTAAACAGAGAACAAACAAACAAACAAAAATATATATATAGTCTATTTAAGTTCTGCACGTTTGCTGCTACCAAAAAAGACAAAAAAGCGTATTTTTCTGTGACCTTCATTATCTGAGAGAGAGTGGAGTAAACTGATACAACCAATCTCAGTAAAATAAACATTAACAAGAAAACAATGAAACACACACACACACACACACACACACACACACACACACACACACACACACACACACACACACACACGTAAATATGCATCTACACATGCATGCACACATGCTCTCATGCATGCATGTACGCACACACGCATGCACGCTCTCATGCATGCACATGCGCACGCACACACATACACACACACATGTACATATGCATGCACACACACATGCACAACACTCTCATGCATGCATGCACGCACACATATGCACACATACACACACGCTCTCATGCACACACATACGCACACATGCACATGCACACACACACACACACACACACATGTGCGCACACATGCATGCACACACACACACACACACACACACACACACACACACACACACACACACACACACACACACACACACAGAGTCTCAATAACTTCTGTTTACAAAGCAACAACTGGAATGGATGGAAAATAACGCTTAAAGAGAAAAGCAAGCACAATTTTAATCCAAACAAAAACTTTGAGTGACCCATATATGTTAAGCAGTGCTCAACTGGTTCTGCAGTAAGGCCAGTTACGTGTACCAACAGGAGAGTTACATGAACTATACAAACTGCAGAAGAAAGAGCCCATGAAAAGGTAGCAAAGGAGTACAACTCAGGTTCTGCAAGCCAAAACCAATGTTTAAGCAGGGGATCAAACAAGCTTAGCACTGTGCTGAGCTTTTGGCCACTCTGACCCACTCCAATGGTGCAGATACAGATAGGCGGAGTTTCCAC
>CM060305.1:160186709-160189209 GCA_030674185.1 Monoplex corrugatus
TCCGCAAATGTCCCATTCGAAGCAAAGTCAGGAAAGATAGAAACTCTCCACCCTTCTGCTCTATATTCATACTGAAAAAGTTTTATGTGACGAAACATCTGGATATGTCTATCAGCCAACGGCAACATCAATTGAAATTTTGGAAAGGTGGGTCTGCCAACAGTGGCCACAGCAACAACACCTGACATTGTCTGCATCGTACCATATCCTTGCCAAAACTGGCAATGACTCAGTGATTGTGGCGCTGATTGGGGAGGGAGGAGAGGGGGGAGAAAGAAAGAAAAGAAGAAGACAAAAAAGAAATAGTGCAGTTCATGGCCTGCCTGCCTGCCACGGGATGACCTGAGGGATTAATGTTTCAGTAAGACTATTACTGGCTCCACTGTGGGTCTCTTGTGAAAGGCCTCCCTGGCCTTTGTTCCAGAGAGGGCTGTACACAGTAAGCCTAAAGCTATTAGTCACTTGAGTAGGCTAAAGACACTCTGTCACAGGCACCACTGATAGAGTACACACAGGATTAACACAGACCACCCTTTCTTTTCGTCCTGTGACACAGAACACATTTAGAACCTACCTGCAGGAAAAGCACACTATGTCTGCAGTCTATATAAACATTAGCACATACAGCTGAGCATTATATTTCCTCACAATGAACAACCACTTTACACATATTCTGAAACATTCTGAGTGGTTGAAAAAACTTGGACATGTCACCTAGGATTTCAGTTTATGGATTAACTTCCATTTTTCTATTACATTTGTTAACACTTTTAGAACTAAAAGTAAATGTGTAAATTATGAGGAGTTTGAACACACATGAATCTATATGTGCATGCATGCCTACTAAAAGACAAGTCTGGTTGCATATTGCATAAAGTATGTAACAAAAACAATTCAACTGACATCAAATCAAATCAAATGTTTGAAATCAACTTCCAATCGCCTAAAAAGACAAAGTCTGAACAATTAACACAGTCATCTATCAGTATCACAATGTTACTTAGTTGCTTATGAATGCTGCTTTGTAGAGAGAAGAGATATACTATACAGGAATCTGGCAGAGAAACAAAGATAAAAAGAGAATTAACAATTAACTGAGCAACTGTATCAAGTTATGCAGTGGGAAGACTGATGCAGAAATAATATGAATATGAACTGATGCATTCACTATGACTGAATACTAATATGAAATGGGTCTTACAACCATATATCTGCAGAACAAAAGTAAACCAGCTGAATAAAAAATAACAAGCACAAAGCCACCACCACCACCAACAAAACTCTAAACTTATTTAACGCAGATTATAACTAATCTTCTGTCATTAACAAGAAAACTAATTCAGCTGAAGTTTGCACCACACACACACACACACACACACACACACACACACACACACACACACACACACACACACACACACACACACACACACACACACACACATACACACACACACACACACACACAAACACACACACAATTCACACAGACATACACACACACAAATGCGCGCACACACATACACAAAAACACACACGCACACATACACAAAGAAAGAAAGAAAGAAACTAAAAGTATTTATGGACTGTGTATGTGAAGAATAAACATCTAAGAATACATAAGATTAGTAAAACAGTCAATGCCATCACAATGAAAACAATTACAATTCTATCATAATGGAAAAAATTAACTGTTTATTACCAATACCAAACTTGATTTTTAATGCAGCTATAGTTGTATTTTGTATGGTTTCAGATTGTACATTAAAATACGCATGGTCATATAGAATTTTAAGCTGTCTTCATGCTTTTTATTTGTTGTTTAAGTTACTATATAAACAGTGTGTGATCTGATATCATCATACACGTTCACATGTGGCTTTGCTAAATTGTTAAAAGTATGATATGAATGTCTATTATTAATATTATTGTTATGATTATTATCATCATCAATAATTATCATTCACTGTTATCAATGCTGTCATTTTTATTTTATTATTATCAGTGACTGGCACTATTATTATGATTATCAGCAGCAGTAGCAATGGCAACAGCACTATCAGTATCAATAAGATAATGATTACTAGTTTTATCAAATTCAAAGAGATAATTAATAATGTCTAAACATAGAGACACAAGCAGTGAGCAACATCTGCTCAAAAACATTCTAAATACTAAAATAGTATCAGTAAACACTAAACAGCAGCCGATACTAAATCACACCATGGATTATACTAACAGTTTCTTTGCCAAGCATTTAATCCCAAAATGACCGCTTTGTATTAGTAATATAATCTCCCTTAATCCCGTAACATACTAGCAGTTCTTTGTTACGCAACAGAAAAAAGACTCTGTAGTCAACAATAACAAAGCAGTAACTTAGAGCACAAAACGGCTCAGAAACAACACACTTTTTGACAGCATTACTGTTAGTAACCAACCACAAAATTGGGTAGAAAGAAAAACATATTTCAAAAGAAGAGCTGCTCATTTCCTCAAG
>CM060305.1:160191709-160284209 GCA_030674185.1 Monoplex corrugatus
TTGTCAGGCAGCTTGTCGAGTATTTCATCTTTGTTTGCTTCCATGTATTCAGCCATTTCCCTCAAAGCTGTGTCTTCCACTGGAACTGAAAATCATCAAACAGATCATACGCAATGTAATCATAACACGGAAAACAAATAAGAAATGAAAAACATGCACTCATACACTCACACATACATTTTGTCTCACTCACTCACACAGCATAACACACCACACACACACACACACACACACACACACACACACACACACACACACACACACACACACACACACACACACACACACACAGAGTGACAGACGAACACACACACACACACTGAGCACATGCACAAACACTGGCTTATGAACAGTCTGAGCATGATAAACAACAGCTAATACAAGCTAAAGTGACCAATTCCACAAAACCAGACACATGATGTATACATGTGCAAGCACAAGAAACAAACAATATTTTTCAGTCTCAGGCAAGCTGAGTGCTCATGACCAGAAAATGGTAAAGTAACATTTTGCATAATGCTAGTATTCAACATAATATTCTATCTTCCAGATCAAATGTGTAAATTTTCCTAACATTAGATTTAGTTCCAACAAACACAACAACCTTTCCTGATAAAAAAAAATGCTGCATGGTAAAAGCCATAACATAAATTATGTTTGTCTGAATAAATTCAAATTGTCACAAATCTGTTTTAACTTTTCTCAAACTTTTTTTAAACTTGTTTTAAACTGTATATAATAATAATGACAAATAAACAAAAACTTAAAAACTTTTATTGACATAAACAAGTGCTGCAATATTAACATATGTAGAACAGCACATATTCATTAAACTGACTTTAAATGTGAACAGTATCGCACTTCTGAAATGTGGATCAGCAAAATTATACTCAGCCAAAAGAGGATTAACAGATACAAATCTATAAATGAAACACAGACATTAAATACTGACTATCCTTTGGAAACATCACAATAACTTCAAATCACTTGCAGTGACATTTTGTATTGCACTGCTTATACAAACCATAGTAAACTAAGCTTTGTTTCTGATTAATGAGTATCATACATATCATTATCAATGGCAGTTTATTTCATTTTTTCCTCTTCTCTCAACTTAACTACAGTTTTTCCTTCCAGCAACTGAACAAACATCATAAATCTATGTAAACTTTTAAGGTAAAAAAAGTCAATTTTGTTGTTTTGGTTTTCAACATATGAGATGCATACTTCTTTAGTCTACAAAGTATATGGTGTTTTGCTGCAAAACCTATTCAAGCTCAAAGTGCAATAAAACATAACTGAAAACTGAAATCAATTACAACCACCATAGGGGGAGTGGGGAAAACATGAACTGTGTGCATCTGCTACTGTGCTACTGGTACAGTGGTAGTGGTATACTTACTCCTGCGTGTGTTGATAGGTCCACCTCTCATGGCTAACACCAGCTTGAGCGTGGCACCACTGTGAATCTGGTAGTCATGAAGACAATAGTCGTCTTCCAGCTCCACACTCTGCCAAATCAGATGCTGATGGGAAATGGGAATTCCTAAAAAAAAATACACAAATTAGAAAAATAACAACATGTAATTGCACTTTCAGTTTTAAATGTCACTTTCTTTATTACATCAATTGACAGAATGGGAATATACTGCCCTACTGGTTTTACTGAGGTAAAATCTGCAAGTATTACCAATCTACTTCTGAGCATAAGATATGCCCAATCCCACCCTTCATTCTTACAAATACCAATTCAACAGACATACCCTACTTCTGAGTATAAATATTCCCAATCCCACCCCTCCTTCATTCTTACAAACATCAGTAAAACAGACAGTATATCTACTTCTGAGTATAAAATGTGCCCAATCCCACCATCCTTCATTCTAACAAACACCAATAAAACAGACAGTACATCTACTTCTGAGTATAAAACGTGCCCAATCCCACCACCCTTCATTCTTACAAACACCAATAAAAGATTAAAACAGAGTGTACATCAACTTCTGAGTATAAATGTGTCCAATCCCACAACCCTTCATTCTTACACACACCAATAAAACAGACAGTACATCTACTTCTGAGTATAAAACGTGCCCAATCCCACCACCCTTCATTCTTACAAACACAATAAAGATTTAAAACAGAGTGTACATCAACTTCTGAGTATAAATGTGCCCAATCCCACCACCCTTCATTCTTACAAACACCAAAAAAACAGACAGTACATCTAACTTCTGAATATAAAATATGCCCAATCCCACCACCCTTCATTCTTACAAACACAAAAAAAACAGACAGTACATCTACTTCTGAATTATAAAATATGCCCAATCCCACCATTCTTACAAACACCAATAAAACAAACAGTAAAATCCAATGAAACAGCCAAAACAAACAACACAGATTAAACCATCTGCAGGTGATGCTTTTGTATTTTTGTTGATGTTTCATTGTTTGTTCTGTTTGACTCCCCTCCATGTCTTTTTTCTTAAAACAAAAACTGGACTGATAATTGTTTCAGTTCAACTTACGACAGCTGACTACAAACTTAAACGTTTACTGATTTTTCCCACTTCATGTGTTAAACTAAAGATCCTTTGTTGCAGTTTCAAGTTCACTTGAGTTACAAATGAGCTATCATCACAAGAAGTCTTATCTATTTGGTGAAATGCCATGACAGAGAACTGAACTTATGACAACACCTGTGTTGGCAGAAAAAATGTGTCCACAAGAAACTTTTCTGCTGATAACGGATGGACAATCATCAAATATGAACCAGTGGTCTGACTTGGGTACAATGTCACAAATGCATTACCTTGTAACTAAATCATCATAATAAATTCCTCAAAACAAAACAAAAACAAACAAACGAAAAACCAAACCAAAACAAAACAAAAACATGATACACAAAAAGATTTTCTTGTTGTTTAATGGGGTTTCACCAACATGCAACTAACATGTGACCAAAAATACTTCATTTAAAACAAAGAAAGAAATGAACAAACAAGCAAACAAAAATTGTAGAAAGTGTACAGTCAAAATGATGTTTTAGGGCATAATGCAATCCAAACATTGTGAACTTACTGAAAATCGATCATTAAAAGTAAAGTAAACAGAATTTTGAGAATCTCCGCTGACAATCATTCACACACACACACACACACACACACACACACACACACACACACACACACACACACACACACACACACACACACACACACACACACACACACACGCACGCACACACACACACACACACACACACGCACACACAAGTAACAGCAATGTATCATTCTAGTAACCGAATTCAATCTCAAACATTCTGGTTCTCTTTTCGTTTTTTAAGGGGAACAAATTAAATTTCTTCAAAATAAGAACTTGGTTACTTTGGAGCATAAATGATCAAGTTGATGAATGAAGATAGCAGGTAGGTAGCTTCTATATAAATTTTTACAAACGAACAAAACAAAATAAAACACACAAACAAAAATACCCAACAACAATAACATAATTTTCCCAAAATATACTGGACCAAAAACTAGGACTATAAGTATAATGTCTGCATTCAACAGCTCTATAAAAACTTGTAGCGTTGAGCAACATACACTGAACAAAGACACAAAAATGAATCAGCGAGGATGGAATTTAGGGTAATTCTCACAAATGATGTTAACATCAGCCTAATTGTAGACAAAGGCTAATTCTCACTGTGCTAATACTAGCAGGACTAAAATGGCCACAATAATGACAACTATTACCCAAAACAAGTAATTATTTTCATGACTTGAATAAGCCGCACCAACTAACTGCGTCACAACAAAGGTGGCACTGGCTGCTTACAAAAGCAGATAAAATCACTTTATGATCTGACCCTCTTCTCAGCTGAAGCGAACAGAACAGGGTATTCACAAAGGGGTGGCCTACTTTTCTCAGAGACACAAATCAATCCTATACTCCTATAAACTGCTTAATCAATGACACACGGTGTCTCCCACATTGCCAGCAAAGAAAGAACATAGCACACAGGACGTGAGAAAGGGAAATTTGGCAGCCAGCACCCCTTGAGCCCACCAAGCCATAATCGCTGCTAAAGTATTCTGTATGGGGCAGACACCACTAACTCGATCCTCCGATAACCTGTAGAAGGCAGTCGAGCATTGTGGGGGGTAAGGACTAAGGTAACGCTTGAAAGGATCGCTTGTCAACTTTGATATTCTCCCACTTTGACAGATCATGGAAGGTGAGAAGGAAAGATCTTAAGATGTTTACAGAAAAATGTCCCACCCTCACCCTCTCCAAAACCCCCTCCCAAAGCTTACACTAAAACACAAAATGACAAACACATGCACACATTTAGAGATCATGTCAATTTCATTAATTAATTTTCTGACTTGCTATACATTCTGCATTGTTATAATATTGTTAACACTTACATTTTCAGTCCCTTTTAAAACCAAAGCATTTATTCCAGTGCAAACTTCAAGATAAATATTTACACTTTTGGTCATTACAGCCAAAATAATGGGTCATGCCAAATTAACATACTTTGCACAAGTGATATACAATGATACATGTATGCAAACACTGATCATGATCTACACGTATTGTACATGCAGGTGTACTCATACACACACACACACACTCACACAACACACCACACACACACACAACACACACACACACACACACACATATATATATAACACATACATTACAGTGTTACACATATAATCCAGATAACAATAAGTGAATAACAGAAGAAAATACTGACTCAGTGACACATGTGACATACTATGATTTATAAGTTTATAATACTATTAATAGTGACAGATACCACAGTTTGACCACAATCATTCTCCCTTTCCTGAAAACAATAAAACAACAATTAACTCAAACTTAAAAAAGGCCAACAAACAAGCACACACACAGATACAGCAGCATGTCCAAATTTGCTGTTGCTCTAACTTAGCTGATACCTGGTTGGCATGGTAGAACTTTCAGTCACCTTCTGATCTGACTACGTGAGTTTGCGTAAGTACATCTTTTCCAAGAGAAATTTACATTCATTATCATAAAATGTGCTTTCAGTCTCCAATCAACCCAGTGAATGGGTACCTGATCCTCTTTTGGGTCAGAAATGGTGAAGCAGTGAAAAAGAGAAGTGGGACCTGGCCTCAAAAATGCTGACCCAAAAATAGTGGTTTCTTCCAGTTCCATATGACCCCCCATATGACATGGATAAAGGTTAACCCTTTGACTCCTGCACTCTATCCACCTACTGCAAAAACTTAACTCTTTGACTCCCTCACCCTATCCGCCAGCTTCCTGCAGGAAGCTAGGGATAGAGTGATGGACTTGAAGGGTCAAGTTTTTTTCCTTGCTAGCATGATTGACAATGTAGAATGCTGGTGGACAGGGTGTGGGAGTCAAAGGGTTATGGGATATCTCCACCATTACCTTTATTTAAAACATACTTTTAGAAAATGTGAAAACAAAACCAATAAACGAACAACACGGACAAAAAAAAATCTATATCACATTATCATTAAATCATACTGTCCTTTTTTAAATTATGAAAGAATAACAAAGTAAGCATGAAGAGACCAACCTTTAGTTATACATACATAATCAAAATAATAATAATGATATGACAACTATCATAAAACAAACAATAAAAAAAAAATCACATATATATATTCAAATTTCAATCCAGTTTCCTTTAATCACATATTCAATCCCATTTCCTTTTTCTTCCCCAATCACTCCTTTTCTTTCTCTTCTCTACCTCCCCCATTCCATCCCTACTCCCACCCTACTCCTTGTCCCCTATTCTTTTATTTTCAATCTGCCAGTAAAATGTATCGTAATATCATAAAAGCAAGAAGACTGTACAAATTGAACTATGTCTTTTTCTGTGTTTCAACTGTTTGCATAAATTTGTAAGTTTTGTTGTCTTATTTATCCTGTTTGAGGTCTGTCTGCTGGGTTTGAGTTGGGATTTGCTTAGTTACTTGCTTATATTAAGTTATAATGTAATAGTCAGATAGTTGGATGATAACTGATATACAGTGAATTGTGTGTGTGTCGTGTGTGTGTGTGTGTGTGTGTGTGTGTGTGTTGTGTGTGTGTGTTTGTGTGTATTATATGTGTGATATATCAATTATCATCATATGTTTGTTGTGTGTGTGTGTGTGTGTGTTGTGTGTGTGTGTGTGTTGTGTGTGTGTGTGGTTGTGTGTGTGTGTGTGTGTGTGTGTGTGTGTGTGTTCAAAGTATGCACGAAAACACTTGTGTTAGTACATGTGTGTATAGATTTATATATGTGTTGTTACTGATGTTGAGTGTCTGCATTATTGCTGCTGATTCAAATGAAATGTTCACTGAGTAAAAAAAACACATATTTTGTTTGATTATTTGTTGTTGCTGTTGTTTCTTAGTTCTTTGAAAACAATAAATTCCACCCATGAGAATAGTTTGTAAATGTTAGTATGTATACATTACATGTGTATGTGTATGTGTGTGTTTTGTGTGTGTGAATGCATGTGTGTGAAATACATTACATGTGTGTGTGTATGTGTGTGTGGTGTGTGTGTGTGTGTGTGTGTGTGTGTGTGTGTGTGTGTGTGTGTGTGTGTGTGTGTGTGGTGTCTGTGTGTGTGTGTGTGTGTGTGTGTGTGTGTGTAAGAGAGACAGACAGACAGACAGACACAGACACAGAGAGACAGAGACAGCTACACATGTGTGTGCATGTATGTGTAAATAAAACACTGTAATATATATTCAAATCATGATCAACAATACTTTTTTTTAAGTAATAAAGTATAGCTTGCATGAAAATTATTGAACCATGCCGTGAGTCACGTGTACACACATATGTACACGTGAAAACACACATACTGTTGACACACTCAGTCACTGTGTCACACACACAGATCGACAGAAGTTATGTGCCTATCTAGACTAAATATAACTGGGTACACTATTCGACATACACTATGACTATCACAATATGACACTAGGTATTGTAAATATCCACACAAAGCATCTCTCTTAAGCTTTTAGTATGTCAATTCACAAGCCAAATGACTTTGTTATTATGACACAAACAAAGGTCAGAACACACCTGTTCACTGTTTACAAACTTGTACGTACCTTCCAGTCTCTGAATCTTCGCTTTGACGGACATAATTGTCTCGAAAGGCGAAACACGAAGCTCAAAGGCTGTCCCCGTAAGCGTTTCAATGAACAGCTCCATCCTGACAAAGTTGTTTAGGCCTAGGCCTTGTTTCATTTCCATCGAATCACTCAGAACGTGCCATTCTATCTATATCGGGGCAGTCAAGGAAGGCAGAAAACGCACAATCTTTCCAGTTTCCGCTCAGCATTTGTTGTTTAATACAAATTAAATGCTGTTCAAGTTATGCCATCATTTGTTATTTTTTCACAGAACCATTTTCAAAGCGAAATGCATCACTTGGAATGACGATCACTCCTGACGGCGGGAAATATACGGATGTTTGTGCTTCCACCCTGAGTGAATGATAAGCTGATACTGTGGAATTCGAGGACATTACGGTTGCCCGTATGTTGTAGTTACGGACAACAAGTAGAAAGTTGTATATCCGACTACAGAAATGATGACGTAGAACACATGCGCCTTCTGTCAAACTAAGGGGTTTAGTAGACAGAATATGAGACAGACAGAAATATTTTCTGTTTTAAGTTTAATTGTTTGTCTGCATTGCCGTATGTAAGCTCTGCCATCGCCCTTTTTTGGCTGACTGATTGCTTTTAATGATGATTTGGGTTTATTTGTGAAAACAAAATTTGTCGGCGTCCTGCCTTCTACACAGTAGACTACACGGACTACGGACTAACGGAGTAAAACTAAAAGTGAAAGTGAAACTTTCCAACATCAAATTATAAAATAAATGATAAACTGATCACACATGAAACTGTATTACCACCAACCAGCGTCTTTGCATATCTTGGAATCAATATTTCATTTGTTCATTTACCATTTTATTTGTTTATTTATTTATCATTCGTGTATAATACTTTAATAGTAAATTAGTATTTATTCATTTTAATGTTACAGAATGTTTAGCCTGCAGAATACCAGAAGGCTAGATATAAAGTAAACAGTTGTAAGAAATGCAGAACTTATGTTAGCAGACTGATTAACAGCTATGAAAACACATCAACAATCTGGCAAGCTGTAAACATAAACTTTATCTTCCAGATGCCCAGATATTGCTCAGCAACTGATGGCAAACACTTTCCATCCATGAACATTGTTATCTGTAGCTGAAATCATGGCATCACCTGAAACAAACTCTTATGTGGAGTGACCAACTCATCCAGTTCTGTCAAAAGAAAAATGTAACAAATAATTTATTCACTATTTCTTTTATCAGAAGGTTGTGAGAGGAGCAGATATTGATTCATGGGACTAAAAATTGGTGTTCGAAATATCACAGATCTACAATCTGCTGATGATACAGCACTGATGTCAGACAATATCATTAACATGAAAAGAATTCTTTACATAGTGGATGCAGCTGACAAGAAGGCAGATGTAAGTCCAAATGCCAGGAAGACAAAATAACATCTGGCCTTGATAAAATATGTACTAATATTTTAAGACTGTCCATGCCATACACTGTTAAAAATCCCTTACAAAAAGAAAGTAGTAACATTCAATTTTGCATTGATCAGATCTTCAACAAAATTCATAAAAGCAAAAATAATCCCTTTACCAAAGACAAAAGACTTAAATACTTCACAAAATTACAGGCTAATAATAATATTAATATTATCTGTCATCTCTATTCCACTTGAAAAACATGTCTACGACCATATATAATCAAATTCATGGAAGATCATTTCTTATTTCAGTGCAGCGCATTTCTTTCTAACATGTAAAACTCATCCTGTCTTTTACAAATGAAGCAGATGTATTTATCAAAAGTTCTTTACTTACATTTTAAGAAGATATTTGACCTCGTTGCTGATTATACTTTCTTTCAGAACTTAACGTCTCTGAATAATCCTCATATTCTCAAGACCTTACCAGCATATAGGGCTTATGCACAGGTATACAAGGGGGTGCAAAAGTAGGTATACAGTTATGAAAAAAGAAAACACGTACAATACTCATTGCATTTATTATACAAACAAATGAATATTGCATATACATGTAATAACAAGCACAGCCTTAATCCCTCAGATACTCAAACTGCTTTTCGTCGGTATTCACACACCCCTCTAATCGAGAGCTGACACTCATGCACACTCTAGCACAAACAAGCCTGTAAGATGAACTGAATCATGTCATCAACAGTGCGCGGCTTGCATGCGAAAACCCTTTCCTTTACATATACCCAAAAAAAGAAGTCCATCTGTCTTCCAGTATTGTTTTAAAATCCATTTGTGCTCCTCGTCTGTCAAATTACCAGCCATGGTTAAATTATATTGCCGCTTAGATCTAAATTAAATTTCCGCTTTACCTGCAAAAAATTAAAAAAATTAAAAGTTAGGATAAAAGTACATACATATTATTAGTTACGATAAGATATAATTAATGACACTGAAAATTTCGAAAATAAGGCCAACTAACCACCACCACCCCACCCCCCAC
The DNA here is from genome assembly GCA_030674185.1 of Monoplex corrugatus. Classification (NCBI taxonomy): domain Eukaryota; kingdom Metazoa; phylum Mollusca; class Gastropoda; order Littorinimorpha; family Ranellidae; genus Monoplex; species Monoplex corrugatus. The sequence goes on from CM060305.1 coordinate 160,201,353, forward strand.
CACCCCCCCAAAAAAAAAAACACACACACAAAAAAAACAACAACTAAATCTGCTAATAATTTTAATGAATTAAGCATTATAATAATGATATGATACTTACTGTATACCTACTTTTGCACCCCCCCCCCCCCCCCCCCCCCTGTACTTATTATGCCATGATCATTTTGGATTCATCACATTGACATCTGTAGCGTTAGTGCATTTGGAGTTTACTCCAAGCATGGACACGTCATCTTGAGAAACTGAAACTGAAATTCTGAAACCAGTCAGATGTTAAAGAAAATGTACAATGCCTAAGCTCAAGTTAATTTCTCTTCTGAAGAAGTGGTATCATTTGGTGTACCACTAGGCTCAATTCTCAGTTGGTGTACCACTAGGCTCAATTCTGTATTCTGTTTCATATATACATGTACATCAATGACCTATCTTTAACATAATGCCAAACTCTGTTGAATATCATATGCTTTCTGGATACATAGAAATACTTCTAACTTCTCAGAATGATTACAGTTGTGTAGAAACTGAGTATATCAAAATAGTATGATACATTCCATATGTAGATCAATCCTATCAAAGAAAAATGTAATAAGGACAATGTAATTCCATTTTTCTCTTATGCTTCATTTCCTCCATATTCAGTGTCATCTTATTCAAAATGAATGTATTTTTGTAATGTATTTTTATAGTAATGAGCTGATAAACTTTAGAGTGCTTAACGATTGTAACATTTGAATGACATTTGTAGACAGTAATTAGGTAAACAGAATGGTGCAATCCATAGAAAAGTAAATGAAATTGTCTTTACTGTTTCAGTCAAGAGCAGCATAGTGACATCAAGTGGCTGAGCTGTAAATCACAGCCTTTTTGGCAGCTCAGTCTCCACCATGAGTTTAAAGGAAGAAAACTATAACATTGACTACCAGGGTGATGATGCTGGTCAAGTGGAATATGACACTGAACAGGTGGTGAAGATGCAAAAGATGATGCTAACCAAGAACCAACACGATGTGATAGATGTCAGCACAGTCTCATCAGTTGCTTCAAACCAATTCTTCATGAATACCACCCACTGCTTCCTAATGCCAGCAGGTTTCAGCGGTTTAAGAACTCTTTCTACTGTCCTCCACATGGTCGAATTGGTGCCTTTTGTTTGTCACATTTGTGGGTTTCCTGTGGTGGGGTGTTTTGTGGTCCCTTGTGGACAAGGAAGCATTACCTGGTGGAAACCTGTTCTCCCTCTTCTTGCTGTTTTTCTTCTGTTGGTGTGGGGGCTATCTCATATCTCTTGTCCGCCTGCCACCACTCTTAGGTGAGTTGAATCATAATGCAAGATTTGGCACTGATTTTGATTGCATGGTTGCATAGGTTTCATTCAGTCAGATAAACAAAGAAGCATACACACAGTTATTTTTCTTTGGATTTGTTGGAGTTTGTATAGCTTGTCATCAGAAAGCCCAGCTAAGAAAGGGTTATAGTAATCTAGTCTTTATAAAATAAAAGACACACACAGGTGATCTGTGATTTTATGTTTTTAAAAGGGATGTATTGGAGGGAAGGAGGGGGGTCCATAGTCAACTAGTTCTAAATATATTCTTGAATTTATTATCTTCAAATGTTTCTGCCTGTGAAAGGAAACTGTACAGTCACTGAGTCAGATGTTAAAATTTCTGTTGATCTGAACAGATTGTTCTATGTAGGTCAGTAATGTGATTGGAAGAGTTTTAGGATTTTTATAACATAAGAAACCAGCAGAAAAAATACATGGCATAATTCTTACTGGCAGCTAAGAGCACACAATTTTAATTGTCTGCTTCCCTTTTTTCTGTAGGAATGCTGATAGTCGGAGGACTTCTTGGAAATGTTCCAGGAATTGACATTGCTCGAAATATTGATCAAGAATGGGGCTCAGGGTGCAGGTGTGTGTACATACATGTACATGTACATGTCAAGTGTGTATGTATGTTATGATGTATGTTTATGTGTGTGTGCATGTGTGTAGAAGTGTGCATATTTTTGTGTGTTTTTGGTTTGTTTTGTTTTTTTGTCTGAATTCGTGGGTATTGTTTTTCAGACATGTGTTCATAATTTTATGTTCTCTGTGTATGCATGTATGTGTGTGTGTGGGTGTGTGTGTGTGTGTGTGTGTGTGTGTGTGTGTGTGTGTGTGTGTGTGTGTGTGTTGTTGTGTGTGTTATGTGTGTGTGTATGTGTATGTGTACACATACAGGCATGTGCGTGTGTTTGCAAGCTTTCATAGATGTGTGCAAGTATATTTGTGTTTGTTATGTCCATTATTGTTTGTATTGAAATTGACAATGATGTCCAGCTTTGTGATTTATCATTCAAGTTGTTTTGCCCATTAATGTTACCCATAGTGTGTATTTGGTATAATGTATATATATATAATACAGTATGCTAAAATTCATCTCCAGTTGCAGCTGTTTTCTCTTAATAATTGTTATGTTTATACCGACATCATGACAGACAGATTTCGTGTATGGTAAGAGATCAGAGTTGTTTTTTTTCATCCTGGCTAGGTTTGTTCTTTGCCTTGACAGTAAACTCTCTGCACATGTTAATGACAAGTATTATGATAGGCCTTGGATATGATTTGTATGTGCTGTTTGTCATAAGGAGAGTTTTCATATGCATGGATATGATTGGATACGCGTTGTTTTTTGTCAGTAGAATTATATATGTATACTGTATTTTGATTGCTGAAGTTTTACTTATGAGATCAATTTTCCATCACCAGACAACCCATTGTTCAGTGCTTGTGCATTTCATCAGAAATATTGAATGCATGGAGACTTTTCCCCCATTTTGCTCCACATAAAATGTATCACAAATAGGAGATATGTTCGGTATTCATTTATTGTTATAGGTGAGTTTGCTTTCACCAACATGTCTCGCGCATACTTATTTGGTTTTCGTAACTAGAAGTGATTGTTTTAGGTGACTATGTCATGATATTTTTGACAGGTTTATTTGAGTGTTGTTTTAAAATTAATTGCTTCATTGTCATTACGAGGATCAATGGCATTTATACAGTCTTATGTGAACTGTATGTTAATAACATTTTCTGACGTGCTGTGATATTGTATTCTAACAAAAACAACAATACAGTCTGTGTTTGCTGGTCATTGGATTGCATTTTTGTGCAGACAGATTGCATTGGCTGTTATTCTCATTTGTGCTGGTCTGGGGTTGGATCCTGCTGCACTTCGCCGCCTGTCCTTCGTGGTTGTTCGTCTTGCCTTCTCCCCTTGTGTGGCAGAGACCATTGCAGATGGCATTGCTGCCCACCTTATCCTTGGCTTTCCATGGCAGTGGGGATTCATGTTAGGGTGTGTTTTATTTATCATTCATTCTTACATTTTGCATATTATGTTTATATAATAAGCTTGTTGATATGTATTAACAAATGACAGATTTACAAATATGACTGTGTTGACTAAAATGAGATAATCCTGACTGTGTTCTGAAAGGGAGAAAATCCAGATGCAAAAGCTGATTGAATATCACAGAAGAATATGAAGGCAAGTTCTGCAACTTTGGAAACTTGGGTGTTAGTTACTTTTTTTAATATCTGTATTTTGAAAAAGGGGAGATGTTAACAAAAAAGAGTGTGGTGTGCTTTTTATGGTAAATATTGCATGAATTGTGTTAAATGCTTTGCTGTACATTGTGTGCAGGTTTGTGATTGCTGCAGTCTCTCCAGCAGTAGTGGTGCCCTCCCTGTTGAGTCTGTCTGAAAGAGGTTATGGTGTGGATAAGGGTGTGCCAACTTTGGTGATGGCATCATCCAGTATTGATGATGTTCTTGCCATTACCGGCTTTGGGGTGCTTATTGGAATGACGTTCTCCTCAGGTGAAGACTTTTGTTGAGGAGTTACTGAGTGTTTGTATGTTCATGTATGTTTGTATGAATGTATGAATACAATATGTCAGCAATGATTTCTTGATGATGCCCAATCCAATTAAAAACTGTAAATGCCCACTGGTGCTGATGATGGTATCCCCAGTTTTGGATTCCTCTACCACTTTCCTGCCTGGGGTGAATTCAGATTGGAATCTTTAATGTCGGTGGTTCATGGGTGCTGTTAGTGGAGAGCTTTGGTGGTAGTCTTCTTACCTGGGGTTGTGGTGATGTCTGTCATACTATCTGGTTCCTTAACTGAGCAATTACCATCATTAGCAGATGGCTTAGTAGGCCATGCCTTTTGTAAGTTGGATCAGAACAGCATTGTTGAACTCCAGTGAAGTGACTTAGAAGCTGTGCAGGGTTTCCTTTGGTGGGTGACCCACGATGGCTTGATATCTCTGGTTCCCATGAGCTTCCTGGTGCTGAGACTTTGACTGAATGAACTTGGGGTTGGTGGTGTGTTGTGGGGCAGGCATGAGTGGCCTGGGATCAACACCAGTTAGGCGGTGGTGCACAAGTTGGAGCAGAAAAAAAAATAAGGAAGAAAGTAAATCATACAGCTTGACCATCTTTTTGCAGTATATATATGTCCTTCATATGATGGATGTACATATGGAATGTCTCTCGGTGCATGTGCACATGTGTCCAGTATTGATTGTCTTCACATAATGAGGGTCTATTTGAGGAGTTCATAGATGACTTCAGCATGTGCGGAGTGTGCATACGATGGACATGCAATAACTAGTGAGAATATGGCTATGAAAATGTAAAAAAATATTTTTTTGAAATAATGATCAGTGCGTTTCTATACAATATTCCATTGAGGTAACATCCCTTTTCCCAAATGACTCATTCCCAACAGTTGGGGAGGTCTACCAGAGTTGACATCTTGTACCTGCTTAGTACCTCAGCTTCCAAGTCATCTAAGTCACAGAGGGGCTCTTTAGATTACATAAGTTGATCTGCAAGTAATGCCACACTTTATTTGCCTGTCTTCATTATTCTTGTCAGTATCTTTAACTGGGCTATGCTTGCCTTTAATGTCATTTCATCCAACTTTAAAGAATGGCGCTGACCTATAAACTGCAGCCTGCAAAAGAGCTTGTGTCCAACATACACTCTGTAGTGTTTTGATATATCTGCACCAGAACTTTCTTCTTAAAATTTGGTTTCAGTGTAAGCGTGCTGTTCTTCAACTTAAACATGGCAATGATGTTTGGAACTGCTGTACTCAACATGATGTCATAACAAATAAGGTTACAGTATTTGCACGTAACTTCATAATTAGATCACAGAATAATTGGGCCAGAAGTCTGTAAAGTTTCAAAGTGCTGCGACAGTTACTTTTAATGCTACTAGGACATTCTCACTTTTTTTTTTTTATAATGATCTTCATATGTTTGTATATATTTCTTATAATTCAGATGATCTTTTGTTTATTTCAGGTGATTTAGTATGGACCATTTTCAAGGGGCCTGTAGAAGCAGTTGTCGGCATTCTTGTTGGAATTGTCATGGGTGTCATCTTGTGGTATGTGCCACAAAAGAAAAGTGTAAGTTTGTATTATATTCTTTGTCATGTACATCTTCGTTTGTTCATTGTTGATTACTTCCTATCTTGTGTGTATCAGTGTTCTTTGTGTGTTGCATACTAGCAGAAGTTCATCTAAATTTGTTAATCCCTTTGCTATTTATGTTTTACTGCGTTGTGTAAGCTGAGACATTTTTCAGAAAAGCTGAATATTCACATGTACATTTTTGTTCACTCATATCTTCAAAACTATAAGTGACGTGAATTAGAAATGAGTACAGATATTCTCATTGTACCAGCATGATTTGCAAATAGTAAACCACATTGTCGCCCAGTCTTTTTGAAAAGCCACACTCCTTTTATTCACATTTTCTCTCTCAGTGTCTTCTTTCTGTTTGCTTTTCAGAAACACCTGGTGTTGTTCCGGTCAGTCATGCTGGTGGGCTTTTCACTGCTGTCCATTTTTGGCAGCAAGAAAGTGGGGTGGTCAGGTTCAGGGCCACTGGCAGCTCTCACCTTGGCCTTTGTGGCAGCCCTGAGGTGGCGATCAGAAATAAAAGAGGGAGAAACTGTAAGTGACAGTTTATTCATTTTTCTTCGGTTTAGTTCTTCTGTGTGATGATGAAAATCTCTCATTAATATTGTGTTTGTAAAATATTTAATTCCAGTTTACTTGTGTCAACCATTGTTTTGTTACATATGTACTGAGCATGTGGAGTTAGTATATTTTATGGTATGCATGTACTGAACTTGCACAGATATGCGTCTTCTTCTTAAGCAGGCTACAGCTCCTATGAGCACTCCGTATCTAAGCTTATAAATTCATACAAGTCTACCTACCTAGCAAAGTGAGTGGATTTTTGCATGTTATCATCATCATGTGCCTTGCTCAAATTGCAGCATAGTGTTGGTGATAATGGCCTTCCATATGAATGTGTCTTTTGTTGCTGCAGGTATATCTCCTACCTTTCTGTCCTCATCCACTCTGCAAAACCGTCCAATATTTTCTCCCTGGGTCTACCTTGTTCTCTTTATCCCTCCAGCTATGCTGTTGGGGCTTGATGCTCAAATTTCTCTTGCCTTATGAAGTGACGTATAAATGTTGCTTGTCTTTTCCTTATCTTCTTTATTAAAGTTCTTTTTGTGTTTGCCTCTTTCAAGACTCTCTCATATGACTGTTTTTTATCCAGCCTTAAAGACAATCATACTCTAGGGATCTAAGCAGAGAATTTGGAAGAAATACAAGTAAATGATCTTGAAGGCAGAAACAAGAAAATGTCTTGTGAGGAAAACAAAGCATGACAGGAAAGAAGAACCCACAACTGTCTAAAAACAAACTAGATAGCTTCCATGATTCCGAAACAAGAGGGTACCTTAATTCCTGCACACACAACACCCCACTGCAGGTAGCTGTTGTGCTAAGTTTCTGTGGTAAGCCATGTGCTGATATCATATCATGTGACTTGACTTTCGTTTGTGTCCAGAGACTTTTGTCCTAAGTCAGTTTAAAGCATGTGTTGCATTGACCTACTACTCTTGGTAGGGAGCAGATGGGTATGGAGTTGGCTTACAGACAGCCTCTGATCCTGGGTAATGACTGTCTCTGCTGTTTCACTTTGGAGAGAGACAGATTAGATGTGAAAATGTGACCAATGTATAGTTTGAAGTCAGCTGTTTTGATGTGAAAATGTGATTATGTTACTTAAAGAAGGCAGTTGTTTCATTCTTTGGTTATGAACAAGGCAGATTGTAATGGTACCATTATAACACCATGATGAAGACGTCTAAGACAGGAGTAAATAAAGATCAATGGAACTTAAATAAGCCTGCAGACTGTTTTAGCTATTATGGTGAATTTTATCGACTCCTCCATTGTGCTTCTTTTCCCCGTGAATGAACCTATACCAGAAGAACAAGAAAACCAATGTAAGCGCGTCTCCAACAAGACAAAACAAAACAAGCGCAAATATTCGGCCAACTAGCCTTTGTCAAGCGCGAACGCACAGTCACAGACAGATCACAGACACCAAACAATGGATAATAAAAACGGGACTAAAAACTTCCCTGCCACCTCGTCTTGTAATATACCCCAATGAACCTATGCTGGAAAGATGAGAACACTCCCCACACACTTCAGTTCAACTCTTCTTTGTCACCAGGTGACATTTCCTTTGTGTTAATCTTTTCCTTATGGTAATAAGAATGTAAATGGTTTGATTATTTTACATTTTGTCAGAGGGTGGCGAGAAAGCAGCTGCATGCTGGTAATATTAACATATACAGTCGCTGTTTCATTATTTTATTCAGTTTCTGTCAGACAGTCTCTTGAAGACCAAGCAGTGCACATAACCTGCCTAACATGCTGAACCTATGCAGTGATCAAATCATGTTTAACCCTCTTAGCTTCATTACGACCGCAGCCGACAGTTTCGTAGGCACTGCCTAGCGCTTCGTTACAGCCGTACACGACCGTAAAAGTCGCCATGAGCATGGGCTGTTTTGATCACGTACTGATCACATGTTTCTGGCCCTGGGAGACTGACAATTAGTCAAACATTCTTGGCATCATCCAATGAGATGATCTTGGGAAAATTAGCACTACACATTCACTTATGCTTGGGCGCGAAATGTGGTTGGGGTATTTTCATTCATGCCTCGTAGTGTGTGAAACAATGGCAATGCCCTTTGTAGCAGACAGGTTTCAGGATACAGATGATTCTCCAGATTATTCAGATGAGGAATTAAATACTACTGCTCGTGAATTAGAAAAACATGAAGAAGATGTAGCTGAGTCAGATATTGAGGTTGGTGAGGGGGAAGATGATGAAAACTGTGGTTTAGGAGAGCAGACTGACACAGAAGATAGCACTCCGCTGGCCGCATTCCAGCGAACGTGGCACCCAGGACTGGTTCCGCTGATAGTATAGAAATTTGATCTCCCGGTCAGACCAAATTGTACACTGCCAGCTAATGCCAAACTTTTAGATTATGTCTTTTTGTTTTTGTACTGACAATTAGTTAACTATATTATGAACACTGAATGTAGTTTTGTAGTGGAAAGAAAAATAGTGATAAAAACTACCTGAACAAACTGTGTAAAATACCTGAGGAGCACTTGGTGACATTTGGTGACCACTGTGAGCACTATCACATGGAAACGCTGTTAGACACTTTAACTAGGCCATACTCTAATTCATTACTCATCTGTATGTGTTGTGGTCACGTATAGGTGTGCTTCTCTTGTTTTCATAATATTGTCACTTATTTATTCATGTTTGGTGACATCTTTGGTGACAATGACATGACAAGCAGTGGTTAGAAAGCCATACTCACTTGGATATGGAAGTAAAGCATGTTTACCGACACCTGACAAATTTCTAGCTTTATATCTAATCAGATATGCTCACAGTGTACTCATAAACAGAGTAACCCTATTTTGGGGGAAAAAGCTTCAGAAAATTCGAAATCTAGGGGCAGTTCAGCTCTCTAGAATACAAATACAAGAGGGTTAATGAAACAGAATATGTATTACATGGTAACTCAAACCCCCACCCAACCCCACTCATACACTAATATTTTCCTTCTGTGTATGCAGAATCCAGTGGAAGAAGTTATGGGCATACTGTGGATGATTTTCCAACCGCTTTTGTTTGGTCTGATTGCTGCTGCTGTTGAAATCAACAAGCTGAGAGCTGATACTGTGGGTAAGCTGAGGTCTTATGTTGCAGTGTACATGATATTGGCCTGGTGGTCAAAACTTCACTTGTTTACAATCTGAATGGAAAGGTGCATTCACTGCACTCAAACAATTCCATATGCGCCCCACCCAAGGTCTTCAAATGGGTGAAGGTAAGGACTGAGGAAGGCATTGGGCTTATGAAACACTAAGCTGGCTCCATCAGAAAGATTGAAACGTTAGGGTGGGCAATAAAACAGGATAATTTTTATGTTTCACACTGGATAATTTTTTTTGTTTTGCGCTAAAGATACCACTGAACTTGAGTACTTGACTGTTTCAGTTGAGCCAGCCAACTTATTATATCAGCACACTTAAAGTCATATATCTGATAATAAAAAGGCAATTTCTGTTTATGAGTATGATGTATATTTTTTTAACAGTGGTGTTGTAAGAGTGCTATGCAAAGACATGAAATGAAAATATGGGGAAATTACTTTGATTGTCTGGAAGTTACTTTGAGTAGCACCCTCCTGCGAAATGTTTTTAATTACGCTTATTAGATGCTTTTAAGTTTGAAACATGATTTAGTATCAGATAAGTGTATGTGTGTGTGTGTATGTGTGTGTGTGTGTGTGTGTGTGTGTGTGTGTGTGTGTGTGTGTGTGTGTGTGTGTTTGATTAACAAAGGCAAAGAAAACAGAAATGTTTTGTTCATCAGTTTAAACATGTTCTTGAAGGACAAGTTGGTTTTGCCTTGGTCATTAACTCTATTGTAAAGTCTGGCCCTTTCACCTCTCTTCTTTTCTCTCCACGACACTATTGTGCAAACTGAAATTTTTTCATCCAGGTCTGGGTATTGCAGTTTTAGTCATTGGACTGGTTGTACGTTCTTTTGTGGCATTCCTGTCTGTGTTTGGTACCAACCTTAATGCAAAGGAGAAGCTGTTCATCCCTTTTGCCTGGCTGCCAAAAGCTACTGTACAGGTAAAGCAATTATATCTAATACCTGTAATTCTGTTTCAGTGTAAATGTCACCTTACATTTCCGTTTGTACATGCATACTTGTGTGTTACTTATTTATCTTGCAGATAGAATTTTGCATCTCTAGAAAGCATGTAGAAATGCTCCTGTTTTTGTCTTTTTTAAAGGTGTTTGTCTCTCAGGAAAGTATGTAGAACCACTGTCAAGTGTTTTAAGGAAAATATTCCTTGCTTCCATTATTTTCTTTGTTTTACTGTCAGACCTGTGCTCATTTTATCAAAGTCTGAGAACAATTCTTGCTAACTCAGTCTGCCTGCGATACTCTCCCTTACTAAACATGTGTGATGAAAGTAAATATCCAAGCTCATCAGTGTTATTGAAAATATGTGATTAGACAACATTTTGCCAAAATTATGTAGGCAAATGTGCTATAAATAGTAACCCTTGCTAATTTTTATTTCAAACTTACACATTTCAGATAAATTCATGCTGCTAGAGAATTCAGTTTTAGTAAGGAAGAAATGAAAGAATATATTCATATATGTGTGTATGGAACATGCTCAAAAGACATAAAGATGAGAATTGGAATGGCCAAGAACAGTATGGTTCAATTGAACAATATTTGGAAAGACCACAGCATAACAGCAGACCTTAAGATAAAACTCTTAAAATGTCTTGTCTGGCCAGTGATGTTATACGGCTGCGAGGCATGGACAATGAAGAAAGAGGTTGAAAGACGAGTGGAAGCAGCAGAGCTGTGGTTTTACCGAAGACTGCTGAGGGTCAAATGGACGGATAGGCGCTCAAATGAAAGCATACTGAATGAGTTGGGTACTACACGCAAGCTTCTAGTACTCATACAACGGAGGAAACTGAAATATGTTGGACACGCAATCCGTAATGAGAGAACAGACTTGATGTCCACTGTCCTCCAAGGTAAAGTGGAAGGAAAGAGAAACAGAGGACGGCCACCTGCATCACTTGCTAGAAACATCACAAACATCAGTGGCAAGAAACTCCAGGAGGTGGTCAGACTTAGCCAAGATCGAGAGTGCTGGAGGCAACTTGTGAGGACATCATGTGCAGCGGCCAACACTGTTCCCGGTGACGCCGACAGGTGAGACAGGTGAGATCGACATACAGTTTGTGTGTGTGTGTGTTTGTATTTTCACTTTTATATATATGTATTAGTGATGATGTGCATGCATATCCTTTGTGATCAGAGTTAATTTGTATTTCAATGATTTTATTTCTTTTCAGGCTGCAATTGGGGCTGTGGCCTATGACATGGCCACAGCAAACAAAAATGAGGAATATATTGGTTATGGAGAACAGGTGAGATATGGCGATGGACTTGACTCAGGTTTTGCACTGTTGCTAGAGGGAATTTTTGGCATTGATGTGATTTACAATTAATTGCCATTCATGTACCATGTGGACTCTAAAGATCTGGAGTATTTTACATTCCATTTTCGCGCTCCAAATCCATGTCTCACACACAAACAGACACACACGCAGAGACAGGAACTCACTCACACACACACTCATGCACGCACATACACACAAGCACACATGCACACACGCACATACACACAAGCACACATGCATGCACACACGCACGCATGCAGCACAATACATGCATGTACCCATATGCCTTCCTCGTCCTGTTTACTTTTTCTACAATGTGTCAATGAATTTTTGGTTCTTCAAGGGAAGTTACACTCATGTTTTGATAATACATGTAACTGTAACAAACAAAATGTAAGATTCAGACTGGACGTATGTATTTTTCTAACATTTTTGTTAGATAGATTTTTTAACTGAAAATGCGTATATTACAAAGTTGTTCTTTGAACATGTGAATAAAATATGAATGAAATTGATTTGTCAGATATTCACCTGCTGATATTTCTAACATGAAATGTTTCAGATACTCCAGCTGGCTGTTCTGTCTATTCTGCTCACAGCACCAGCTGGTGCTGCCATCATTGCCATTCTGGGTCCCCTCCTGCTGCATCGCACTTCAGGTACTGACACATCTCACAGGGCAAGTGAGATGAACACTGATGATCCTGAAGCTTGTTCCCCACTTCAAGAATTAACTCCAGGTAGTGGTCCTATTGCAGATGACGGTATAGAATTTGCTGGTGTCTCAAGATCTGACTCCTTTGGATCTGTAGATAAAAGGAAAATGAACAAGATAGATGTCAAGAACTAGAAGACCATTCATAATTATTATGATGCTGATGACCAAAGGATACTTAACAGATTAGGCCCCAGTTTCCTTTTGGTAAATTTTAGACTCCATCTCAAGAGCTTCCTCAGGTAAAATAGTCCATGATGCAGCTTCATTTCTCCTTGCTACCCTTGTTGGAAAGGTTGTGCAGCTGTTTCATTCTGAAATGCGTTTATGTTTTACTTTCACTATTTTTTGAAGAACAGTTTTCACTTGGCTTTTCTTTTAATTTTTGGATAGTTTGTGCAAGTCAGTCTGTTTGTTGTCTCTGCATGTGTGTGGGTGCATGCATGTGTGTGAGTTCATGCATGTGTATGTGAGGTGTGTGTGTGTGTGTGTGCGTGCATGCATGCATGTGTGTGTATGTGTGTGTGTGTGTGTGCGCAAAAAGGCTGAAAGATTGGCCTGTGTGAAGAAATAAAAAATAAATTGTACTGTTCTGAGCTTGCAGCACATTTGCTTTGGTATGTTACATTCAAGATCTGATTAGTCAGTTACATGATTATTTAATACCTCAGTTTATGTACACTGAAAGAGAACTTTTCTTTTTAATCTAATTAATATCATGGTTATTTAATGCCACAGTATGTTTAAACTTAAAGAGAACTTTCCTTTTTAATTTAATTAGTATCATGGTTATTTAATGCCACAGTATGTTTAAACTTAAAGAGAATTTTTCTTTTTAATTTAAAAGGCTGCTGTTAAATGGAAATTCCATGTATATTTCCATAATAATTAATATGGCTGGTTAAGCAGCAAAGCAGAGATTATGTTTGCATTATTAAAGTTTTCTAGTCAATGGCCTGTGTTTTTTCTGTGTATAACATCTGTTTTAATTGGTGTTTACTTACATAATTGTGATATATATTCTGCTCATAATCCTATCCTGCTAGTGTTGTGGGCAGAAAATTGACAAATGAATGTACTTATATCATGTTGAAAGGAGGTGACTTATGCATTTGATTTAGTATTATTATTATGATGTGATATCATGTGTTGAGATTACTTTTGAAATTATCAGATACTACATTTGTGTTCTTTTAGATATTGTAAACTGATGATATTACTTTGAGGACATGTAATCTTGTTGTTGTATACCCACCATTGTTTTAGAATATGAAAGGATTTTGGTTCATTGCTGTGGAAAGCACATGCTGTTCTCATTTTAGTCAGGCTTGGCTACAAATTTGTGATTACTGATATGATGTAAAAACTGAAAGAGAAGAAAGAAGCAAAACAGAGTGATGTTAATTAGTTTACCCCTGAGAGAGAGACAGATTATTTTGTATGTGTGTCTGATGGAGAGAGAAAATGAGCTTTACTTTTTCAAGTGAAGACACATGCATTCCTGCCTGTTTCTGTCATGTGTTATTGGTTTTACATTAACCAGTTCAGTGCCTATAAGCCGTCAGCTGACGTTGCACAAAAGGTGTTGCTATATTGCCTAAGAGCCGTCCGCTGACGTCGCAGGAGTTTTCCGATTTTTCGTTCACAACTGTGTGAGCCAGTAAGCACACAGGAACGCTGCACACTGAGCTATATGTGTCTACAATATAAAAATAGGATGTAAATTAGGATACGTCATAGGGAAGACACCTTTATTGTCGCTAATGATTTGGTAACTGGACCACGTGAAGTGGAGCACAATGGCGACGCAACCTTCGACAAGCCGAACGGTGGCTCACGTCAGTGGACTTTCACGACTCTAGAGGCCGTTCAAATGATTTTACAGCATGATGACAATTGAGAGAATTTGTTATCTGATGATTCGCTTCAACATGAGGGTGGAGAAAGTAACAATGACCACGCCGACATTCAACGCTTGCTGGCTGAATCGATGCAAGCAGACGATAACAAGTACGAGTCAGACCGCGACTGCCGTGGTCAGTGCGAGTGGCGAGCGCGCAGGCCGTGACACTTCGGACTTTGGACCCAACAGCAGTGAACGTGATGGTATATGGTGAGATGGGTCACGCACGTGTTCATGGTGTGGGAAGGGGGGAAGATGAGAAAGGGGAGAGGGACAGGAGAGGTGCAGAGGAGCTGTGCCCCAGTTAGACGGCATGGCAGGGGGCGTGGCGATCAGCGAAGTGTTTCGCTCACTGAAAATCTGTTGGCCTCCAAATGGACAACAGTCAGACATTCCTCAATTTTTATGAAATCCAGGATTGAAAGTGGGAACTGGGGACGTGTGCTATGCTTTTTCAAGTTGTTTCTGACTGATGAGCATGAGCTGATTGACTTATTTGAATAAGGATTCTGATTCTGGGCTTATTTTCTCTTGTTTTGATTGCAGAATCTGAAGAACAGAGAGAACCAATTCATGAGTGTCATGTAGTTTGACTGTTCAGTGTCTGAGTACACTGACTGTCATGTAGTTTGACTGTTCAGTGTCTAGTACAATCATTTTTATGTTTACCGAAACCAGGTCTATCACTGATGGGATGGTTACTTACTTATTTGTCTGCATGGGTTTAGTATCGTTTCATGAACATTTTATGATGTCATATGTTTTGTTTTCATTTATGTATGTAAACTGACAACAAAGAAGTCATTTTCAGCTGTTTTTTTTGTTTGTGAGTGTGTTGGGTATCAATCTGTAGAGATGGAAACTTACTTTTTAGACAACACAAAAAAATTATTTCCACTTTGGAATACCTGGACAGGTCTTTGCAATCAAGCTAAGAGAAAAATAAGCCCAGATTCAGAATCCTCGTTCATTTTCCTTCAAAAAACACTTATGTTTCTTTGTTGTATCTCTTATAGTTTTTGCACTAGAATTTTTTGTTAATTATTACCCTCGAATCCTCAAAATTCCCCGGCAATGGGGAAGCACATGTTTACATTTTTCTCTGGCACTGAAAGGGTTAATAAAGTGAAGACACATAATGCCAGCCTGTGTGTGTCATGTGTGTGTGTATGTATGTATGTGTGGATGTGTGTGTGTGTGCTTGCGCGCGCGTGTGTGTGTGTGTGTGTGTGAGAGAGAGAGAGAGAGAAAGTATGTGCATGTTCACACCTGAAAAATTAACAATAAATGAATCAACCCAAAAAATATTTAGGTGCATTAAGGGGAGATAACTCCCATATGGTGGGGGATAAAGGATGATGATTTTCCCAATCTTCCAAGTCAACATGTGTGCAAACTTGTTAATACTTGAACCACCTTCATATGCACCATCATCATCATCATCATCATCATCATCATCCTATGTCTTTGCGTATGGTGTTAGTGATCATGGCCCTACATATGAATCTATCTTTTGTCGCTTTTGTCTCCTACCCTTTTTGTCCCCACCCAATCTACAAAATGTGTAATATTTTCTTCCTAGGTCTACCTAGGTGCTTTTTTTTCCCTCTAGCTTTCCCTGTGTGACTATGTGCTCAAATTTCTCTTGTCTCATAGAATTTCCTGTAAACACTGCTTGTCTTTTCCTGATCTTTTTCATTAATGTTCTTTTTGTGTTTGCCTCTTGCAAGACTGTCTTGTTTGTTTTCTTTTTTCTGTCCACGGAACTCTTAACATTCTTCTTAGAAACCACATTTCAGCTGTCTCAGTCTTGTTCTGATTTTCCGTGTTGACTGTCCAGGCTTTACATCAGTGTAACAGTATTGGTTCTATGTAATATCGAAAAAATGTCTTCCTCATGTCAGTTGATGGGCATTTGTTGGTAAGAACGCTTTTCATTTTCTTGAACGCTGTTTAGCTTGGCCGATTCTGCTGGATAAATCTAATGTACATCTATCATTTGATGAGATGACTGCCCCAGATGTTTGAACTTATCAACTTTGTCTCAATGTTGTGCCATTTATTGTTATTTCACATGAGGGGATTTCTTGTGTTTTTTACTGATTACCATGACTTCAGTTTCCTTAGTATTTAGCTCTAGCATTTATTTCTTCTTTCTGTTTCTGTTATATTCACAAGAATTTGTAGATCTTTTTCATTTTCTGCAATTACAATGGTGCCATCTGCACTACCAAGATTGTTTGTCATTTCTCATCCAACTTTTATCCCAGGGCATTCTTTACAGTTTCTCATGATTGTTTCTCTGTAAAGTGAAAACAAATCTGGTGATAGAATACACCCCTGTCTAACCCCTCTTTTGATATTTTGAAAAGAACATGTATTATTTTCTACTGTCATTGCTGTTGTTTGTTTCCAATACATATTATTATTCTTAGATCTTTTCCATCAGTATTGAACTTTAGCAGTGGTTGATCAATTTTTCACGTCTTACCCAATCAAAAGTGTTGGTATAATCAATAAAACATAATGTAAATCCTTGTTCAATTCAACTGATCTTTCTATCAGAGTTCTTAGGATATATATCACATGAACAAGTCCTTTTCTTTCAACAAATCCACATTGTTCTTCTGCTGTTTCTGGTTTCATTCTATTCCTTGTTCTCAGCATGATTATTCTTAATAGAATCTTTGTCACATAACTCATCAAGTTGATTGTATGATGAGTTTGCATTCTACAGCCCCTGCTTTCTTCGGAACTGCAATGAAAATTACTTTGACATCTCTCTAGGGATTTTTCTGTTCTTAGAAATTCCATTTAGAAGGCCCTAATTTTACAACGTGAAATTCACCAAGAGCCTCAATCATTTTTGGGCCCGGGGCTTTTCCTGGTTATGATAACAGAAAAATCCCTATAGATATGTCAAAGTCATTTTCATTGCAGTTCCAAACAAAGCAGGGGCTAAAAAATGTGAACTCCATTAAACAAGTTTCTCTTTATTTTTGCGTGCCAAGGCCATAAAGTCCAAGTGTGTCATCTGCTTTTTCCTGTCCCGTTTTACCATTAGAATCGCCCACTATGATTGTAATTTGTCCCATGATTTAGATTGAGCCTTGGGTGTCTCTAATTCTACATGGAAGTTGTCAATTTCTTCATCAATACTTGCAGGTATTGATGCATTCTACATGGAAGTTGTCAATTTCTTCATCAATACTTGCAGGTATTGATGCATATACTTGGACGATGTTGATATCAAATGGCTTGCCCTCCAATCTAACTAGTAAAACACAGTCTGATATGATCCAGCATGCATGCCCACCAAAAACAAGTATGCAGACTATGTGGCAACATACTACTGCAGAGTGTGTAGGACAAACAACTTGTATACACACATCCAAGAAAAATCAGAACACTAAATAAAAAAACTAAACTAACTTAGAAAATGAAAAAAATATATCCAATGATAAAAGACTGATGAATAGAATTGATCTTTAAAAACAGCTAGCACAAAGTGAAAGTGAAATGTGTAGTCAATAAACTACACATAAGAATATGCCTGTATGACCCACGAAAACATTGCATAAAGTAGGCAACCCCATCTTTGGTTTAAAATAATATTCAGAGAAAGGTGAAAAACAGTTCAAGGGAAGAAACGCAGATTGGGAGATAGCTAACATGTACTCTCAGAATGTTGTTATATTAAAGATGGTTTGTGCTGTGATAACAAAATAACAGAGGAAGACTTATAATGCCAAAAAAAAAATGGTAATAGATTTTAAAGTGTTGAAGTCAGCCATAATGTTTTCTAGTTATTGCAACAGAAGGAAACCATGAGTTAAGTCAGCAGGTTATAATTATCATCAAAGCAATCAACATTTTGCTTGTGTTGACATGTTGGATCTTTCTTCTGGAGAATCTTAAGATGGATATTTCGCTCATCTCCTCCTTATTGTGTCATGCAGTATTTTATTGCATTGAAGATATGTGTTTTAATATGTCTCAAAAGCGTTTGACTAGTTACTAAAGCATTGTATGTAAAATACAAGTCTACAACCTAGTTACTTATTTCATCATATTTGATACAGCGAAGATGCATATACTATATGTATCCAAATTTTCAAACCTAGATACTTATTTTGTTAATTTTTCATGCATTGAAGATGTGTGTCAATATATGTCTTAAAAGTTAGCTCAGAGATGTTAGCTCTGATCCAGGGCTTTTGTATACAGTGTTGTTTATCAATGACCTCATTGGTTGTTTTGGTCACTGCTGTGTTGAAGTGGCCGAAAACCTGACATGAAAGGAAAAACAAGAGCCACCATTAATCAAACAGACATTGGTACCATCTCAAAAATAATGCTGCACAGACTCCTTTAACATGGAATGGAAAGTGTTTGAGCTTTTCCTGAATTAGAGATAAAAGAAATTGAAGAACTGAAAGAGACAGCTTAAGGAACAGTGAAGATTATTATAGTATTTGTTTGGTTTTGATTTTGTTTGTTGTGCGTTTATGTGTTTTTAAGTTTTGTCATGGTAGGTGTTTTCGGGTTGGTTTGTTTTTTACGCTTGTGTGTATATGTGTATGTTTCTTTCTTTTTGTTCTTGCATTTATTTTATTTGCTTGATTCTTTGCATTGTTTTCTGGTGTCATGATGTGTGTGTATGTGTGTTTCTTTTATCGTTTCTTTCAATCTTTTAAAAAAGTTTGGTTATTTTTTTGCGGAGATGGAGAATGGACTGGAGGAGTATGATGAGGAGACATTATTTGTTTTAATTATGTTTATGGACAGATGAGGTTAGGGATTGAATTGAATGGGGGTAACAATTATGATCATATAAGATGTTGATGAAACGAAATTATACAAAGTGGCTGGTTGTGTTTTTTATTCAATTTGTTTGTTTGTTTGTTTGTTTGTTTGTTTGTTGTTTGTTTTAAAAGATGTAGACACATGTCATTGCAATGTAGCCAAGATTGTTTGAATGACAGACTGATGTAAGATATAAAACCTGTATGTTATGTAGGACCTCAGTACCATCCCAACTCATAGACTTTGTGCAGGCTTAAGGTTAGTGCCTTGATCAGTTTGGATCTTGTCCATCACATGGCATTAGTGGCATCAGTGCATATGGAATTTATTCACAGTGCAGAGACTTGTGAAACCGAAACTAAAACAGAAACTAGAGCAGTAGCTGTGTAGAATTATATCATTATAGCAATGTGCATTTTTTAATGACACAAAATGCAGTGAAATCTTTCTTACACATAAATGCTCAGTCAAACAAAATTCAGTCGGATTTGTTTCTGTTTGTTTGGTCTGTTGCTGTTGTTGTTGATGCTGATGTTATTATGTCACTCATATTACTCTTATTTAATGGAAGTATATATGTTCCGCGCTAATTACCGATCGGTGCAATCTTATTTTAACGATCATATAATTGCGCGGCAGTCTCGAGATTGCGTGAGTGAGATGAGTTGAACTTAGATACCTGGCATTGTATCTATCTTGTGAGCTCTTCAATTTGCGATACGGTAATTTTACTTTTCATGTTTTTACACTTTTGAAAATGTGTGAATGTAACTTGTATGTGACCTGATCATGTGATAACCCAGTTTCAGCATCTCTACGAAAAGCATACTGTCAATGCCTTCATCATAAGAATGCGCACATCCTAAAAACGCGCAAGCCGGCCTTTGCACAATCTTCAGATTGCCGCGCAATTATACGATCGTTAAAACGCGCAGCGCGATCTTAAGATTGCACCGATCGGTAATTAGCGCGGAATGATATACACCTCAGAAACTGTTTTCATGTCTTTTTCGCTTAATGAAAATAAAGGGAAAGCAATGCTACTGCAAGAAACTTTGCATGTCTGTTTGTGTGCGTCTGGGAGGGAGAGCTTCTCTCGTTCTCTCTTTTTGTCTGCCCTAACCCACCCAACCCCTTCTGACCCCCAACTCCTGCACACACACACACACACACACACACACACACATTATATAAAGAGTCAGTCTGCTGTGAAAGAAAACAAAATAAAAGAGCATGTTGATATTCGAATGGTATGAAAAAAAAAGGATCAACAACGAAATGATAATCGCAACTCTTATCTTGCATCATGCTGTAGTTTAATTCAATTCATTCAAAGATATTGGGTTACAGTGTGGCAAAGAGACTCTGCTGTGTAGCAGACGACACGAAACCGTTTGCCGGAAGCGTTGGACATTCGGCCTTTGGCGTGCAACGTGCGGAATGTCTTTATCAGGCTTAATATGCAGACGGTAATTAATTTGACTGGGTCCACAGGTCGCACCCGTGTTAACTGAAATTTCGTTGCAGTCATCATATGTAAATGAGAAAGTCAGGTGTGGCAGCATATCATAATCATATGTGATCAGGTAAGTCGACCGACAAACAGTGAACACTGAAACAGAACAAAATCACGCACTGTGCTGCGTGTGCAGCTTGAAGTTAGTTGAACTCAGAACTGTCATAAGTCATAAGAAAAAGATAAGCATGACATTATGATTATAAGACCAATAACTAGTATTTTGTACTAAAGTTGTTATTTTTAATTTTTTTTATCGCCGAAACCAACTAGTCGCACCGTCCTCCATCTACACCATTCCAACAAATATGACCAAAACCAAAATGGGCTGGCACTTGTGATGATGTATTATTAGTTTCTGTGCCTTTCATTCTTCAGTGACACAGATAGTGACATTGTAGTAGTCCGTTTTGTCGTTCACGTGTGTGTGTGTGTGTGTGTGTGAGAGAGAGAGAGATCTGTGTAAGACTAAGGCCTACTACTTTGTATACATGTGAGTTGTGACACTGATCATCTGATGTGTGTGCGATCTCTCACAGTCACACTGACATTTATTCATGGAAAAGTAACAGTTCATATATATATATATACAGTTCATATTATATAAATATGTGTGTGTGCCGCTGTGCATGTGCATGTGTGTGTGTGTGTGTGTGCATACATACATGTATGTGTATACATGTATATAATGTATGTGTAACTGTAAGCCTATATATAATATATCGTTCACAGAGAAAGATTAGTATTATCCTTTCTCTGCTTGTTTATTTCTGTTTCATTATTTCATTTGTTTCTCTGTTTAATAAGAAAAACAAAACTGTCATCAGCATATGAAGATCTGAATACAGTGGCCTAATGGGTCAGTATTCAGAAGCAGATATAAACTAAACTAACCCAACTAGTGTGATACAGCTGAGTTACTGTAGATGCAAGTAGGCTTAACTAAAGCATATGTCCAGTGTTCGTGTTTAAGTTTGGACTTAAGGTCAAGGTCGCACAGACCAGATAGTGCCGAAGATCAGCACATTCTTGTGAGAAACTCAGAAAGGTATGAGAACATATTTTTCTTAGGAACTTTTGATAGTGTTAAAAATAGTAAAATCCGTTTTCACTGTCATGACACTGCTGTTGTCCTTGCTTCATCATTTTTTTCATGTCAAGTTTCATTTGAACAGAAGCTTTTCCAATATCACAGTGACCTTGAGAAATACGAAATCTGGGTATTCTGTAATTATCCTAAAAAGGGAGATTCTTGGAATGCCATGACCACTTATTTATGTATTTATTAGTTTTTGTTATGAAAAAAGAATAGTGGCAGGTGGGATGGAGATGAAATATAGCCTCTATGAATGGAACAGAGATTTCATTCTTAAAAAGTAAATAAAATCTGCCCTGTGATTTCTTGCATAATATTGGTGTAGTATACTTTGTCATTTGAGTTTACTTTTGTTTATTTTAGTAGGAAGAAAATAGTGCAGGCAAAAAGGAGACTTGGTATGCATTCATACCGGTCAACATCATAACTGCAAAAGTGCAATGTTGTTTTAAGGTGCTGTACTCTGAACTCTATCTGTCTTCTCAAATATTGTACAAATGAGACCTTTCTGGTTATTGTTAGCACACATACATTATTTATATAATAAAAGATGTAGGGGTACAGAAACTCACTTTGATCTTAGGGAGAGAGAGAGTGTGTGTGTATTATGTGTGCCAAGTCTCCTTCTGTGTGTGTATGTGTGGGCATGTATTCCCCTCTATTTTCTTTATTATCAATCCATGTTATAGAAATATGAATTATAAACACCTAGGACAGATAAACATAATAAAGAGAATTACTCATCATTAATATTGGAACATGAGATAAATCACTTTAATCCACTTGAAATTTGTGGAAACCCACCGCTTAACAGAGTTGTCAGAAACAAATAAACTAAAACATCCAGACAACAAAATTTGTGAATAAACACACAGTTACATGAATACAATAATTAAGAAAAATAAACCAGGGGCTTAGTGAGGCAGAAAGGAGAAGGACGAAGGGACAGATTGCTCATGTAGCATAAGGTAAAAAATGCTGTTGAATAACTAAGATGGAATCGCTGATCATTGAAGAATCTACAGTAAACATGATAGTATCACTAACGCTTTCTCAGCTCCATAAGAACGGCTGTGGACCATGCACTATGATGCAGTGATGATAATGGCTTTACGTCATCCACAATGACAAAACAGGAGTGATTGTCCTCATGGGAAACGTGACACATGTCAATCTCAGAATCTGTCTGCCTGTTTAGGCTCAAAAGTACTGAAGTGGTCAGTTTTAATCAGGAAGGTAATTATGTATTAATATTATTATCATTATCATATCATATTATCATATCATACTGACACGTTTTTAAGGAACAGTGATATTTTAGTGAAACCTCCTCCTTCCTATGAAAAAAAATCCAAACATGTCAGTAGGGATTTTTTAAGTTGAGCCACATACAGTATTTTTATCACATGCATTCACACACACAACGCACACACACACACACACACACACACACACACACACACGCACACGCACACGCAAACACACATAGATGCATCCATGCTTACATACATGTTTGCATGAATGTGTACATATATACTTAATAAGTTGAACAGCTGTGCATGTGCACAAACATTCTCTGTCTTATATCTGTCTCTCTCTTTAATGTTTGTATCATGTTTTGTCATTAGTGTTTGTCTGTAATGAAATGTATGAATAATCAATAAGTGATATCTTTTGAAATTTTGTCATTTAGGTTCTAAAAGACATTTCAATCCCCTATGGGGGCAAGTGCTGGATGAAAAAAGCATGTGTAGATTGTAATGCATCTGTTAGTGTTACCCATGAAAATAAAGATGGATTTTCTCTTATTTTCTCTCTCTCTCTCTCTCTCTCTCTCTCTCTCTCTCTCTCTCTCTCTCTCTCTCTCTCTCTCTCTCTCTCTCTCTCTCTCTCTGAGTCTCTCTCTCTCTCTCTCTCTCTGTCTCTCTTGTCTCTCTCTCCCTCTCTCTCTCCTTCTGTCTGTCAGTCTCTGTCTCTCTGTCTCTGTCTCTCTTTCCATCTGTCTGTCTCTTTCTCTGTCTCTTTCGCCGTCAGACACACACATTCACACTCACACACACAGACACACACATTGACACAAACACACACAAACGCACACACACATACAGTGATGCACACACACACACACACACACACACACACACACACACACACACACACACACACATTCATGCGCTCATATATGCATACACTTGTATACTGCACATGCACACACTCATGCACACATAAACTGTTTATATGCACACACCATAACACACACAATGTGCACACCACACACACACACACGTGTGTATAACACACGCACACAAACACACACACACACACACACACATGCATAACAGATGCACACAAACACACACACACACACACACGTCTGAGAATACTATCTGTTATTGACCTTCACCCATTAACAGCCACAGTAATACTACTGTTCAGACCACTTAGGACGGCAGAGTAGCGTAATCCACGATTCAAGACTGGAACAAAAACCAGTAGCAGGAAAATCTGATAAGTTCTACTTCTGCCCATAAATTATATAGAGTAGTTGGGTCTTAGTCTTATCATGTGTGATTTGAAAGGAAAGGTGTGCAAGGAGTACACGGGGTCTTTTCAGGTTTCGTGGTAAGGAGTGTTAAGTGACAACCATAAAATTCATACGAAGTTGTTGAGTCTATGTATAATCTGGTTTTGTAGGTTACCCTTTCGTCCTTGGTGTAATACATTTTGGTTGTAATGTGTCCTTGATGTTTTTATGTCGGTTATTGTGTTTGTGTTCTAATGACTGGAGGGAGAAGAGGAGGTTTTGCATACACACGCACACACATGCATGCACACACGCACGCACGCACGCATCTTCTCTCTCTTGCTTTCTCATTTGAGACATGCTAATTCACATGTACAGCAAACTTACAAAGCCTCACCTTCTAACACAGCTGATTTGTTTCCAACATTGTTATTAATTTTTTGTTTGTTTTTATTATTGTTTTCTTTTATTCCAACTTCTGTGTTGCCTCATCAGTGGCACTGACTAATCCCATGCTGCTTGTTCTGGCTCCAGAACACACCACCAGCCCCAGATTAATTCGGTTGAAGTCACAGTGCTAGGAAGCCTACAGGAGCCAGAGATGTCAAGCTGCCATGAGGCCACCCACCAGAGGAGATCTGCAATGCTGCTGGGTCAAATCAGTGAAGTTCAGCATTGCTTGTTGTGATCCTACTTACACTGCCTACTATGTCCTACTAACGACTGTAATCAGTCACAGAGTCAAACCAAATGAGAGACTCACAGTAAGGAGACCATTGCCACGGTCCTCTATGAACAGCCCTCATGAACCACTGACATCAAAGACCCCAACTTGAAATCATCATAGACTTGGAAACAGTAAAGGGAACTGAAAATGAAGTTACCACAAGATCAGGACATGAAAGGCCACAGAATCCAGCACACTTTTCATAATGCTACAAAACAGTGATTGATGATTACATGATAATAATAAATTAATAGGGATGATGATCATGATGCTGTGGAGCTCCATCTATGATGCAGACTATATGACAGGGCTGTACTCTACGCTTACCATCGTGATATGTCCTGACATCAACCAGGCTGAGAGATACAGATACCTGCAGCATTGGTCAGGGAATTTGAGCAACACTGTCAGTGACATATTTGTAAAGTGGATGAGACTTGACTACACGTATGGTCCCAGTCATCTCACTGAGCCCATAGCTTGCTCAACATTGGGTATGAGCTGGTTAGGGCAGAAAAACGCCACAACAGTTTTTTTAACTGATGGGGATTTGAACCCATAACTGTTTTCCAGCAGGTCATCTATTGCATAACCACTTGGCCACACTAGGTAACATTGTTACTGTTATGTTGCAGGCTACAAGCGAGAGAGTGGATCAAAGTGTGAATCACATGCATTTTGTGAATCATCTCAATCTCCACCATGAGTTTCAAGTTCAGAGAAGAAAACGGTAGTGTCACTATCAGCCAAGGTGAAGGTGAAGATGGCCCTGTTGATTATATTATTGAAGAAGACCGAGAAAATGAAGTCAGCAAAGAACCAACACGGTGTGACAGATGTCAAAACAGTCTCATCAGCTGTCTTAAACCAATTCTTCATGAATTCCACCCACTGCCTCTCAATGCCAGCAGGTTTCAGCGGTTTAAGAACTCTTTCTACTGCCCTCCCCATGGTCGAATTGGTGCCTTTTTGTTTGTTATATTTGCGGGTGTCCTCTGGTGGGGAGTCTTGTGGTCCCTTGTGGACAAGGAAGCATTACCTGGTGGAAACCTGTTCTCCCTCTTCTTGCTGTTTTTCTTCTGTTGGTGTGGAGGTTATTTTATAAGCCTTGTCCGCCTGCCTCCTCTTTTAGGTGAGTCGTTATGCTGTCTCTGTTTGCCGTACACTAAATCATAATTGCTGAAAAATTCAAGATATTGTATACAGTAGAAATTGAAAAGATTTCATGTCTAGGAATGGGTATATTTTATCTCAGTGAGTGGGTATTTACTTTTGCAGGACATGCAAAAAATTTTGTTGTAATGTGGTGTTCTTTATTGTTTTGCTGGTGTTATTTTTAATCCCATAATTTCTGTTTATCAGTACATTTCCAAACCTTGCATATATATATATATGTATATATTCCTTGAAGTTGTACATGCAGTGCCAGGATATGAACAAATACTGTCAGTGTGAAGTCACTATGTGGCTGTCCATCAGATGAAAAAGCATTGCTGCAGCTGTCAACAGACATTATCAGTGTGAAGTTGGTGTTTGGCTGTCCATCAGAGGAGACTGCTTTTGCAGGGTCACTTCTCCTGAATTCGTTTGTGTCTGTTAGTATTCAGTCATGTTTAGGACACCATTACATTGGCCTCCTATTGGAGAGAAAGTATGTAATGAAGGATTTCTTGGATGTTGATGGATAAATCTTTGCCAAATGAAGATCTCAGGTCAGACCTGGTGTTTCCGCTGATGTAAAATGCAGATTATACAGCATGTGAGCAATAGACTGCCTGGACTTTGTGGGACACCAAACTAACATGCATAGCCTACACACAACTGAGCTTTGATAACAGTATTAATATGCCGAGTGAAAAGTGACTGTGCTTATCAAAGAAAAAGGGAAAACCCAGTGGAAACTCAGAGGCATGAGTGTGCATTGGATGTGAATTGGCATCATCCACTTGTTGGGGCATTGCATCAAGGAATGTGAACTTGTTCAGGAAAGATGTATCTATTGTTTATTAATTGACACAGGAACCAAATGTTGGTAAATAATCATTTAAGTTTTCCATTGATATATATTTCATTGAAGTATGTACATTTATTTTTCAATGCCACAATAATGCAAGATGTTTCAAACAATTTGAAAAAAGGAAATTGTTAATGTTGGTATGTGGTACAGCGTTAGTACAGTGTTTCCATTTTTTTGGTGCTGTTTTATGTATGATTTTATGCAAAAAGTGTCAAAAAACACAAAATAGGAAGCCTATAGATACATGTGGTTTACTGTGGTTTTGTTTTTGTTTTGTTTTTTTGGTTTGTTTGTGTTTTGTTTCCAAAAATCGGTCACAATTTTTGTCCTCATAATTTTGCAGTCAAGTTAAGCTTTCTAAGGCCTTGGCTTTAAACACAAAACAAGCAGGGTCAAATCAGCAGTCCATGTCAAGTCCTCTTGGGCTGATAATACCACATATCATGAAAGGGGCACAAGAAGTAGCAGGGACTGGATTAGTTTGACCTGCCAACATTCCCTTGAGACTGTAGTGTGAACATTTTAGTTCACACAAGTAAAAGTTCGTTTTTTTGTGACTTTGGTTCATGACTTAGACTCGTTTAGTTTTATTTACCTTTTGAAAGTATCTCTGTAACAGCATACTGTGTGTGTTCGTGTGTGTTCATGTGTGTGTGTGTGTGCGTTGTGTGTGTGTGTGTGTGGTGCGTGCGATGCGTGCGTGCATGTGTGTGTGCATGCATGCGTGTGAAACAGAAAGCGAGAGACAGAGAACATTCAGTTATACTCAACAAATATTTTTACTATAGTGTTGGTTTTACTCCTTTTGTAGAAAGTTGACACAAGCACAGACTGCTTGTACAACAGAAAAATATTGTTAACTGAACAGTGCAGTAGGTTTCTGTTCTGAACATTGATTAACATGAGGTAGAGAAGTAACACATTATTGGGCAGTCAAACAATGGACTGGTAAATAATCATTTCCTATACGAAATCAATCATTGTTGTGACAAACTCATGACCAAACAAGTCTGATCAGTAAAACTGTCCTGCTAAATAGTCAAGTTCATAAAGACTGGCACAGTAGTTGGAAATCACCAGAATTTTAATTTCTTGGTATATGGTTTATTAGTGACATGGAAAGATGCACACATGAATTTATGAAGAAAAAATTCAAGAAACATGCAGTTTTAATTGTATGGATGAAAAGCCTGAAGAATTGCTGTTGTGAAATCATGAATATTGTCAGATTGTTTTGTGTGTGGCTACTGTTAACAAAAAACCCCAAATCATATTAAAACTTTTAACAAAATAGTGTGCTTTAAATTTATCTGGAATGTACTCGAAATTTATCTGGAAATTTATCTGGAATGTACTCGAAATTTATCTGGAGTAACAAACAAGATAGAATTACTCAAAAGCATTGGAATTGCTGGCTTGGGTAGCATCCATCAATTAAAATGATTAAAAATGCCTTGTTAAGTATTGAGGACATCAATTGTTTCATGAATGCACTCAGTTAACATGCCTTCAAGTTCAAGGACCACAAGTGATAACCATGAATGGAAACAATGTTATACTACATATAGTTTGTAAAACGGCCAACTTATGGATTTTGTACAAACCTTGTTTTTTTCTTTACATTTATTCAAGTAAACAATTTTTTAAAGATGTGTTTGTAATCCATGAACAATTTTGCTACAGAGACAAACTTACAACATCAGCCAAATTATTAGCAGAACCAGTACTTTCAGCAAGATTGTACAGATGAGAAACGAGCAAGTGTTTATCCAAGAACTAGCAAACAGATGTTTGACTTTGTGTGAACTAGAACAAAACCTGTAGGTACCGTAACCTAGAAATGTAATTGATGATTCAGACACTTTCACACCAAGATTTTGTTAAAAATACAATGTAATCTTAAACCCATTGAAGCACCTGAGTTGCTTAAGTGCCATTGAAAAGTATGTTAAGCAATGTGATTCTGTAATGAAAGATTGTGAGACTGAGAGGTTATGTTTCTCCAGGTCAACAAAATATGTTAAGTACAATTACTTATAACTTATTATTGGAAGACAAAAACATCAATGAATATATACAGGAAAACATTCTTGAACAGGATCATCATCATCATCAAGTGCCTTGCCACTTTGGCTTGTGCGATCATGGCCCTCCATATGCATCTGTCCCGTGTTGCCACAAGAACATCTTCCACCCTCTTTGTCCTCAGCCACTCTGCAAGTCCGTCCAGTATTTTTTCCCTGGGTCTACCTGGTGCTCTCTTTCCCTCCAGCTTTCCTGTTGTGACCAGGTGCTTTAATTCCCCTTTCCTCATAAAATGGCCTATGAATGTTGCCAGTCTTTTCCTAATCTTCCTTATCATAATATCAGTGATCTTCTTGAGTCTGCCTCCATCAAGACTGTCTTGTTTTGTTTTCTTTGCTGTCCATGGAACTCTCAACATTCTTCTTAGAAACCACACCTCGGCTGCCTCAATCTTGTTCTGGCTTTGCTTGTTGACTGTCCACGCCTCACAACCGTATAACATTATCGGTTCTATATAACATTCAAGAACTCTCTTCCCGATGTTAATTGATAATAGACATTTGTTGGTAAGAATGCTTTTCATTTTCTTGAATGCTGTTTTGGCTTGGCCGATTCTGCTGGCTACTGGCTACTGAACAGGATGTTGATTGTAATCCTTGTTTGAAAAAACATTGCTTAAATTCAGGAAGTAAAATCAGACGTTTCAGATCAGAATAATCCAGAACATTCTGGTGACAAAATTATGTTAAAAGAAATGAGGATAGTACTGATCAAAATAATCTATGCCATTAAGAAAGAGATAATTTAAGGCATGGGTCATGGGCTTGTGAATGTGTCCAGTCTTTCAGAATGAACTCCACAATGTATCTTCAAGCACATTGCTGCAATGCAACAAATGCACAGTTAAATGAAAGAACTGACATTTTAGGCACCGATCCAAATTTTCAAGCATAAGAATGACCGTATGTTTGGTTTTATTCTAGTTGATAAGATACTTTTATTTGTCATTGTCAATTCAATAGAATGAAACTACAGAATCACAAAAAAGATATTCCAAATAAATTCATACAACCAAACATTAGTAATGAAATCATTTAAATTTAAAACAGACTGGACACATCAGTTCTACATTAAGATCCAATACTAGTGATAAGCTACTTAAAACATTAATGTAACATGATCATTAATGCACTATTTTCTAAGATAAGGTGGCATTAAAAAGACAGTCTTCATTAAAATTCATAATTGAGTGTTTCACACATATGCAAAAGTTCACTGTTGCAGATGATTATGTATTTAACTGATGAAAATAAGACAATCTTGGCATTGGTCAGAAGAGGGGGAGGGAGGGATAGTTGTGCATAAGAATGGGAGATAGTCATGAAAAAAATACAACTAAAACGTATTATAAATAAATGTAAAGTCACATGGTTTTGTTGTTGTTGTTTTATATAATAGAAAGCATTCAGTGTATGATTGATTCTGTCAAAGTATTACAAGATTGTTTTCAAATTTTCAGTGAAAACAAAACAAGAGAAAAACCAGGCATCTGATAAAATATGAAGATTTCACCACTAAACAATCAAACATAAAGACTGGAAATAATAAACGAGAATATTCTTGCTGAAAAAATCAAAAAGTGGACGGGGTGCTAGAAAGTAATGTCATGACAGTTATGTATACATACAATGATACAGTAGATAATTTTGAGCTTTTAACTTTTGAGTTTAATTTGACCTTGGAAATTGAATGTACTCTTTTACCCTAATGTGCAATCTGATTTACTGATGAGGGGAAGACTAATAATCAAGACGAACTAGTGAAAATGAAGTACTATATTAGCGTGATATTAATTCCTGTTTTTATTATTGAGAACAGTGTAAAAATCGCATCTGCAATAATGTTGGCTGTTTCAGTGTTTGGCATGGCCAAAATTTTTTCTGAGCACAAGATGCCATGATGTGACATGTGAAGGGATAAAAGTTTTACATAATTTTTGTCTCATACCAAAAAGCCAACACTTTGAAATCTGTATTATTATTATTAGTAGTAGTAGTAGTATTGTTATTATCGTTATTATTATTGTCAATTTTACTGTTGTTACAACAGACAATGTGCCAAATCATGAGAATTTCTGAAAAAAAAAAAAAAATTTTGCTTCTTGCCAGTATTAGTTGGGATACATTATATTGTTTTCTTTCAGGAATGCTCATAGTTGGAGGAATTCTTGGAAATGTTCCAGGAATTGATATAGCTAAAAATATCAATCATGAATGGGGCTCTGGATGCAGGTGTGTATAGTGTGTGTGTGTGTGGAGAGAGAGAGAGAGGAGAGTTGTTGTTTGTCTTGAGTTTTTCTCAGAAATATAAACCTGTCACACAGGAACCAGATAAACACACACAGACAAAACAGTCTTATCCTGCTGTATTAAATACA
The DNA here is from genome assembly GCA_030674185.1 of Monoplex corrugatus. Taxonomy (NCBI): domain Eukaryota; kingdom Metazoa; phylum Mollusca; class Gastropoda; order Littorinimorpha; family Ranellidae; genus Monoplex; species Monoplex corrugatus. The sequence continues at coordinate 160,232,602 of CM060305.1, forward strand.
CATTCTGATTGCATTTTCCTGTTTTTCTAGTTCCTGTTTATTTGAATAGGGCAGTCACACTTGTTTTGGAGATCTGGTAATTTGATTAAGGGTCCATTAGGATTGTTGGTAGCAGCTGTACCACTGCAGTGGGCTTTTGTTTGTTTTTGTGTTTGTTTTTGTTTTTGTTATCAGAGTAATCAGAGATTTCCATTTAAACAGTTAATCTGATACCGTGAATAAGCATTCTTCATCACCAATTTGGAAAACAGTTTAATGTAATACAGTGAACAGACAGACAGCATCTGTTTAGTTTTATAAACAGTTATGAAATGAATTACATATGTGTGCAGACAAATTGCACTAGCCATTATTTTATTGCGTGCTGGTCTGGGCTTGGATCCTGCAGCTCTTCGACGTCTGTCTTTCGTGGTCATTCGACTGGCCTTCTCTCCCTGTCTTTGTGAGACCGTTGCTGATGGCATTGCTGCTCATCTCATCCTGGGCTTTCCCTGGCAGTGGGGGTTCATGCTTGGGTGAGATTTTACTGATTTTATCTATACTTTGGTGATTTTCAACAGTTATTTAAAAGCATTAAAGTATTTTTGTTATCTACCTCTTGCTTGTTTTTCTTCTCCTTCTTCTTCTTCTTCTTCTTTTTCATTGCATACACTGAATTCAATGTAAAAGGTGTAAAAATGGCTGTCTGCTTTTGATTGAACGTATTTTACAATAAAGGTTTACGACAAGTCATCAGCTGTTCTTGTGTTGCCTGATCACACAATGTACAGTGAACTAACTGGACCGTTTGAGGAGAAAGGATGTTTGTACAAAGTGAAGAATTTTTTGTTTGATGAAAATAGTAAACACTCTGACACATGTGTGTGCGCTCAAACACACACATCCACACACAGACAGACAGACCACACACACACACACAACACACACACAACACACACACACACACACACACACACACACACACACACACACACACACACACACACAACAACACACACATCACTCACACAAAACACATCAACAACATGCATCCACCCCACACACACACACACATATGAGCATATAATTTTGCAGTTTGCAAATTTTTTCTGCAATGTCCTACAATAGCATCAGCTATTCCTCGTTACCCAGTACCAGAGCTGATGACTTTGACAACCAGTTATCATAAATCATTCACTGTCCAATGTGTTTGATAGCCAGTTCTCATAAATCATTCACTGACCAATGTGTGCAGGTTTGTGATTGCTGCTGTGTCCCCAGCCGTAGTGGTGCCTTCCCTGCTGAGCCTGTCAGAGAGGGGCTATGGCACCAACAAAGGTGTACCAACCTTGGTGATAGCAGCAGCCAGTATAGACGATGTTCTGGCCATCACCGGGTTTGGAGTACTGATTGGAATCACATTTTCCTCGGGTGAGCAATTTATCGGAAGCCCCAGTTGTCTGTGGTTTGACTAATTGTTTGTCATGTATCACATTATGTCATGCATTATATTAAGTCCCTTTCACCTGTAGCAGTGACAAGACTTGCTGCTCAGAATGATTTTAGTAAATTCTTGGATGCAGCTCTTGCTGTATAACATACATTATGATCTCAGGATCACCAATGCATTGCTGTGCATGTCGTACATCAGGTAAAGTATTGATAGCTTTTGTTCATTGGAGATATGTGACTGCTCTGTCACAAGATTTAACTCCCCTGACAGCTCTTTCACCTTTTGGTCCTCTGTACAGCAAGCTCAGTATGTGCGTGCGGGGGTGGGAGGTGGAGGAGGGGGGGAGGGGAGGGGATGGTTTGACTTGAGTGAAAGGGGTTGGGGCAAAGTCTAGTCCACTTTTCTTTTTCTTCATCCTCTCCCAAAGATGTCTGCTACTCTGACTTGAGCTGAGCATCTCTGATTTTAGGATCTTTGCTGTAATCTCTGTTTTTTTTAATCACATTGCTCCATCTCTGTTTTTTAATCACTGTGCTTCATTTTTCTGGTTTTCCAGGAGAAAGAGAAGAAAAAAAAGAAAAATAACAAAGAAAACATGTTTGCATGACTCGGTACCACAGCTCATGGATAGCCAAACTCACAAAGAGTATGGAGTAAAGCAAATTCTCTTTTTGTCTTTCTCTGAAGCTGTCAAAGCCGTGCCTAGAATGAAACAGATTGCACAGGTTCTAGTATAACTTTTTTCAAAAATTTCCGGGAATGAATGAGGGTGGGAGAGGCATGCTCCCAGACCACCGAAAGGGGCATGTCTGGTGTGCAGACATGTGCTCATGGCTTCACCACTTTGTCACACCATGTCGCATATGGATGTTCCTGTTTTTCCGTTTTTTGAAGTTGGCATCTCTGCTGTCCCTTTGTGTGTGTGTGTGTGTGTGTTGTGTGTGTGTGTGTGTGTGTGTGTGTGTGTGTGTGTGTGTGTGTGTTGTGTGTGTGAAAAGTTTCATTGATTGTTGTAACAATGCCCTCGTACATGTACTTTTAATGCATATATGCCTTTTGTTGTAGAGTTTGATTTTTGTATAATCTCTCAAACAGCCTCAAAAACACAGTGAAAAAGGTTAATGATTGATTGATTCATTCATTCATTCATCAATCAATCAATCAATTGATTGGTTGGTTGACTGATTGATTGATTGATTGACTGACTGACTGACTGATTGATTGATTGATTGATTGATATTTTGCTTGTTTCTTTGCTTGCTTGTGATTATTTTGTGCTTGCTTAATTTTCTTACATACTCAGTCCCTTTTTGATTTACAGGAGACTTGGCTTGGAACATTCTCAAGGGCCCTTTAGAAGCTGTGGTAGGTGTCCTGGCTGGGATTATCATGGGAATCATCTTGTGGTATGTGCCACAGAGAAAAAGTGTAAGTCTGTTAATGATTGTCTTTATTTTTTGTTTTTTTTTATGAGCTTGAGGTCATAGGGAAGTGAGGTGGTAAAGACTTAAACTTTTCTGGGACCAGCATTATGAGGGCAGTGCCCAGCTTCTCTCTCTTTTAATGCTTTATCTTCCCTGACTTTGTGAAAAAAGTCAGGTGCTCATTTACAGCGAGGTAGACTGGAGGGTACATGCACAAAGTTGCTGGAGTGAGATTTACATGCATGCAAATTCTTGCAGTCAGATTGGTAGGTGAGTGCTCTACCTCTGTGCCAGGCATTGTATGGTATGGCATCTCTGTTCTTTTCCTTAAGTTACTCAGGAACAGTAAACTGGTTGTAATTTTGGCAAAATGTTAGTTGTGGAATGCTGTGCTCATACTTCTTTGTTTAGAAAGGCCATCACCATTTATACATGACATCATTGCTAAGTAGAATATTATTTGTTACACAAGTGATCTCTTTGTCCTTTCCGTTAACACATTACATCCCATGCCTGACTAGCCACAGAACCATTCTGTATGCATGTGCATAAGTGCTTGGATGACAGATCTCAATCCTCTTAAATGGTTTCTCTGGCCCTAAAGACTATGTGGATATGATTATAGAATGGATACAAGTTTTGCTGACTTCCTTCTTTCTCTTCTGTGGAAGAAAGAATCAGAAAATAGTTAGCCTTGTTCTATGCAGTTTTTTTCCATAGTCTTGGCTAACAGACAATAGCTCCCTTCTGAGCAAGTTCTGAACAACATGTTTGTTGCATTCAGAAAATGACAAAGATTATGAAAAATCAGGGAAGGCGTTGGTATAAGTGAAACATCAGGTTAAAAACAGCCAGTCTATCCATGCTATCCATCCTCCAATCCTAACATGACTGCTCGGGTTAAGCATGTGTTCACATTATAATTTCCCTTTCCCTTTGTACTTCCTGTCAGATAGATAGAGGGACAGTTAGAATGGAAATGAGTAGAGATCATTGTGTACCAAATAATATCTTGCCTAATATCGATGTTTATGTTATATATGATTTTTTAAGCAAAGCAGTAATAACAAGCATTCAAGAACTGATATTCTGTCTGATGAAAATATTCAGCTTATTGTGTCAACCCGATGTGGATTTTGCCATTTTTTGTTCTATATCACATGCAGGCCAACATCATACAGCAGTCTTTATAATCTTATGATAGGAAATGCTGGGAAAGAATTTACAATGTTTCGCTTAACCAGTTATTCATAAATTTATTCAGTGACATTTCATCATAAATTTGAAGATTGTTAACATGAATGTTGTATCCTGACTTTCCCTTCAAAAACAATATAAAAATCACCTGCAAGTGCAGAGTTGATTGTTCAGGTGTAAGAATCCTTTGCAGTTAATGTTTTGTTTTAATTTGTTGTGTTTTTTTTCAGCTTTGTGTGACATTTGGTCTTCTTTCTGTTTATTTGGGTGTTGTTGTTTTTTCCAGAAACATCTGGTGTTGTTCCGGTCAGCATTGTTGGTGGGCTTTTCACTGCTGTCCATTTTTGGCAGCAAGAAAGTGGAGTGGTCAGGTTCAGGGCCACTGGCAGCTCTCACCTTGGCCTTTGTGGCAGCCCTGAGATGGCGATCAGAATTTAAAGAGGGAGAGAAAGTGAGGCACATGATTTTGTTTTCCTGTCTTATTGATATGATGTGTGTAGGGGGGTATGGGTGTGTATGTGTGTGTGTGTGTGTGTGTGTGTGTGTGTGTGTGTGTGTGTGTGTGTGAATGGGTGGGTATAGGTGTGTGTTGTGGTATATTTTGTTTTATAAGTGTCTCCATTAGGTCAGTTTGATTAGAGTGCCATATTGATAACAAGGGCTTGTGGGTTCAAACCTTCGCTATTTTATTGGTTTTTAGGACCCATAGTTGGTTACAGCACTATACTGATAACACAGGATTCATGGATTCAAACCTTAGCTATTTTGTTGTGTTTTTGTTGTTGTTGTTGTTTTTTTAGGCCCCATAGTTGGTTAGAACACCATACTAATATTTGACTGGGCATTCAGATCTGTGTTACAAAGTTGATATCAGGTTGTGATGATCATTGTTCCCAGCATTTCTCCATTTTTTCTATCATAACTATACATTTATACAGTGATCACTCTCATGTTTGTGTCTGTGCAGAATCCCGTAGAAGATGTAACAGGAGTGTTGTGGATGATCTTTCAACCATTGTTGTTTGGTCTGATTGCTGCTGCTGTGGAAATTGATAAGCTAAAAGCTGACACTGTAGGTAAGTATAAGCTCTACTAGTAATGAGCTAGTCTCCCTCAACACAATTGCCAGAACTTATGGTTGTGCTATATTTTACCTTTTCAACCAAGAGAAAGGAATATACAGGTGACCTACTTTGAGTATGACAATGACATGAATGACATATTATAGGATGAACAGTAGTGACTGGTTTGTTGTTTTGTTTTGGATCAAGTCTTTACCAGAATGAATCAGTTTTGACCAACATGGATCTCTTCAAGTTGACAGTAACCTGTAGGAAATGCTTGGCTGTTCAGGTATGGATACCTACCAGTTCAGGGCCACACATCTAAGCAGTCACCTAGCATGGAGTTATGAATGCTTGGTGTACTAAAACTAAATCAAAAGTAGCCAGAAAGATTGATTTGTTGCATGAGGTGAAAGAGTTTTGATGTTGAGACAAGGTTTTATGTATTTATTTTTCATTTATTCATTTCTTTATTTGTTTTATCCAGGCCTAGGTATTGCAGTGCTAGCCATTGGTCTGGGTATTCGTTGCTGTGTGGCATTCCTGTCTGTGTTTGGTACCAACCTCAATATGAAGGAGAAGCTGTTCATCCCCTTTGCCTGGATGCCAAAAGCAACTGTACAGGTTAGTCTTTTGCAGATTGACTTTGAGTAATGAATTGCAGAAATTTCTATTCAATGATGTTGAGTAATGAATTGCAGAAATTTCTGTTCAAATGTTTATTATTCAAAGTCAGTATTTAGAATGAAAGAAAGCAGACTTGGAAAGCTTTGCACTTGCTGTATCATCTGACGTGCTGACTTCTCCATCACCTGCTCTGGTTCTCCCAAAATGATCAAGTTTTTATATTTGCCTGTAAAATAGACAGTGTACAGAACATACACTTGATTGTTATTGAGAAATACTCCAGCAACGAGTTCAGGGTGCAAATGGTTTTGAATCCTAGGCTTTTGTTTCTTTTATTTTGTATGTAATGGCTGAAATAGAGATGGATTCCCCACTTTCCAATCTGACTTCTTCGGTTAGTGTGTAAATTGTAAAAAACGTGTATGTGGTTTCCAGTGTGTTCTGCTGTGAATGGGTACCTAACCATGTGAAGGGTGTGACTGATGAATATGGTGAAGTGGTTAGCACAGTGCACTACTGACTTGGGAGGTTGTGGGCTCGAGTCCCTATCGTTTCATGTCATTGTGCGGAGTTCAGCTCTTACCAGCTCCTAGTCACAGTTGAGTGTGCTGTGGACTTGTTAGAAAGACTTGAGCCTACACATTTGAGTCGAGTCTTATCCACTTCACAGATTTTTCATTGAGGGTGTTGCTCAGATTTCCTGACCGGCACTGCAGTGTCTGTATCAGTCACACCTGCTTGATGCCAAAATAACAGTAAAAAGAGAGTATAGCTACACAGTTGCAATCCAAAACAAGACTCGATAGCATTGTTGGGATCATCCCTAGGTTGATGACAAACTATTACGAAAGTAAGTAGAGAATATAGCCCGATCACTTGGTCTCAATCCAAAATGGGACTCATTAGTGTTGTTAAGACTGTCCCCATTCTCATCATTTCATATCATTGTGAAAAATCATCCCAGATTCTGTGGCCTGTCATGCCTAGCTCTCATGGTGACCTCAGTTTTGGCAGGTTTTGTAGGTTTATTGGAGAGTCACAATGAAGAATGTGAGTGTGATGAGACAGGATCAGTGCAGAAGATGGCGAAGCAAAGCCCCCTTCCCTCTGTCTGTTCAGGGTTTGGGAAGATAAAGCACTAACGGAGAGGAGATGGGTGCCACCCTCATAATATTGGCCCATAAAATTTAGGTGTCTGCTTCTTTCTCAAGGACTTAAGGTTTATGGGGCAATGTTTACCTTTTTATCTACTTGCATTTTACAGACATATTCAGTACTGTAGATTGTGATGTAAATGTGTTCAGTTTATGTTCAGAAATGGGTGATCTGTCACTTATTTGATGAGTGATCTTTCATTATCTTTCTTTTTTTTTTCCTACAGGCTGCCATTGGAGCTATAGCCTATGACATGGCCAATGAAAACAATAATGAGGAATACATTGGTTATGGAGAAAAGGTAAGATCAGTTCATATTGTTTTGTTAGATTAGAGAGTTGAGGAGGGAAAGACAGAGGGAAAACAAGACAACAGAATGAAGCCAGATTGCAATATTTTACTTTACATTTTCTGTAGCCCAAATGAATATTTAGATTTGTTTTTTAGGATGTAGAACTGTAAATAACCGTGAAATCAACCTCTTCAAAGGAAAATTCAGACCTTAAAAACACAACATTAAGTCAGTGAGACATTCAATAATTTTGCAAAGTCCGTACATCTTCATTGTTGACCCATTTTGCAATAGTGTATGTTGAGAACATTTTAAGAAAAGATGAAGAATTATGCATACTTATTTCATTTATGTCTATGAAAATAAAAAGTCCGTACATCTTCATTGTTGACCCATTTTGCAATAGTGTATGTTGAAAACATTTTAAGAAAAGATGAAGAATTATGCATATTTATTTCATTTATGTCTATGAAAATAAAAGTTATTGAATTAATACCAGAAAAGTATAATTATATGCAAATAAAAGAAAATTATATCCAGTTTTTTTTTCTGTGACAGTATTATTTCAAAAAGCAAACAGACGGAAGGTGATATTTCTGCACAACAGTGGTGCTTGCGAAGTCATGATGTATGATGAACCTTAGAAGCACAGGCATGAGGTTAGAGACCTGATAGAACTATTGGAATGTGGAGCATAACATAAAAGAGAAAATGAGATTTGCTTTTATATTTTCATATTGCGATAATGCAAACTGAGGTGATGTATGCTTAAATTACATAAGAATAACTTTCCATCTTGATTTTCTTCTACACAGTAGTGTTGATTCTTATAAATGTTCTTATTTCAGGTCCTGCAGCTGGCAGTTCTCTCTATCCTACTCACAGCACCAACTGGTGCTGCCATTGTTGCTATCCTGGGTCCCCTTCTGTTGCATCACACCCCAGGGGCTGACAGATTGCGAAGACAAAGTGAGGTGAATGTAGATGACCCCGAAGCCAGTTCCCCCCTTAGAGAAATACCTAGGGGCAATGGAGTGGAAGATGTTGAATTCGCAGATGTTGCTAGATCTGAGTCTTTTGGATCTGTGGACAAGAGGAAGAGGAATAAGACAACTGGTGATTCGGAACAGAAGCCGGAAGAGAAAGAGATTGAGATTACCAAGTTTTGAGGTAATGGTGGAAAAGATGATATGTTGAACAAAAAGTCAGCATATTCTATATAGACTTCAGCTTAATGACGACAAAACAGAAGCTATCCTCATTGGCACCCGTCAGAAACTTTCTCAGCTGCCTCCTCTTTCTCTCCCATTATGTAACACATCAGTCCCAATTTCTGATTCAGCTAAAAACCTTGGTGTCTGCATTGACTCTACCCTCTCCATGAACAACTTTGTTTCTCAAACTGCCAGATCCTGCTACTATCATCTCCATCGTATAAAGCTGATCAGGAAGTATCTCTCTGTCGAAACAACTGCAAAACTCGTTCTCTCCTTCATAATGTCTCGCATTGACTATTGCAATTCACTCCTGTCTGGTCTTCCTGCCTCCACCATTCACATCCTACAGCGCATTCAAAACAATGCTGCACGCCTTGTACTCAAAAAGAAAAAAGCTGACCACATATCTCCTCTCCTGGCACAACTTCACTGGCTCCCTGTATCAAAGCGCATACAGTACAAACTAGACACCATGTGCTACAAAAGCCTCAATAACGCAGCCCCCGATTACCTGTCAAGCCTACTTGAGATCTATCTTCCCTCACGTACCCTCCGCTCTGCCTCTGATCCTCTGACTCTTCGCTTTCCACGCACTAAGCTCAATACCTATGGTCCACGAGCCTTCTCTGTTTCTGGTCCACTCTCCTGGAACAAACTTCCTCTCTCAGTCCGTCAGCAACCTACTTTTGTCTCCTTCAAGTCCGCTCTCAAAACTCACCTTTTCTCTCCTGCATAAAATCCTAACCTCACTCAACCCTCCCCTCTGCAGCCTGTCTCCGCTCGGAGGGAATCACATGGTTATAATATATAATTGTATGCTATGCTCTCTATAATTTTCCATTGCTTTTATTCTTGCTTTTATTGCTTTTATTCTTTCTCCCCATTTATAGCCATGCGTGTGTGTGGGTGTGTGTGTGTGTGTGTGTGTGTGTGTGTGTGTGTGTGTGTCTGTATGTGTGCGTGCGTGTGTGTGCGAGCGTGCGTGCCTGCGTGTGTGTCTGCTTCAGCGCTTAGATTTGATTTTATCAGGATTTTGCGCTATATAAATATTGTAATTATTATTATTATTATAGCATGTTCAAGAATTCTCATTAGGAATTTAGGTTGTTCAGACTTTTTGCACAGGGACTTACGTACTGTGGGGTTGTTGTTTTTTTCTGTTGTTGTTGCTTCATGGTATGATTTTTTTTTATTGTTTACTTGAGATTTCACGCAACTTGTTTACAATTTCTGAATTTTTTTTTTTTTCAACCAAAAATCCAAATTCTACCAGCGTTCATAGTATTTTTGTCCTCTTGATGTTTTTTTTTAGGGGAAGATTTTGGTTATTACTTTCATTAGATTACATATGCCATCAAGTTGGTCAAGTCTGACTTCTTTCCCTTCTTTCGAATCTTTGACTCATGGTAAAATGGACTGTCAGAAGAGCAGCATGTTGGAAGAGTAGAGTCTGTTAGACTACAGTGACTGAGCTTTCTCACATGCTTAACTTTTCATATGTTTGTTTGTATGTTTTAGCTTGTTCTCTTAAGGAAAGGATTTATTAAGGTTTTACAGTGAAGTTATTTGAAGAAAGGTTCCTTTTCCCCATAGCTTTGTGAATAAAATAATTGTGAATAAAATAATGCACATAGGGGTAAGGGGAGATGGGGATGTGCGTAAAAGAAATAATTGTTTGCTGTGTTATTTGATTGTTGTTGATATTTGTGCTTAAATGTTTCACTTATCAGAGTGTAATTATATCAATTGTATACTATATTTATTCAAGTACATTTTGTAACTTCAGATTGTATATACCCTGCGTTGTGTTTTGTACATTTAAATGGCTGCTTTTACATAGATATCTCAGGAATCTGACTGGTGCATAAACATACGTTTGTCAGTATACATTGTGCCACTCTTCCAATTAATTCTACATGTAGTAGTATTTGCTGTTCAGCATCGAGACCATATTTTATATTGATTTGTGATGCCTGTTAATTGACAGTAGAGAATATTGTAAGTAATAAAATATTTTTTGTTCAGTTGTTCAATAACAACAAAATTGATAATCCATAACAGAGCTTGTGACAAAGTATCTGCTTGACATAAGTCCAATATTGCTTGTCACATGAGAATTTCTTGCCGTAGTTTGATAAGAGCGGAATGTAGGAGAAGGGGAAATGTGACCTGCCAGCACGAAATCAGTCTTAACTAGCATTTTGGGCATTTTGAGATATACATATCACTGGAAAGTGTACATTCTGCTGATTATTTTGGTACTTGAATTAAGTTTGTACTCAAAAAAAATTTAGAAGTTATGTATGTTTAAAGTCATTAAGTTGTATGATGGCCATTTTTAAAAAATGGCCTCTAAAGTTTTTGTGTACCCTCCTACACATTTTCCTTAAATTTCTTTATTTGGTGGCTTAGACTCGGTTTGTTTCTAATTTTAGCTGTCATTATCTGAAAGGTGCACCAAAGAGCTTTCCATCAGTATATTACATGTGCGGGTACTGTACAGGTTACGGTTCATAATAAGAGACAAAAATAGGTACTTTTGGTAGGAAATTGCGTTCTTTCTGCTGCGATCAGTGCATTAAAATACCATTTTAAATTGATTAATAATATTTTTTCAAGAAAAAAATTTCTGTGGGGGATAGATTATAGTCTACAGAAACCAATTTTGAGAAAAAGTCAAAACACCCCAGATAAACCCTCTGTCACCTTTTCAGCTCCTAGTGCTGTTCGACTGATTTCATGGTGGGAGGTCACAAATGTTTAATGAAGTTTGTCACAATTGGTCACAAAATCCACCTGCTGTGTTGCAAAAATTGTGACAATTGCCCTACCCTGCTGTAATACCATGATGTGCACTGGTGTTTTACAAAGATCTACAAAACAATGTCATATTCATTGTCTGTGATATGTAAGAGAACAAAATCAAACTTTGTTTGAGGTCATTATAACTTTAATCTTCGAAATAGCTTGTTGCAATAAATGCTCAATTGTGCTGTTCATACATGTACACATGCATCAATATTTGAGAGAACATATGTGCACAAACACAAATACACACACACACACACACACACACACACACACACACACACACACACACACACTCACACACACACACATATGCATGCACATGCACACGCTCACACATGTACACGGTACTCACCTACACACAAGTACACCTTTATGTATATTCATGCCATTTTGAATAAATTTGTCAGCGAAACATAGATTTTTGCAGGGAAAAAACTGCAAATTGTATTTAAATTATAGTAGTAATTGCCCCATGCTTAGAGCCAAGGATAGCTGAACATTAGTATCAAACAACTGCATGAATAAATGAATCCTACTCCTGCAGGGTAGGTAAATCAGATACACTCAGAAGTAGAAATATCATGAGAACATTGATTGTGAGTCTTTCTGGAATTTGGTCAATTTAACATGAAGGATTGTAAGCAAAGTATTGCTATTTAGTTTGAAGGTTGTTCAGGAGAGATTCATCACACTCAGAAAATTCCTAGTGCACTCCACTCAAATCTGCAAACACTGATCTGGCAGACACCTTAGGCCTGTGCAAACCCCAGTGCCCTGACTAGATATTGAATTGGGAATAGGGGAGACAGTGGATGAGGCCCATGAAACACTGACACAACCAGAATTGTTAAGAGTATTTGGATGAGCAGCAAACAGATTAGCTTTTAAACTGCAGGTTGGGACTAAACTGGAGACAATCGGACCTTGAGTCCATGACTCATTCAAATGAGTCAGCCAGCCATCTCACTAAAAAAAATGTACATATGTATATATACATAAATTATAGTCTTGATTATATACTTGCTGAACGCACAGAAACTTCTGTTGCATGTGCCTTTATGTACGTTGCTGACCTGATCTGTACAGGAATTTATTTTACTCCAGAAGTGTATTTAAGATAATTATGAAAGTGGTGGAAATTTATGTCATAAAGAAATCCAATTAAACAGAGCTCAGGGATGCCTACCCCCAAATCTGAATTTCCTGGACACTAAGTTTGGAGGCACACACACATATTCCCCCCCCCCCCTACACACACACACACACATATTCCCAACCACAGCACTTTTTACAACTTAAAAGTTTGTATTGGTACTTGACGACTTCAACTTAAAACAATGAAAAATCTACGGAACTGTGAGTAGCAAATTTTATACTGTTGGGAGACCTTGTTCTTCAAAAATTGGTAGCATTATGAAAAATCTTGATTCTGGTGTCCAAATGTCTAGTACTTACATTATGTACACTGTGTTCTGCAATGTTTTTATTTCTTTGCTGGCTGAAGACTCCTGTAGTAGCACCTTTTGTAATCCTTGAGGTCTTCTTTGTTGTGATTCCTCTCAAGAGCACATCCAGGTCTTGATTTGCAGACAACAAGAGCCTCAAGAGTATCATCTGACATGTTGCCTCTGAAGTCTGTCCTGTTTTTCCGCACAACAGAAAAAATCCTTTCGCAATGTGCAGAAGAATGGGGGATAGTGAGGATGTAGAGCATGACCATGGGCAAATGAGGAAACATTACTTTCCCATCCTCTTGAAGCTCACCCACTTTCTTCCAGGTCTCGTCCATTCTCTCCTGAAGACATGAGCCAATATCAGTGCACTGATAGTTTGCAAACTCCATCTGTACATCTGTTGTGGAAACAGCAGGTCCAACCATCTTTGGAAACCGTTTCAAAAAGTACTCCACATTCCCAAAAGTGCTGTCCAGTTGCTTGGCTGGGTTGGCAACTTCTGCATGTTTTAGGACAGGATCAGAGATTGGAAGCTTCTTCTTCAAGTAGCTGCAGCTGGCTTGGTAGAACTTCACAACATTTGTGTAGAACTCTTCAATCCTGGTAGATTTCAGTTTGTTCTCAGTTGGATGTCCAACAAAGTCTCGAGCAGTATCTCCAATGATCAGATCTTGCCTGACCTTGATGTTGGGCTTGGACAGAAAATCCACATCAAGCACACCCTTGTATAACATGGCTGATGGTTTAACAAAGTGGATGAACAGATCTCGAAGAAATTTCTCCAGTTTGTTCTTCAGCACTGGTATCAAAGGCTGATCTGATTGAAGTTCACTGTTGATTTTCTCAAAGGGACTGATTGCATGCAGTAAGAACTTGGCATAGAGCTTGTTTGTTCGAGAGACGAAAATGTCCTTGAGTGCTTCTGCTTTTTTCTTTGTGGTGTTGGTGGCTATCCTTTCTTCCTCTTTGAAGAAGTCGTGCAATGCATCAAACGATTCGATGAGCCGAGGTAGACATCTCCCAATACTTAACCACCTTGTGGACACATGTTTTAGCATTTTGGTTTCTGCAATCTCATGCAACAGCTGATGGCACTTGAGAGCTGCTTGCCTTTTACTGCTCTTGTTTAGGTAGTAGTAGACATCCACTAAGACCTGACTGATGTTGAATGGGAGACATTCTGCACCTTTTTCTGCAGCAATGTGAATCAAGTGACACACACATCCAGACAGGAACAACTGTTTGTGCTTCTTCAGCATGCATCCATACACTCCAGTATCATTTCCCACCATGACATTGGCATTATCACATCCTAAGGCCAGACAGTTATCCCATGGAATCTTGTGAGCATCCATTTCTGCTTCGATGAGGCCGAAGATTTTCACACCTGTAGCTGAGCCCTGGATAGAAGGTACAGAGATGGCTTCTGATCGCACCTCCTTTGTGTCAGGATGGACAGTCCTTACAATCAGGGGAAATAACTTGGAACCACCTTTATCATTACTTCCATCTGTAGAAATTGTGAAAGGGTGATGTTTCATCCTGTCCGCCAAGGATAGAGTTGACTTTGCTGCCATTTCTTTTAAAATAGCTGTTCCTTTACTCCTACCACAACCAAAGTCTTTCGCAATTTTTGAATCATGAAACATCACAGGCAAACCTTTGCTGAATTTGTCCAATGCGGCCATTGGCAGATTCAATTCAACCACAAGATCAACCATTTTCACTTCAGCCTTAATCACATCCAATTCATGAGTGGATGGTCCAGTTGATGAAGTTTGAGATGATGGAAAAAATCCCGATATCAGTTTGTTCTTCAGCAGTTCTTTTTTCTGCTTCTCAATTTTGTCCGCATTTCCCTTGTGTCGTGGGCCTTCAACGTGCGTTCTGATGTCATCCATGCCGCCAGTGCCAATTCCAAAATCGCTGCCACACACTGTGCATTGAACCCGGTGTTGATCTTTTCCAGGCACAATGCAAGGATAAACCTCAGTATACCGTTCTACGTAACATTGTAGTCTTTTTTTCCTAACACCACAATCAGTCACTTCTTTCGCCTTACTAGTTGTTGCCCGTTTCGGCATCTTAACTTTATCTCCCGCTCCAAGGTTATGGAAATTTGAGTGCGCCTGCATGAAAGCAATAAACTTATGGTATCTTCGGCAATGTTCGGTCGAGAACTTCGATACTTTCCGTTTGCAACAACTTTCTGAAGTTTCATTGGTCGAAGGTGATATCACCATGGGAACATCCAGCAGGGGAAGTAAATCTTAGCGCTTTATAGTTCTTGAAGCGAGACAGAAGCGTTTTCGGTTTTACCGCAAAGCAGATATCGCGTCAGTTGTGGCGAAGATTTTTTTTTAAATTTCCGGGACGCGATACTAATTTCCTTATTTTCCGGGACATTTCTTCTTTTTTTTTATTTCCTGGACAAAATACGGAAATTCCGGGACGGTAGGCAGGCCTGCAGAGCTATAACTTGTATATCATTGATCCTGAAATTTTATAAACTTGCCTATGTTATGATATTTTAAAGCAAATAAGGGTTTGTATTCACTTTAAACAAAAGTGATTA
Organism: Monoplex corrugatus; assembly: GCA_030674185.1. Taxonomy (NCBI): domain Eukaryota; kingdom Metazoa; phylum Mollusca; class Gastropoda; order Littorinimorpha; family Ranellidae; genus Monoplex; species Monoplex corrugatus. The sequence goes on from CM060305.1 coordinate 160,247,850, forward strand.
GTTAAAGATGTGGGAAATTTACGCCAGATTCTAAAGATTTCCTTGTTAGAAGAGTCAGCACAATATAGCATATGAATGATAACCTGCAAACATATGGTGCTTCTTTCATAAATAACCCATGTTTTGTATCATTTCAGGTGTTTTGTTTATGCTGTCACTAATTCTCTTTCACTCTCATAGTTGAATTTTGATCCTGCCCTTTATCGTCTTTGAATGTTCTGTTATGTTTTGCTGCTAATTTATTGCAAAAACATGAAAGGAATGCCAGACTTGAAAAACATGTATTTCAGCTCTAAAACTTGCCTGTGTATGAAAGTTTCAGAACAACCAGTAGCTGTTTTGTAGTGGTTAACACAACAGACTATCAGTTGGAAGGTTTTGGGTTCGAATCTCTTCAAAAATCAATGTGGGATTTTTCGACTCCAGCCAGCTCCTACCCAGAGTTGAGTGTGCTATATAGGCTCATTGGGGAGACTGGGACCACACAGTAAAATCATATCCACTTCACGGATGTATCATTGAGGGTTTTTCTCAAATTTTCTGACCAACACTGCAGTATCTGTATGTCTCGGGCCTGGTTGATGCCAGGATATATTGATACAATAAGTGTAGAGTACAGTCCTGTCACACAGTTTCAATCCTAGATGGAATTCCATAGCATCATGATTATCGTCTTCGTTGCCATCATCATCATCTCAGTGTAAAAACTGTACCAGATTCTGTGGCCATTAAGATGGCATAGAAAAAGAGACTCCATCCCCCTCCCCCCCAAAAAAAGGTGAGAACAAAGGAAATCTTCCTAAGTGCGATGATCTAAAGAAAGAAAACAAAAAGAAAGAAAGTTTCAAAACAAAAAACACATATAAGATTGTCACCTGTCACCATCGGCATCATCAAATTTGATGATGTTTATGGTTGTGTTGGTGTTGCAGGTTGCCAGGCCAATGTATATCATTTTTCTTTTGTTGAAACAAAAGAGCTGAGAAATAGACTCAATATGAAGAGCATTATTATAGAATCAATGGTAGTTATCTTAAATTTCAAGCAGGCTGGTTGTTTTGCTCCATACTCTGTGACATGTTGAATAAATTTTAAATGGTTTTGATTCATTTCACATGTACAACATTCTTTTCTATGGTGTACATGTATCATTTTCTTCTTGTTGTATGCCTCACACTGATGGGATAAATTGATGTGTAGTTAAGTGTTTTTAGCTCATGCATAGTCTGTTGCCCTGGTGCCCACGAACAGACCCCAAGCTATGGGTGAATAGCTCCACTACCTTGTGACATCTCGGGAGAGAGTAAGGCTAGCAGAGAACCGTACACAAAGATGGAAGGCAACGGGAAACCACCATCGTAATTTTTCCCAGGTTAATGGACAAAACAAAAACAGCATTCTTAACAACAAATGCCTGTCAATTAACATCAGGAAGACAGTTCTGAATGTTATAGAACCAATATGTTGTACGATGCGAGGCATGGACAGTCAGCAACATAGCCAGAGCAAGATTGAGGGCAGCCGAGATGTGGTTTCTAAGAAGAATGTTGAGAGTTCCATGGACAGCAAAGAAAACAAACGAGACAGTCTTGATGGAGGCAGACACAAGTAGATCACTCATAAGGAAGATTAGGAAAAGACAAGCAACATTTACAGGCTATTTTATGAGGAAGGGGGATTTGGAGCACCTGGTCACAACGGGAAAGCTGGAGAGAAAGAGAGCACCAGGTAGACCCAGGGAGAAAATGCTGGATGGACTTGCAGAGTGGCTGGGGACGAGGAGAGTGGGGGAGATGTTAGGGAGAGACAGATGGAAGTCTATGATCGCCAATGCCATGCGGCAGGGCACCTGATGATGATGACAGTCTGTTGGTACAATTTGTCTGTTTCTTTCTTTACGCACTTTGTTCTTGATTCTGTGACTTTATTAGTCTTTTTATAGATTGAAATGTGTGTTTGATGTTATACAAAAAGTGACAGTGTAAATGACAAGGAACAATTAAAGAGATGTTAAATGAAAAAATAAAAAGTAAAAAATGAAGAAATAGATCCCTCTGTTGCTCACGCTCCACAACATAGATATCACTGCATCAGATGTATGACTTCTTGTAATGGGAAGGGAGCTCTGTCTTTCTGACCACATGTTCTAAATGGAGGGAATGGTGAGTTTTTGTTTGGAATTTTGTTGTTGTTATTATTGTGTTGTTTTTGTTGCTGCTTTTTCACTATCAACCAAAAATTCTACCAGGTTTCTGTACATTTAACATGTTACTTGATGTATATGAACTATAGTCTTGCTGAAATATTGTGTACATTACTCAGGGTAATCGGACTCTTTTAGATGTATACATGATATTCCTTTTTGAAAACTGTTATGATTTGCAACATTGTTTTAAGTGCTGTATTTCATATCACCATCATATATCAAAAAAGAAGTGTACTAAATATGCAGTCAGTAGAATTTAAAGAACAAGATGAAAACGAAAGGCCACTAGTGTTTAATTTCTAATAGTCTGTTGTTGTTTTCATAAAAAGTAGTTTTTTAAACTGTACATATGAGGTGCTATTATTTTGTTACTTTGATATATATTAAGTCAAGTAAAAAGCAGTCAATGGGTAAATTAGAAGAACTGTGTTGTTTTATTTGCTTGAGATTAGTTCTTACTGTATTTTTGACAGATTTTGCTGTTCAGAGGCAGGAGCCAGAGGTAGTTTATTTTAGGGTTTTGAGGATATTTTGTGTTACATTGGGTTTTCTTTTTGTCACAGGTTTTAGTCGACAAATGTGTTCAGTCATCATTTTCTCAGTACAAAGTTTTCAAACGGTAGCTTGACTGGTTTGCAAATACATGCCATCATTTTTACAACCTCGTGCCATTAACAGATCATTTTTAATCCTGATGACGTTGAGGTTTTCGATGAGATTGAAAGTTACTTAACATGTCACTTAATGTTTGATTACAACACAGTTCGTACTTGGAAATTGAATTTTTTTGGCCAGCTCCATGAATTTAATTGCAGATGTGTTGCGTATAGCAATACCATAATTGTTATCTGCCAGTATAAATCATGAAGGATCCCCATACCCACACCAAAATTTGTGTTATCAAGCTCCTGGGAGGAATAAGGACATACATGACCACAGTTTTCCTGACTCTTCTCCACTGTGGGAGATAAAAGTACAGTTATGCATCACAACAGATAAGTTTGTTATTTTACAAATTCTCTATTAATTAAAACTTTATCAGATTTTACATATACTATGAATTAAATGCTTCAGAAGCTAGTGCCGTTGTTGAACAATAAACAAGTTGTGTGTTAATCAGCAGCTGGGAGTGATTTGAAATACTGAGATGCCACATCTCTTGCACTGTCAGCTGAGATAAGTAGCCCTCTGCACAGTTAGTACTGAACTGATTTAAGATTATACACACAGACATGGAATGACGCCTTTATAGATTAATGTATCTTGAGAGAACTGAAACTGTATCATTTACCTCTTTTAAATTGTTATTATTTCATCTTGGGATGGATTTGCATCAACATGACAGAATATAGTGATATTTTTTCTTGTAGGTTAGTACGATTATTATTTGTTTGTGTTTTTCTCGTAAGTTTTTATTTGATTCATTCCATGTAGCTTTATACATTTGATTTATTCCTTGTAGCTTTATACATTTGTAACCATTGTTTCTTTGTTAAAGATATCTTGAAGTGTTGTGTGATGTGTTGCCTCACAGTCGTGTTTCACTAACTTGATCCTTGTTGAATTCATGAGTGATCTGTGTATTGTACTGAAAGTATGTTTTTGTAAGATATGTTTGTTGCGTATGAAAGATTTTTTTAGTGCATATTACAGAACAAACTCAAAATACTGCTCATCAGTTTGAAGATGTTGAGGGGAGAATATTGTCTTTTATTTTTCAATTAGAACCGAGCATTTCAGTTCAAGTGCTTGATTAGAGATACTGAAATCATACTGTTTTTCCCAGGTGGATGCTGAAGTTTAGAAACTGCTTTTAATTTAATCTGTTACTTAACCCATTTTGTATTGGTGCAGACTATTGTGAATTTACTTTGTGAATACTATTCATATTGGTATGATTATTCAAACTTCTCTGATAATATGCATAGATGGATTTTAATGTTTTTAATTTAATATGGTATGTACCATATTTTGTATTGATACAGAATATTGTACTTTTACTTTGTGAATATTTTCATCTTGGTATGATTATTTAAACTTTACTTATAATGTGAATATATATATAAGTTTCGCTTGTTTTATACGAGGCATGTTTGTGGATAAGTGGTTTTAATTGCAACTGTCTGAATGAAGTTTAGTTGAGTCAGCACCTCTTAAATATAGCAGTCCCTTACCCCTAGTGATTATTGTAATTCATGCATAATAAGGCACCTCATAATTATATATGCAGTCCCAATTACAAAGTTATGTGTGTGGTGTGTCCATGAATGGAGGATGGAGATTAGCAGCTTTTAGTCAGTTTGGCCATCTTTAGAATTATTGAAAGACTATTGATATAGTAAAAATTGTTTTTTTGCAATTTACTGTAAAATACACTGTTTCCTGTATCAAGCAGTGTGCAGAGATGTAATCGCAAGTCAGTGTTGTAACTTGTGGTGTGGACTGGTGAACACTGCTATCAGAATTATTTTGTTTGTGCATTTTAAGATTTCATTATGAAAGTGTCCTCTTTTTTGGATTTTTATTGACATCATCTTTTGTCTTAAAATTTATGTGTCATACCTGACAGTGCATTAGTTTAAAGGTGTTCTGATTTTTTTTGCTTTGCTTCTGTTTCTGTTTTGTTTTTCTATTGGAAAGAGAATTTTACTGATCAGAGCATTTGCATTTTTGAGGCTAGAAGAATGTGTAAATGATTGCAAGTTTTATTTAAGCATTTTAATCTAAGATACCTTTTCCTGGTAGCATTTTAAAAGAGAGGTCTTTTATTTTCCTGTGGATAAAAAACATTACTAAGTAATTGCAGTTTTTTAAATGTTGTCATTTGAAGTACTTTTTTTGCCAGTGGCATTCAGTAGAACTAAGTCTTTTTTACCTCTGACTTTTCGCTTTCCACGCACTAAGCTCAATACCTATGGTCCACGAGCCTTCTCTGTTTTTGGTCCACTCTCCTGGAACAAACTTCCTCTCTCAGTCCGTCAGCAACCTACTTTTGTCTCCTTCAAGTCCGCTCTCAAAACTCACCTTTTCTCCTCTGCATAAAATCCTAACCTCACTCAACCCCCCTCTGCAGCCTGTCTCCGCTCGGAGGGGAATCACATTGTTATAATATATAATTGTATATTATATGCTCTCTATAATTTTCCATTGCTTTTATTCTTGCTTTTATTGCTTTTATTCTTTCTCCCCATTTATAGCCATGGTGTGTGTGTGTGTGTGTGTGTGTGTGTGTGTGTGTGTGTGTGTGTGTGTGTGTGTGTGTGTGCGCGTGCGTGCGTGTGTGTGTGTGTGTGCGTGCGTGCGTGTGTGTGCGTGCGTGCGTACGTGCGTGCATGCATGCGTGCATGTGTGTCTGTTTCAGCGCTTAGATTTGATTTTATCAAGATTTTGCGCTATATAAATATTGTAATTATTATTATTATATTATAAAAATGTTTGTAAATAGTTGTATATCTTTTATTTTATCAATATGTGTTTTTCAGCACTTTTGTTCAAAACTTTTTTTTAAAAATTGCTGTTCAGTGGATTGAACATTTTTCAATAGGCTGCTCAGCATATTTAGGGTATAACATTTTTTGAAAGGCTGTTCAGTAGAATTAGGGCATTTGCATGACTATGGCCAAAATGTTTTGTAATTAATTGCTTGTTTGTAAATGTACACACTGATAGAATATCTGGTTTACCTTAGCTGACTTGTATGTAGTGAACTGAGGAAAGATGCACTGTCTGCACATGGTTATTTACCTTTGCCAATATTCACAGAAAAAGAAATGAAAAATTTTAACATAGAATGCCAATATTCACAGAAAAAAGAAATGAAAAAAAAAATTACATAGAATTTCACATCATATCAGCATTAATTTGTCGTCATTATCATGTATTCTATACTTCTCATGATAACAAAATACTTAAGCATCAAATTTGTTGAGAGATCAAATATTTGAATTATGTTCAAATGAAGTCATTAAAACCAAAATTGAAACATGATTGTTGAAGTTTTATTCATGTAAGTTGAGTTGTTGTGATCTTTTGATGTTCGTATTTGCCAAATATTTCTTGCTCGGTAGTCATGTGTGTTTTCCACAATTTCTAATGTAATATGTCGTGGTATTCTGTGATTTATAAATACATCTAAGTGAAAAATGCATTTTTCATATATACACACTGTTTTCTGTGATTCAGATGTATCCAAATGAATGCAATGTTTGTTATACATACTGATCTCCTGTGTTTCACTTGTATCCAAATCAGTAGTGTACATGTCATGACAAACGGTGATCTTCTGTGATTTATTTATCTCTGGATCAGTTCTGTGAAAGCCTCATTCAAGTTTTTTCTTATTTCCATCCATATAAATATTGTTCATGTCATATGTATTGATTTTTGTCTGATTCATTTCCTTTCAGGATCAGTTTCTTGTGTTAGCGTTTTTGTGATTGGCCAAAGATGATGGGTTATTACAAGTTCATTTTTGTATCCAGTGTCTGTAGGAGATTTTTGTTTTGCTTTTAGCTGTGTCTTCTGTGCCACTTGTGTATCTCTACCCCCTGCTGCTCACACCCTTCAGGGCTGCTGAAACTGAGGCGTCGGAAGAGCAGGGCATATATAGAGTCACAGAATTGGGGATGATTTTTCTGCTGTGATAATAAGAATGGTGATGATAGTGATGATGCTATGGGGTTCCGTTTTCGCACTGAGACTGCATGACAGGACTGTATTCTATGCTTACCTTCATGATATAGCCTGACATCAACCAGGCCCAGTAGATACAAACACCTGCGGTGTTGGTGTAGAAATTTAAGCGACACCCTCAATGATTCATCTGTAAATTGGATGAGACTCAACTGTGTGGTTCTGGTCTTTTCAACAAGCCTGTAGCATGCTCTGTTCTGGATAGGAGCGGGTTCGGGCAAAACAAAAATCCACAATAATTTTTTTGGATTGATGGGGATTCAAACCCACACCCTCCCAGTTAGTAGTCTGACTTGTAAGTAATGAACTGAGGAAAGATGCGCTGTCAGCACACGATTATTTATCTTTGCCAATATTCACAGAAAAAAGACAGAAAAAATTCAACGTGGACATCCACATCTAATCATTGCTCTAACTGGTCTGGAGAAGGACATTTCTGTGCATGTGTGTGTGTTTCTGTCATAGGCCAAAGATGGCATAGCTCAAATTCATTCAGTTTTTTTATCCAAGTTCTGTAAAATGATATCTTGTTTCGGTAAATTTTCATCTTTAACTTTAAGTTGAAAGAAATCCGCAGTATCACTTGGTTTGATGGGTAAACAAGGTGTGTGCGTGCGTGCGTGTGTGTGTGTGTGTGTGTGTGTGTGTGTGCACATGCATGTTTGCATGCGTACGTGTCTGCGTAACCACTACCGAAAACAAGACATAGGGTAATGATAACAATTATCTTCCTCCGTGATGTGTTTAATATCTCATCAGTTCAACACAAGTAACACATGTTTTCACCTTTCCATTCTCATTGAATGTTTATGATATATTTTTGTACTTGGTCAATGTTTTTATCTTTGTTCATAAAGAATTTGCTTTGTATTCACAGTAGGCCCTACTTTGTCAACTCTAGCTTTTGCAAATGTATCTCACTGTATTGAGTATGGTTTTTATGATTATGTAATCGCATTTACTTCTTTTTAGGATAATTATGGACTAAAGGATATTGTACACTAGACTTACTGTAATAACTTTTTTATCTTAGTGATCAGAATTCCGCTCCCAATTACATATCTTATTATTGTGATGTGTAACCAGATTTTTTATTTAATATAATGAAACTAAAAACAAGTGTGTGTATTCCTTCTCCCCCCCCCCCCCCCTGTGTGTGTGTGTGTGTGTCTCTCTCTCACTCCTCTTTTTTTCTCTCTCGTCTCTGTCCCTTGTCTTTCTGTCTGTGTCTCTCTTTCCTTCTCTGAGTGTGTTGATGCAATCCTTAAGTCAGGGTATAAACTTTCTTTTAATAATAACCAAAAGTATGTATGCTGACCGTCCCTTCCCCCCTTTTTCTCTAAACACACGTGTGTATACACTCTAAACACTCATCTTCATTCCCCACCTAGTACCTCCACACACGCACACACGCAGACACACACAATGTTCAAACTGTATACCGACGACACCGAGTTTGACTTATTTTAATCATTGGAACAAAACCAACACAAACATTGAAATCAAATATTTATTACTTGATTAAATTTTTTTCTGTTGTACAGACATTAAAAGTATCATATGATCCATTTCAAATAACTGAAATATTGAAATGAGCAGAGGCATACATTGTTGAACTGTTCATAATAAAATACGTTCAAAACATGTTCACATTTTTACATATATTTGAATAAAACAGTTGTGTAAAATTATTATTTACAGCAACTAAAACAAAAAAAATAACTGTTCATAATGAAATATGTTCAAAACATTTTCCAGTTTTACATATATTTGAATAAAACAGTTGTGTAAAATTATTATTTACAGCAACTAAAACAAAAAATATCAGGAACAGAGTTAATTCTCAAACAAGTACACTCGTCTCGTGCACACAAACAAGCACATTTCACATAATTACGCTCATGCATAACGTGCTCATGTACACAAACTAAGATTCACTCAAATACATCATTATCATGTTGCATCCACATTATATGTGTGTGTGTTTTACACACACACACACACACACACACACACACACACACACACACACACACACATACATACACACACACATATTTTGACGGAATTCAAGATGGCGGAGACACCTAACTAACAAATTTTCAGCTGTCGGAGAAAACGTGTAAAAGGCCCAATATGACAAGAACGAGAAGAGGCCGCCTTGCCCAAAAGAAACAAGAAGACGCATCAGAGGGCAAGGCTGATGGAGAGAAGATATCGTCCAGTGCCGCGGGAGCAGAGACTGAAAAGGGCCCGAAATCGACAGTCGCCGAGTCTGACGCTAGGCCTAACGCTACATCTGGTGCACCGACCACGACTCCCACTGACACGCAGAGTGGGACAACCTGCACAGCGCCTCTTCCCAGCTCGGCGGACTGCGTGAGTACGGCAGAACTAAAAAACATCATACTGGCTCTGCGGGACCAAGTCAATTCTCTGGAAAAGACGGTCCTTACTATACTCACTAACCAGCAAAAAAAGAACATCACCATGACAACCCGTAACTGTCACACACAGACGGATCTACATGACACACATCCCACCTACGCTGAGGCACTGAAACAAAACCACACAAGCAAGCAGGACGACAAACAGACCCGAAACCTCAAGGCACCAAAACCCAGCAGCAAAACAAAACAGCAAGCAACAAAAGTGCCTGAAAATAAAATAAAAAACAAGAAAGAACAACGTCATGACGTCATACCAACTAAAGACGTCATTTCGCTTCCCAAACATAGGCCTACACCATCCCGTTCTGAAAATATTTCAAAGCAACATAAAAAGACCCACGATCTTCCGTACGTTCTCACTGTCCACGACTCTGTGTTGAAAGGTGTCAACTCAAGAAGACTGGGACGATCTTACGGTTTTGAAGGAGACTCGTGCCCTGTGAACGACCCTCATAACATTAAAAGCTCATTAGATATGGCCTTTTCCAAATTTGATGATTCAGCAGACTGTATTGTTTTTCACTGTGGTGTGCATGAATTGAACAGCAAAGATCTCCCTGCAACAACTAAACATCTCGCTTCAGGCATAAAACAAATAGCACAAGAACATCCAAAATCTAAACTAGTCGTTAGTAAGGTTGCCCCTGTACGGCAGGCCCGAATGGAGGTTCAACGAAATCTGTTCAACGCTTTTCTATCTGCTGAACTTGTTGATATGAAAAATATTTCTTTTGTATCACATGAGAACCTTCGTACCACTCAACAATTTCTAAAAGACGACATTCACCCCACCACCAGAGGAAGTAGCATCATTGCAGGAAATCTTGGAAGACACATTCGAGACCTATTTTGGGAGACTCCAAGGAGAACATCAAGATCAAGATCATCACAGCTACACCCTTCCAGATTCTCCAGAGGACAGTACCACCCTTTTGACAACTACACACCATGGTGGCCGTATAATATGTTTTGAAATAACAGTATTACATATACAATACTTAATGTTCATGTCACAGGACTTTTTCCTCGTCATCTCTGACATTTCTTCTGCTGAAAATAAACAATAACTAGGTTTTAGTCCGACTATCAAGACTCGGTCAGACTATACACTCTGTACATTTGAAGACGTGAATGCCATTATTTTGATTTTTGGTTATTTGTTATCCCTTGTAATCTATTATCACCTTTATAAGTTATTCGTACGTTGGACTATGTAATTTTCTTTTTATTGATTTTGCTACAATTTTGTTTTCTTTACTTCGTAGTCTAAGTAATTACGTAATTTTCTTTCTGTCCAGTTCTCCTGGACACAGAAAATCAAAGTATTCATTATTATCGACCATAAATAACAGTTAATAGAAAGTTGGAGATTAACCAATATCAGCAATGCGAAAACAATCCCAAGTCAAGTTTTTGCAATGGAATTGTAGATCCCTTTCCACCAATTCGGCTTACTTGGAGCATTTCCTAGCATCAAATAGGTGTGAAATTTTGATTCTACAGTCGATGAATGTTGTCGCTACCAAGCTTCCCAATTTCCCCAATTATTATTATCCTCCAGTCTATGAATGTGGGAATCACGGGAAGAAGGTATCCACCGCGATTTATATACTCAAAGAGTTACAATACTGCTTACTTACTTCCCCAGTTTTGAAATCAAGCGAAGATTTGCATGCTTGTGCTGCCACTGTCCAATTAAGCAATTCTCTAAACATTAACGTTTTGTCAGTCTACCTACCAACAGGTCCAAATGACCACAACACAGAATGGCTGCGCACTATCCAAGATCAGCAGCGTGGTAAATGGCTAATAGGTGGAGACTTTAATTCCCACTCCCCATTTTGGGAAAAGAACTGTTCTACTGTTACGAGCAATCGTTTGGTAGAAAATATCGTTGATAGTTCGCTTTACCTTCTCAATGATGGTAGTGTCACTAGGATCCCTGATGTTTCCAAACACAGGGCGACAGCCATCGATTTGTCTCTAATCTCACCAGAATTAGCACCATCATGTACCTGGGAAACTCACAGAGACACTTTGGGAAGCGATCACCTACCTATCATCATAACCATAACTGACAAAAACATCAGGATGAAAGACAGCTCTCCTGAAATTATTCCAAAATATAATTACAAGCGTTCTGACTGGTCCTTATTTCGAACTACTCTAGCTAATCAAGATTACAGACATTATGAAAGTGAAAATGTAGACATTATGTTTTCTAAATTCCAAGAGTCAATTTTAGCCGCTGCAGACCTATCGATTCCGAAACTCAAATCTTCTAGATCAAATAATCGATTGGGTAATGTTTGGTGGACAGAGGCATGTGAGAAAGCAGTTCAATATAAAAGGGAGAAATACAAAATCTACATCAAAAGCCGGAAACCTGAGGATCATGTCGAAATGAAAAAAGCTAACATCCAATGTAACAAAATCATTGCTGAAGCAAAGAAAGATTATTGGGCATCATTCTGCACAAAAGAAATTTCAGATTTCAAAGATTTCCATAAAGTCTGGACGAAAATGAAACAAATGAAGGATGGAACCAACTTACCTAGGTGTCCGATAATGATTGAAACATGTAACACATTTCCTTCAGACATGGACAAAGCAGAAACTTTTGTGGATCTGTTCGCCAAAAACAGTAAAGTTGAAGGTTTATCTCCTGACTGCAAACATCACAGAGAAATGGAAGATTACAACCCAATCTACACTGATCCAGTACCACAGAATGATCTCTGGTTTAATTCTCCAATCACCTTAGAAGAGCTAAAAAACACAGTACTGTCTCTACACAACAAAAAGAGTTCGGTAGGTGTTGATGCAGTTTCGACTGAAATGATTAAACATCTCCCTGAAAACTACCTTATTTTCTTACACAAAATTTTGCAGAAATGCTGGGTTACTGGAACTGTGCCACAAATCTGGCAAAAGTCTATAGTTATACCAATCTTAAAAACAGGAAAATCGAAAACCGATAAAAACAGTTACAGACCTATTGCTTTAACGTCCCCACAAGCAAACTAATGGAAAGATTGGTCTTAAACAGACTTTTACACTACTGTGATAAAAATAACGTTATTCCGGTAAACCAGGCAGGTTTTAGAAAAGGAAGATCCGCAGTTGAGCACCTAGTTAAACTTACAACTCAGATCAAACAACAGTTTGCCCGCAGAAAAAGTGTTTTAGCTACTTTCTTTGATGTGAAAAAAGCTTACGATCAAGTTTGGCATAAACGTTTATTGTTCAAGCTAAAATCTGTTGGTTTATCGGGCAATATGTTCAATTACATTAAATCGTTTTTAGCTAATAGAACAATTCAGGCAAGAGTGGGAGCTAGTTATTCTTCTTCACGATGCCTCGACATGGGGATTCCACAAGGTTCAGTGATAGCACCTATTTTATTTAATATCCTTATACAGGATCTTCCGAAAGCTCTTTCAAATCGTGTTGTTTTAGTACAGTACGCTGATGATATATGCACTTGGATGAATATCACTTTAAAAAAGACAACTCCACAGAGAACGCGAAATTACATCAGGAAGTTGTATCAAATTGATCTTGATAATCTTGGAAACTATATGTTAGAAAATGGGCTGTCGTTGTCAGCAGAAAAAACTAACATGATGCTGTTTGATCCTGGTGGTAACTCAAATAACTTGCCTATTTTCAAATTGCTTGGTGAAGTGTTAAATTACAAACAGGTCGTAAAATTCCTGGGAGTTTACATCACGTCCAAATTAAGCTGGAATGTCCATTTTGATTATATTTTAACAAAAGCGCGAAAAACCTTAAATTTTCTAAAGATAATAAGCAAATTACCCTGGGGAATGGATACAAATGTACTGATTCATCTGTCAACAGCGCTGGTCAGGTCTAAATTATCCTACGCGCAAGAAGTTTTCTTCAATGCACCCAAATATTTACTAAAAAAGATTCAGAGCTTGGACTGCAAAAGTCTTAAAATTGCACTAGGTGTACCAACTCATGCTTCTACTCTGGAAACGTACAAAGTTGCTGGAATTCTACCTTTAAACAACCATCGTGAGTTAGCTACAGCAAAGTTTGCAATTAGAACTACTTCACAAGTGGATAATTTTGTGAGCAAAGAAATTAAGATCAGGTCTGATACTGACTTTCCAAAACGAGCAAAAAACATTTCATCACAAATTACAGCCGCAACTTACATATCTGGCCTGATCAAACAGTCCAACATAACAATGGATGAAATTGCTGAGAAACCAACGATAACGCCTATCCCTACATGGGAAATGCTAAATGCCACATTTGATCTCGATTATGCAAAAGTTAAAAAAGATGATAATGTCAACATTACGCTATCCACAGCTTGTGAACACATCGATGAAAAGTACAGTACCCACCTCCACATTTTTACCGATGGGTCAGTCTTAGCAAACCAGAGCGCTGGAGCAGCCTTTTATGTTCCAAAATTTAACATTAAAAAGTCCTTTTTCATTGGGGCAAATGTATCTATATATACAGCAGAATTGGTCGCTGTTGTTCAAGCGTTGCATTATTTAATAAGCCTTCGGCCTGTGTCATTCAAAGTAGTTCTCTTTGTTGATTCAAAATCTGTATTATATGCCTTACAATCTTTTGATACAGACACAAGACCTGACTTAATTATTGAGGCAAATCATCTAATACATTGTTTAAAGATAAATGGTTTGGAAATCAATTTATGCTGGGTGCCTTCTCATGTTGGTCTTCATGGCAACAACGTAGTTGACAGAGCAGCTAAATCCGGTGCCCTCCATTCTGAAAATTCCATAGAATTACATGTTAACACCTCGGTAAAAGAAGCTTACAACTCGCTAGAATTAGCATCATGGATTCGATTTCATGAACATTTAAATGAAAAATTTGTGTCTCAAAAAAGAATCAAACTTTCAGTTCAAAATATCTGTAAAAATTTGCAGTATTCCTCGTTATATCATTTGAGATTAATTGTTATGACATATTTTCGCATTCAACTGAACGCTTTGAAAACAAAATATTGTAACAACGTTTTATGTATTTGTGGCGAACAATTCACATTGTATCACTGTTTGTTTTACTGCAGAAAGCTTCGTTCCTTTTTACCAAAGACGTTTACACAAGGAAACTATCTTGAAACGCATTTTAAAGAAGTAGTATCGGATCAAGTTTTGTTAGTTAAAATTTCAGAATCATTGGTTCACAGTCCTGTTAATGCGTTACTTTAAGATTATTATTATAATTATGATTATTTTTGTTTTGTTTTGTTTTTATGACGATTTTTCTTTTACATTATTGATGTTAGCGTTGTTCTAGTTTCATTTCTCTGTTCATCCATATCCTTTTTCTTAAGACCTTGCCGCTTCCTTTTAATTTTTTTTTTTACGTCCCTTACTCTGTTCCCTCTCCCCTCCACACCCCCCCCCCCCCTTATTTCATCCTCCATGCCATTTTTCCCCGTCTAATATCACTTATAGTGAAAAGACGTTAAATCAAGCAACGAACGAACACACACATACACACACACACGCAAACACACACACACACACACAAACACACACACGCACACACACACACACACACACACACACACACACACACACACACACATATATATATATATATATATATATATATACATATATACACTTGAAGACCAGGATGGTTTTTCTTTTCACAGTGTGCTCAAAAGCACACAGTGTATAAACAATACAGCCCTAAAATTTCATACATTTTCTATCATGCGTTCAAACTGAACAGTTCTCTTCGTTGTCTTTATCTACAGATAAATATGCAAAGCACCTTTTTTTTTCCCTCATTCTTTTTTATTCAAGCTGGAGATTCATCAGTATCATCTTCAATTCCTTGGCCATGTAGATTGTCCTGGACTGTGTGTCCAGGTTCCATCCTGTGGAGCAGACGAGGGCCTAGGAGAGCGATCAAAAGTGCACCAATAGGAGCTGTGATAAGGATGGCCAGTACAGCAATTGTCAGGACCTGTGGAACAGTGTGTGTTTTGTTAATTGGCACTAATACAAACAAACATAACTAAACAGCAGTTCAGTGCTACCACACCTGTGCTAACAGAAGCAAGAACGGCGTGAGAAGATGAACAAAAGGGGAAAAAGTAAAATAAACAGACAGCTTGAGAAGATGAACAAAAAGGGGAAAAAAAGAAAACAGACAGACACACTGTTAGAGTTGTACAGAAACAAAAGCATTGACAAGGCTTAGAAAGCTAGTAGTACAAATCATTCAAAACGAAAAATCAAAAGAATAAAAAATTCCTGCTGATCACCAGCAGATCAGTGCACATTAACCATAAGCTTGCTTGCTGCCCATTGATCTACTCACTCATCCAACCGGCTAGTCAACAAATTAATTTTAAAGAGGCAATCAATCCATCAATTTATCACCAATCAATTCATCAATTTATCTCCAATCAGTTTATCACCAATCAGTCTGCCTTTCAGACAGTCAATTGGTCAGTCATCAAAACAGTAAGTCAATCAATTAATAATAATAATAATAGTGAACATTTATGGCGCTTAATCTAAAAAAAAGCCCTAAGCGCTTACAGTAAACACACACACACACGCACACACAACACACGCACACGCACACACACACACACACACACACACACACACACACACACACACCCGCACACACACACACACACACACACACACCCGCACACACACACACACACACACACACCCGCACACACACACACACGCGCGCGGGCACAGATTTCAAGGTGGCAGCTGAAGTAAGAGTACAGAACTACAGGCTAGGATTTAAAAAGAGTGGTTTTTAGACTGGACTTAAACGAAGAAAGGGTACAGGTAGAGCGGAGAGGAAAGGGAAGTTTATTCCAAATAGAGGGGGCCTGATAAGAAAAAGCACGTTCACCAAGAGTTTTGTTGCGGAAGCGTGGGATTCTAAGTAGGTGGGCATCAGTAGAAGAGCGTAGCTCTCTGGAGGGAATGTAAACAGTCAGGAGATCAGAAAGATAGGGGGGAGCTAGACCAGCCAGAGACTTATGGCATAGGAGGGAAAGTTTATAGTCAATACGCTTTCGGACAGGAAGCCAGTGTAGAGTTCGAAGCAGAGGGGAAACATGAGTTGACCTTGGGCATTTCCGTACAAGGCGAGCAGCGTTATTTTGAACTTTTTGCAATTTGGATAAGAGTGTTTGGGGGCAGCCAGCAAGAAGCGAGTTACAGTAGTCGAGTCTGGAAAGAATGAGTGCAGAAATGAGAGTTATAGTGCTTTCTTCAGATAGAAGATGACGCACAGAACTGATCCGTCGAAGTTCTAAGTAACAAGCACGACAGACAGAGGATACCTGGCTGTGGAAGGAAAGAGTTTGGTCCAGTACAACTCCAAGATTAAGCACGGATGTGGAAGTGTGGATTACCGAGTCTTCAAGCTGGATAGAAACAGGGATAGGCACAGTAGACAGAAGTCGCTTTGATGCAATAAATATAAATTCTGTTTTGTCATTATTCAGCTGGAGTTTGTTGCATGTCATCCAAGACTTTATGTCAGAAATGCAGAGCTGTGTGCGTTGAATTATAGAAGGGATAGTGGAGGGATGGCCAGACATGTAGATTTGGTTGTCATCAGAAAAACAGTGATGGGATATGTGATGATGGGCTACAATGTCAGAGATGGGCTGAGTGTACAAAATAAAGAGAATAGGGCCTAAGACAGAGCCCTGAGGAACACCGTACTTCAAGATGGTAGGATTAGAAGAGACACCATTTATGGAGACAACTTGTACACGACCAGAAAGGTAGGATTGAAACCATGACAGAGCAATGCCAGAGATACCAAAAATATTCTGAAGTCGAGAAAGAAGAGTATTGTGATCAATAGTGTCGAAGGCAGAAGAGAGATCAAGAAGAGAGAGAAGGGACACCTGACCATTGTCTAGAGTAGATAGCAGATCATTCACAATCTTCAAAAGAGCAGTCTCTGTACTATGACCAGAGCGATAGGCAGATTGCAAAGGATAGAGAAGGCTGTTGCAATCCAGGTGTTCCTGGAGTTGGAGAAGTGCGATCTTTTCAATAATCTTAGAAAGAAAGGACAGATTGGAAACAGGACGGTAGTTTTTCAGGTTTTCAGGATCAAGGGAGGGTTTCTTTAGAAGAGGTTGAACAATAGCTGTCTTGAGAATAGAAGGAAAACATCCAGAAGTGAGAGAGTCATTTACAATGACAGTGATGTAGGGAAGCAAATCGTGAATCAATTGGGATAAAAGAACAGATGGAAGGGGATCAAGTGCACATGTCTTTATGGTAGTTTTATGAATAACTTCACTGACAACAGCTTCAGTCACAGGCTTAAATTCATTAAACAGGTTTCCAGTGAAAGAGTCATAGGGAACATCTGGTAACATTGCTGACTGAGAGTCGAGGCTTGAACGAAGATCTTCAATTTTGTTACTAAAAAAGTCACAAAATTTCTGTGGTAGATTAGAGGGATAGACAGGCGAAGGAAGTGGGGATGATTTTATTCTCCCCATGAATGCATTGGTGACCTTGAACAGTTGTTTTGTTGTAGTACATGCAGTGATTTTTGAATTATAATATGCTGACTTGGCTTGTTGTACTAAGGTATTTACTAAATTGTTAGCAGCACGCATTATCTGTTTGTGAATTTCTAGTCCACTTTTAAGCCATTGTCTCTCAGCCCTTCGTCTTGCACGCTTAGCATCCAGTACTTGTTCTCCAGCAGCTGGAAACCAGGGCGACGGTGGTCGGGTGGAGATTTTCCGTCGAAGAACAGGAGCATGGCGATCCATGACGTCTTGAAGAAGGCTGTTGAACAGCCCGGCAGATAGGGCAGGAGCCGACTGAAGAGCGGCCAGCACATCCGATCTAAAAGCCACAAAGTCGATGGATGCCAAGTCACGCTTCTCAATGTAGCGGGGAGGCTTAGAGGGAACAGGGAGGTTCAGCATGGCTAGAACAGGGTAGTGGTCCGAAGTCAGGGACAGGCTGGTCGAGACAGACTCAACCAGTTCTCCTTCAGGGTGAATGATCCAGTCGAGGATATGGCCAGACTTGTGGGTAGGGGAGGTGACAGCCTGGGATAGATTGAAGGATTCAAGAAGATCCATGAGACGCGACGGATATGTATTTGAGGGGGTATCCCAGTGGAAGTTAAAGTCTCCCACCAAAATGAAATTGCCTCTAACCATGTTCATATGTTCAAGTAGATCGGGGAGCTCGTCGAGAAAGAGTGAGTCCTTGAGATGGTTCTTTTTGTTAGGAGGGGGACGGTACAAGCAGAAGACATGAAGTAGAAGCTGGGGTAGGGAGAGAGTAAGTTGGGCCAGTTCAAATGAAGTGTGAGGGAAGGAGAAGTTCGAGGTAGCACTAATGGAGGAAGTAATGGCATCAGACACAACAAAAGCGATGCCTCCACCACGGGTCTGCCGAGGGAAGCTGAGAGTCTTGAAGCCTGGAGGGGACAAGTCACAACACTTGGCCTCATCACCACTGGGCAGCAACCAAGTCTCTGTCAGACACAACACACTGACATCGTTGTCAATGACAAAATCGTTGATGGCAGTTCTCTTCACTGCTGTACCCACTGATCGGGCATTGAACACAGAGAGGGTCAGTTTCTTGTGGCACCTAACAGAGCAACCAGGCTTGAAAAGGGGCACAGTAATTAGGTTTGATGGAACAGCAGAGCGAGGTGGGGATCCATGATAGATAGGGTGAGCACGACTGGCAACAGCAATCTTTCTATGCTTTCTTCTCCCCGCCCTGCATCCCCGAACATGAGGAAGATTCACACCGATGCGGAGCCTTCGTAATGTCAGGTTCAAGGTTGGATCAAGGGGTGCAGGTTGCACTGCTAGCAGTTCATTGCAGCTGTAGGATAGAAGGGGTGAATGAGCAGCCGACAAGGCAGGACGTTGACAGGTGGGAGGGTGAGGGTGTAAATACCGATGTGAGTGAGTTCGCTGGAATGTAGAAAGGGAAGGGCGAAACTGTCGGTGGATGGAAGAATGGGATGGTGAGGGCACGAAAAGCGCAGGAGGAGGGAGAGAGAAAGGAAGGGAATGACCCAGATAACGCACGTGTGAAGCATGGCAGGAATAAACTGGCGGGCGAGTGTAATCAAATATTGCAACTGTACCTGATAGTCTGGCCAAAAACAGGAACCATAGCAAACGCAGGTTCGGGGGAAGAAAGGCACAAAACACACACCAAAATAACGTCCATTCCATCACGAATACACTGATACAACTTTCAGAGCAAATAACGTAGTCAGTCACCAGTAATCCATATAAACAAACGAGAGAAAAATGCTCAGCCTGTTAGGCTGACGAACCCACCTATGGATCAAAAGACTAACCACCCCTTATGTCAAACCAGCCAGCCAACAACTAACAAACCAACCACCGCTCCAATAATCAAGTAATCAACCAACCAACCAACCAACCGGCAACTAACCAGCCAAAATTAATAGTCTGGCTGGCTGCTTTTGGACACAAGATCTCATGTTAAAAGTTCAGCAGGATGCAACATAAAGATTTTCTTTGCTCGTGTTAATGCTTCGATCATTCTGGTGATGTCAGGTATTTTGCCCTCTCCCTTTCAAGATCTTGCCAACGCATAGGGTTTTGTATAGGATCAAGGAGTTTACCAAATAAATGCTTTCAGATTTAGATGGATCGCATATAGAAATGCCCGAGTGCTGGGGATTTCTCTTGAAAAAACTCAAGCTCAACAGATCAAGCTTTGTGTCGTATCGTATCATATCGTATCGTATCGCATTGCATTGTATCATAAGGCCCAGACCTACACTAATACAGCTGACACATGATCAGCGAGGTCTTTGCCACATTAACCTGAAATAACCTACGGCTATGGACATTATTTACCTATAAAACATTATTTATTCATTGATTTACCTGGCGTCCCAGTTCAATGGCTTCTGGCCCAGCGTTCATCTCTATGGCGGTGTCAAGGGCAATGCCACCAATGGCAGCCTGTAAAGTCGAAATTCAGCTTGTAGTCACACGGATAAATGTACATGGAACAAATGTACACAGAGGTGTATACATGTACGCGTGCACTTATGGCACTCCAGACTAACTCAACACACCAACCCAATATAACCCTAACTTAACACAACACAACTCATCACACCAACCCAACCCATTCCAACTCAGTACATCAGTTCAACACAACTCAATTCATCACACTAATCCAACATAATACATCGAGCCAACACAGCCCAATTCAACACATCAACCCAACCTATCCCAATTTAACACACCAGCCCAACATAAACCCAACTCAACACAGCAACCCAACCTGGCCCAGTTCAATACACTAATCCAACCCAACCCAACCCAACACACCAATCTATCACAATCCAACTCAACACACAGACCCAACCCAACCCAACTCAACTCATTAACCCAACACAAACCAACTCAACATACAAACCCAACCCAACTCAACACACCAATCAGTCAGACCCCAACCCAACACACCAATCAGTCAGACTCCAACTCAACACACCAATCAGTCAGACCCCAACTCAACACACCAATCAGTCAGACTCCAACTCAACACACCAATCAGTCAGACCCCAACTCAACACACCAATCAGTCAGACCCCAACTCAACACGCCAATCAGTCAGACCCCAACTCAACACACCAATTAGACCCCAACTCAACACACCAATCAGTCAGACCCCAACTCAACACACCAATCAGTCAGACCCCAACTCAACACACCAATCAGTCAGACCCCAACTCTACACACCAATCAGTCAGACCCCAACTCTACACACCAATCAGTCAGACCCCAACTCAACACACCAGTCAGACCCCAACTCAGCACACCAGTCAGACCCCAACTCAACACACCAATCAGTCAGACCCCAACTCAACACACCAATCAGTCAGACCCCAACTCAACACACCAATCAGTCAGACCCCAACTCTACACACATATCAGTCAGACCCCAACTCAATACACCAATCAGTCAGACCCCAACTCAACACACCAATCAGTCAGACCCCAACTCAATACACCAATCAGTCAGACCCCAACCCAACACACCAATCAGTCAGACCCCAACCCAACACACCAATCAGTCAGACCCCAACTCAACACACCAATCAGTCAGACCCCAACTCAACACACCAATCAGTCAGACCCCAACTCAACACACCAATCAGTCAGACCCCAACTCAACACACCAATCAGTCAGACCCCCAACCCAACACACCAATCAGTCAGACCCCAACTCAACACACCAATCAGTCAGACCCCAACTCAACACACCAGTCAGACCCCAACTCAGCACACCAGTCAGACCCCAACTCAACACACCAATCAGTCAGACCCCAACTCAACACGCCAATCAGTCAGACCCCAACTCAATACACCAATCAATCAGACCCCCAACTCAACACACCAATCAGTCAGACCTCAACTCAACACACCAATCAATCAGACCCCAACTCAACACACCAATCAGTCAGACCCCAACTCAACACGCCAATCAGTCAGACCCCAACTCTACACACCAATCAGTCAGACCCCGACTCTACACACCAATCAGTCAGACCCCAACTCAACACACCAATCAGTCAGACCCCAACTCAGCACATCAACTCATCACAACCCGACCCAACATCACGATGATGGCGCTCTCTGTCCAGACAGTGGACGTGCCCGGTAAAGGACTCAGTCAGATGTGGAACAGCCTCCACTGTGGCTGAACAGGCCGATTCTTGAGGGGCAATCCTCGGCACAGCCAAACACGTTTGGGCACAGCTGACGTACACGTAGGCTGATGGCTGTGGCTATGCGATCGCTGCCGCAGCTTGCTTTCTGTCTCTTCCGTCCACCTACAGTTGAGGTCCGAACGATGTTTTTCCACTGCACTGGCGCGCGCGATGCGTGCACGTGCAGACTGTCGCCAGGTACATCGACTTGTAGCTGTCTCCTCCCAGATGTCCACACTGATATCAGCAGACTTCAGGTCACGTTTGAAAACGTTCTTTCATCGCAACAATAGGCGCCCTGTGGGCCGGGCTCCTGCAGCGAGCTTTCCATACAAGAGATCTTTCGGGATGCATCCTTTCTGCATGTGGTGGACATGGCCAAGCCAGCGCAGTCGTCGTTGTGTGGGGAGAGCATACATGCTTAGCATGCTTTCCTGGTCAAGGACGTCCCTGTTTGACAATATGGTCTTTACAGGAAATGCTCTGGATCTGGCACAAGTACTGCAGATGTCTTAACACACGAAGGTTGTCCAGCGCTCTCTGCCATCGAGACGGGTAATCAGTATACAGACTCGGTACACTCCACTGCTGATGACTGTGGGGAAATTGTCATTTTCCTACTCTCCTTGACAGCTTAGCTAAGGCAGCATCAGCTTTCCCTACAGAGCCCTGTAACCCAACATACCACAGAACGTCCCAATCTAACTGAGCCTGACGCCACCCAATTCAAACTAACCCAATCCCAACCCAGACCAACGCTAAGTACACCACACCTGTACAGTAGCTTTGGGGATCCAGGTGAATGGAATGAAGATCCTTTCTCGTGTGTTGAGGACAGACCTCAGCACGGTCAGGTAGGCCACACCCAAACGAAACACCATGCCAGAGAACAGCACTGCCGCTCCCAGACCTACCATGATACATCATCTTTTGATGCCGCTAATGAACATTTGGATGGCGTGCCTGTCTGCATTGTGTGTGCATGTTTTCAGTTGGCTGGTGTTTTTGTGAGCGATTTTGTATGCAAGCGTGTGTGCAGGCCTATGTATGTGTATGTGTAGTGTGTGCGTGTGTATGTGTGTGTGTTTGTGTGTCTGTCTATATATCTATCTATATATCTATTTTCTCTCTCTCTCTCTCTCTCTCTCTATATATATATATATATATATATATATATATATATATATATATATATATATACACATATATATACATTTGTACATATATATGTATGTATATACATACACGCTTAGATACAACTAACAGAAACACAACAGCTTCCTATGATAGTTTATATGCCTCATCTTACAAACACATAACTAAGCATCTGTCAGTTTCGGAGGCTGGATTTAATCTGTTTATAGTCGTCTTCTTCTGTAGATAGACTTGCCTCTCAATTCAAATCTATTGCATCAGGTTCCTCTAAAACTTGGAGATTCCTCTCTTCTTCTTCTCCTTTATGTCGTGAAGAGCCACTGGGGTGCCGCACTAAAGAAGTATCCACCAGATTTTTCCAGCTATGTCGGTTGTGTGCCAAAGGCTGGGTCTCTGCGAATGGTCTTTCTATCCATTTGGTGATGTTGTCAGTCCATTGGTTTTTTGTTTGTTGGTTGGTTGTTGTTGTTGTTTTCCTATCTTCCCCTCCGTCTCCCACCCTCAACAGTTCCCTGGAGGATTCATTTAGCGAGGCCACTAGATGTTGTTACATGGCCGTACCTATGAAGTTTTCTTGTCTTAACCCTTTGACTCTCGCACTCTGTCCACCAGCATCCTGCATTGAAAACCATGCTAGCAAAGCAAAAACTTAACCATTCGATTCCCTCACCCTGTCCACTAGCTTTCTGCAGGAAGCTAGTGGATGGGGTGAGGGAATCAAAGGGTTAATTTTTGTTGTTGTTGGTGGATAGGGTGCGGGAATCGAAGGGTTAAGTCAGCAGATCTTCATTGTGGTCCAATGCGCTGCTTGACGGGTTGGCGCACATGTTCATAGGTGATATGATCAACGTATCTGGTGTTTAGTGTCTTGCGATTATATCTCATTTCCATGACTTCGATTCATCTTTACAAATCCGCTGTGTGTTCATTTTTTTTTTTTTTTCCGTCTAATATCACTCATAGTGAAAAGACGTTAAATCAAAGAACGAACGAACGAAATATACCAGTGCACGTAAGAACCTGAACTTGTGATTTATGGACATGTCCTTGACCTTGTATGCAGGTTCTTCTCCTTCCATACATGCACTGTCCAAACCTGCATGGAAGGACAGGAATAAAATTCCTCTCAGCACTACACAATTCAATGCAATACAATTCAAAGACCATTTCTTGTCAGATTAACCAATCTTGTACTGTCAAGAACACTAACAAGATAATTCATAATAACTGAAGGAATACAGTAAAGTAAACCAAGAAAACAACTTATCACTTGTTAAAAAAAACAGGGGAGGGGACATTTGAACAAGGATTATTGATGACTTTATTGAATTGTGAGTTGATGATTTTTTAGATGAAACGTCATACGATATACTTGTAATGATGCACATGTAATTAACATAAATGATGTTTGAAATCGCCCTCTTTATATATCTATATCTATGTACATATATACATACATACATACATACATACATACAGATAGATAGATAAAAAGAAACTCTAGGGAGAGCTAGACAACAGAAGTAACCCCCTTTAGACAAGTGTTTCGGCCCTGAACTCCTTACACTCTCGGGGGGCTGGGCCACATCCAGGTCATGACTCCTGGATGCCCTTCTGCTGTTGTCTTTTTTTTTTCCACGTCGGGGAGCGAACCTGGGTGATTTTTGCGCTTCAAAACTGCGGTACGCGGTTTTACCAATGTGCTAACGGGGCACACATCATCTGTAGGGAATTTAATCCTTATGAAGTTCACTTTTGGTTCCTCCTTGCCCAGATCCAGCTTGAGCTCCTTTCTGCTGCCTCTGCCATCGCTTTAAGGGCTCTAGTCCTCTTCTTCCCAGAAATGGCGAGTTGTTTCATGAGATCATAAGCGGAGGTGCCCACAAACCCTCTTGCCCCGACCTCTATGGCGAAGATTTTGACCCGCAGACCTGCTTTCTTCAGGGTGCTGGCAAGACCGGCGTATTTTTCGGTCTTGTAGATATGTGCTTCTTCCATTCTGCTTTCGTATGGCACAGTGAGTTCTATCAGAATCACTTGTTTCGAGGAGTCAGAGTGGAGAGCGATGTCTGGTCTCATGCCTGTCTTGCTGATGACATCTGGGTAATTTCTCCACTCTGGGAGGTCTGCTGTACACTCCCAGTCGACTGCTCCATCCAGAAGACCCTTTGGCAATGTGCTGGTTGTCATAGCAATTTCGGGCCAGACCTGTTTCCCTCCTGCTTTGTAGAACGTTGTCATAGCAATTGGTGCATTTGGGGTCATGGGTTTTTCGCTAACCATGTCTGTGATCACTTTCAGAACTTGGTTGTGCCTCCATGTATACCTTCCTTGGGCTAGCGCTACTTTGCAAGAGCTTAGGACATGTTCCACTGTTTGTTTCTTTGTTTGCTGGGTCATCTGATTTCCCCCATTTCACTAAGTTTACATTCGAGGGGAGCAGGTCATATACAGATCTGAGGAGGAAGCTTATCCTTAGAGGAGCCATGTGCCACATATCGTTCCAGCTGAGACTTTTTGGAGTGCACTGTCCCATGTTGTCCATTGCCCCTGTTGACCTTGCTGGACTGCCTTCTGCACTCTTTTGACATCTTCTTCTTTCTTCAACTCCTGTATGATCATGTCTCTTTTTTCCTTCCTTTTGGCTTTGGACCACCAATGCATTTTTGTTGCTCCCAGTCCCTGTCTGTTGGTTTGCGTGTGTAATAATAATAATAATAATAGTGAACATTTATGGCGCTTAATCTAAAAAAGCCCTAAGCGCTTACAGTAAACACACACACACACACACACACAACACACGCACACGCACACACACACACACACACACACACACACACACACACACACACACACCCGCACACACACACACACCCGCACACACACAC
Organism: Monoplex corrugatus; assembly: GCA_030674185.1. Lineage (NCBI taxonomy): Eukaryota > Metazoa > Mollusca > Gastropoda > Littorinimorpha > Ranellidae > Monoplex > Monoplex corrugatus. The sequence continues at coordinate 160,274,015 of CM060305.1, forward strand.
ACACACACACACACACACACCCGCACACACACACACACACACACACACACCCGCACACACACACACACGCGCGCGGGCACAGATTTCAAGGTGGCAGCTGAAGTAAGAGTACAGAACTACAGGCTAGGATTTAAAAAGAGTGGTTTTTAGACTGGACTTAAACGAAGAAAGGGTACAGGTAGAGCGGAGAGGAAAAGGAAGTTTGTTCCAAATAGAGGGGGCCTGATAAGAAAAAGCACGTTCACCAAGAGTTTTGTTGCGGAAGCGTGGGATTCTAAGTAGGTGGGCATCAGTAGAAGAGCGTAGCTCTCTGGAGGGAATGTAAACAGTCAGGAGATCAGAAAGATAGGGGGAAGCTAGACCAGCCAGAGACTTATGGCATAGGAGGGAAAGTTTATAGTCAATACGCTTTCGAACAGGAAGCCAGTGTAGAGTTCGAAGCAGAGGGGAAACATGAGTTGACCTTGGGCATTTCCGTACAAGGCGAGCAGCGTTATTTTGAACTTTTTGCAATTTGGATAAGAGTGTTTGGGGGCAGCCAGCAAGAAGCGAGTTACAGTAGTCGAGTCTGGAAAGAATGAGTGCAGAAATGAGAGTTATAGTGCTTTCTTCAGATAGAAGATGACGCACAGAACTGATCCGTCGAAGTTCCAAGTAACAAGCACGACAGACAGAGGATACCTGGCTGTGGAAGGAAAGAGTTTGGTCCAGTACAACTCCAAGATTACGCACGGATGTGGAAGTGTGGATTACCGAGTCTTCAAGCTGGATAGAAACAGGGATAGGCACAGTAGACAGAAGTCCAATTATTTCTTTGATGCTGAGGTTTCTCTTGACATTGTTTACCGCCTCTTGGACTTTCCATTTTTTGCCAGTTCTCAGCTTTGGCTGAACTGATCTCACGATATTGTCTTCCGATTCCTCCAGCATGCTCAACAGTCTTGCTTTTCCAACTTTGTATTCCTCCACTATGGATTTGAGAGGTAGCTTCAGCATTGCTTGACGACAGTAGAATGCAACATCAGTGAGACCAGTTGGGACACCGAGCCATTTTCTTGTGTATTTGTTGATTTTGGCTTCCATTGCTTCCACTGTGCTGGTGCAAATGTCATAGATTAGCAGTGGCCACAGCAGCTTTGATATCAGCATGAACTGTAGACACCAGACTTTGTATTTGCCTGGCAGATAGATAGATAGATAGATAGATAGATAGATAGATAGATAGATAGATAGATAGATAGATATGTACATGAATGTAGAGAGCTGAACAATATCACTGAAATAGTTAACAACAAAGACAAGCTCATCGTTCTTGGAGACTTCAAAGCTCATGTGGTAGTAAACTACTCGACGTCCTTTTGACGCTATAGTACTGGAATGAGTGCCTATCAAGAGCTCATTATCACCGAGACCCAGAAGCACAAGTCCAAGAGCACGCCATAAGGTCATCAAGGTCAGTCTCTTCTCTATGATCATGATACAATCAATATCAATGTTACACTTATCCTGCTATGTTCACGGAGCCAGTCAATCTCACATATCTGCTGTTATAGTATATATGATGACATCTTACCCACAGTATGAGGCTCGAGCTTAGAGAAGTCCACCTTGGCTCCTATTAGCCCAAACAGCAGTGGTTGGAATACTAACCATAGTACACCTATAGCATCTTCCACTGGAGTCTGGCAAAAAGACAGTTATGATCGTCTTCAAATTCAATACCATATAATTGTTGGTCAGATTGACAGCATTGTTTGTTTTAAACATGTTTATTCATACATTTGTTCTCAGCCAAATATTTTCAAAACAAAACATGCGTATGGCTGGATAACAACAACAAATTCACGTCAGTATTTTTTAAAGCTATCATGGTTTGCTGCCACAGACATCTAAGATATAGACTGCGCGCGCCTGTCTGCGAGCGTTGAGGCGAAATGGCCCCACCGCTGGCTGCGAGTGGCAGCCATTTTGGGGACCTACCAGCGCTCAGCAGTCTGTTGCTTACTCTGTGTAAATGAATGACGGACAGAGGAGAAAGCCAGGCTGTATCGTTTAAATATTTTTTTTAAAGAAATCTCCGATGACTCATTATTAGGGTGCGTGTGGTGAGTGTGTGTGCGTGTGTGTGTGTGTTTGTGCGTGCGCGCGCGTGCATGCATATGTGTGTGTGTGTGTGTGTAAAGTTTGGCTCTCTCTTCTGCATACACACACACACACCACACGCACAGGCACGCGCACACACACACACACACGCACGCACACACACACACACGCACGCACGCACGCAACACACACACACACACACACGCACACACACACACACACACACACACACACGCATGCACACACACACTTACCTATGAAACGGTTTCCACTTTCTTTTTCTATTTGAACAGCCTCATGCCACACAAAAGGTTCCAGACATTTCCGTTCCTCAAATGGTCAAGTATTTGATATTACCAGAAAGCTCAAAACGTGATTTTTCCGAGCATACTATTTTCAAATAAGAACTTCCAACGCTTATACGCATCGCTACGACAAGAACAATGCCAGACTCATGCTCACGTCCCAGTGGTAACGGTACTGTGTTGCACTGAAGTCTAAAGTAACCTTTGACACCTCTCTCTCTCTCGCTCGCTCTCTCTCTCTCTCTTTCACACACACACACACACACACACACACAGAGCGAGAAAGAGAGAGAGAAAGAGAGGTGTGTGTGTGTGTGTGTGTGTGTGTGTGTGAGAGAGAGAGAGAGAGAGAGAGAGAGAGAGAGAGAGAGAGAGAGCAGTCAATTTAGATGGTAAAGTTTATAATAACTCGTGAATTCCCACGCCTGGTAGGGGCCTACCTAGTAGACAGTTTATCAATAAGATAGTGCAGACCTAACACATGGCATTGGAATTTCTTGGTCAGGGGGGTTACTTTATTCCGTTATCAGTCAAAGCATCAAGTGTAAAGCTACACCAACTAAACAGACTGTCCCTTAGCTATGACCTTCTGCTAAACAGTACTGGTAGTTGTTCCCGATATTTTTTTTAACAGTGATACACGTTTTTCAGTCAAATTAACACGCCCGTCGTTACTAAATTGTACTACGCCCAGCTGCCGAGAGCGAGCAGACCGGTCCTCGGTAAATGGTGGCGCTATGGGGCCACTCGCAGGTAGGCGCGCGCAGTCTATATCTTAGATCTCTGTGTTTGCTGCTGACTGAATACGACAAAAAGACAGGAATGATTAAACTACATCGAAGAAATTATAAGGCCAATGAAGAAATAATCGAGACGCATCAGTGTGTTGAGCTTATCAAATAATGACTGGTGTCACAAAAATACTGTTCATAAACTGACCTCCCTCTTCGCTGTAAGTTGTCATCCAAAATTACCATGAATTAGTTCAATAGAGGTGTAAAAATGGAATCTCACTTTTGCCTGTACGATTCACCAAACTGAGAAGTATCTAAAATCTTAGTATGAATTTCAGTGATTATAGTATATTTCATCTTCGATCAAATATTAAAGCTTGGGCAAAGTTTCTATTCAACTGTGTGAATTACAACAAACAGGGAAGACAAGAGAATGGTATGTCAGTACGAAATTACAAACAGGCTGGTAATGGCAATCATGAAGCAAGCAAGCGCAAACACACACATACACGCGCACGCGCGCGCGCACACACACGTTTCATATCAAGGTCACATTTTCTAGTCGGGTCTGACCTTTTTGCCTTTGGGATACTCATGGCGCCACCTCAGAGCGGCTACAAACGCCACACCAATGCAGGCCAGAGGTCCACAACCTGACCACCCGATGTACTTGCTACCAAAAATGCTGACCAGTCCAGCTCCGAACAGCAATGATGTCCGAAACAGTAGCTGGTGGGTCTGCAACGAGGGAGGGAGGCAATTGTTAAATGTAAGCGAAAAGTGTGAAGGTGTTTCTCTAAGGACTACAGTTTACAGACAGATAGAGAGATAGGTAGACACGCAAACACATACACGTACACTCAAGCAAGCGCGCACACACGCATAAGCACATAGACACACACAGGCATACAGACGCACAGACAACACACGCGCGTACGCACGTACACACACACACACACACACACACACACACACACATACACACACATACAGAGAGAGAGAGAGAAAGAGAGAGACGTTGTGTGTGACATTGATGCAGAGAGATAGGAGAGAGCGAGAGAGAGACAGACACAGAGAGAGACGGGAAAGAGAGAGAGAGAGAGATCGTGTAACATTGATTTACAGAGATAGCTAGAGAGACAGAGAGAGAGCCAGAGAAAGACAGAGAGACAGAGAGAGACAGACAGACACAGAGAGAGACGGAGAGAGATAGGGACAGAGAGAGACAGGGAGACAGAGAGAGACAGAGACAGACAGAGAGAGAGACACAGAGAGAGACACAGAGAGACAGAGACAGAGACAGAGAGAGAGAGACGGAGAGAGAGAAGAACAACAAAATTACACAAGGAACAAAATAACACAGTATAACAACATATCACAATACAAACTCACGCTGGATTTTTGTGGAATGTACCAGAGTAGAACGCCAGCAGCTCCACCGCCTGCAATACCCATCACTACCTTCCAGAGGTCCTTTCACAATGGTCAGCACGATGTTATCTGCACCCCACAGCAAAATAGAGTCCATCGATATCATCCTCATCCTCATCCTCATCCTCATTATCTAACAGAACTCCCTCATCAACATTACCGACACCATCATCATCGCCGCCGTCGTCGTTGTCGTCATCATCATCATCATCATCATCATCATCATCATCATCATCTTCATCATCTTCTTCTTCTTCTTCTTCTTCTTCTTCTTCTTCTTCTTCTTCTTCTTCCTTCTTCTTCTTCTTCTTCTTCTTCTTCTTCTTCTTCTTTCTTCTTCTTCTTCTTCTTCTTCTTCTTCTTCTCTCCTCCTCCTCCTCTCCTCCTCTTCTTCTTCTTCTTCTTCTTCTTCTCTGCTGCTTCTTCTCCTCCTCCTCCTTCTTCTTCTTCCTCCTCCTCCTCCTCTTATTCTTCTGCTTTTTCTTCTTCTCCTCCTCCTTCTTCTTCTTCATCTCGAAATGTCCCATCATAGTCTTCTCCCTCTCTTCCTTCTCCTCATCGTCTGTCGTGTAACCAAACCGACTCTTGTATTGCCATTGTAATCAAACAATCGTACCGCCAAAGGTCCACCTATCTGCCAATTTCGTCTGTTGACCATTTACTTTCAGTTAGTCTCAAGGCCTTCAACGGATGGATTGAGTGAGATTGGGATGCGGAGTTCGTTCAAGAGGATTCATTGCTCTTGGACAGTCTCACAAGCGATCCACCTAAACCTACCAGCAATTATCTGACGGATTCTCTGAGCCTGCACAAAATCATATGCGTTGTCAAGGTCTTGAAATGTGGTGCGGTGGACCTTTGAAACACTAGGCCGACACCACCTGAATGGTGTTAACATTGAGATGATTAGGCCATTTTTATGCTGCGGGTTGGAACTGAACCCGACATAACACATCTTTAGTGATCTTTGCCTAATCCGAAAGCCAAAGATCTTTTTGTTCATCTGTATCACCAAGAACAGGACATCACCTAGAACATGATGCACAGGACGTAAAGTCCTGGTTTTGGTGACACAGATGAACAAAAGGCCACACTTTTTTCCCTTGACTATCATCATCATTGTCATCAATAGTTTCTGTTTGAGTTTTTTTTTCAGACAGAGATTCATCAAATGCTCACAGTTTAATATGCATTCCACTCAGATCTGACAATAATGATCTGACATACTTCTTGAGTCTGCAGAAAGCCCTGTACGTTGACACGGTATTACAAATGGAAGGATGGAGGAGAGGAACCTATAACAACAAGCTGACACCACCAGAATAACTGGAATATAACAATGAGCAGCAAACAGACTAGTTTTCATGTTGCTAGCTGGGACTGAACTCGAAGACATCGAATCCTGAGCACATGTCCTTTTCAACTAAGACGGACTACCCGCTGAAAACAATCTGTGATCTGCCTAAGGATCGAACCCACTACCCCTGCATTATCAGCATGACACTTTAACAGATCTAACAGGCCTTTAAAAACCATGGGCCTCTGAGGGTTCTTGAGGGTTCAACCCATGACCCCCACCGTTATCAGCATTATGCTCTAAGTAACTCAGCTAACAGGGCCATTTAAACAACCAAAAGCATACATCACCAACCACTGTCACCACCGCCACAACCATAACCACACCACCCCATCCCCCCCCCCCTCTCTTCCTTCTTCTCATTATGACTCACTGGAAGAGAAGACGACGCCGAGCATGACGCCAAAGCCTGTGATGGCCAGCACAGCGTCCATGCTGACAGCAGCGATGACCAAGGTGGGGATCCCTTTGTCCAGTCCATAACCCCTGTCTGACAGGCTCAGCATGGACGGTACGACCACTGCCGGTGACACCACTGACAGCACGAACCTGCACGAAGACATACACATCGTTTGATAATGACAGTTCCACGTACAGTCCCTCACCTGGCCACGGTTTTCCAGCAAGTCAGCAGAAGCAGAAAAGTAGTCCTCCAATGGATCCTCGCTCACTGTGGAACATCAGGAAAAGAGATAAGAAATAAGCTAGCAATAAGAGAAGCCCACGAAGACCAATCAGACAACAGCGTCAGCTACAGCGAGAAGAGAACCATCTTCAGATCATGCCTTAACCCTTTGATTCCCGCACCCTTTCCGCCAGCGTTCTGCATTGTCAACCATGCTAGCAAAGGAAAAAAACTTAACCCTTTGACTCCCTCACACTATCCACCAGCTTCCTATAGGAAGCTGGTGGATAGGGTGAGAAAGTCAAAGGGTTAAGTTTTTGCAGTTGGTGGGATAAGGTGCAGGAGTCAAAGGGTTAAGCCAAGGGACAGAAAGGGACGACAACTGCTTTCTGACCAGAGAACAACAAGTAATCCGACGAGGTCAACACCAGCCACAGATGTCTCAACGTCCATATGAACCACGCAAGTTCAGAGTAACGTCTTCACCAACCTGCCCCTGCGATCAAAAGGACCAGACAGTAGAACACATATTGCAGCGATGTTGCCTCTATCAAGCGGAGCGACAGGAAGCTTGGCCGACTACAACTTCTTTGACCACAATAGAACACATGGAACAGGATAAAGAAGAAGAAAAAAAAAGATCGCCAGAAGTGGCCTGACCATGCAAACAGCAAACGAAATAACAATGATGGTGATGATGGTGATGGTGATGATGATGATGATGACGACGACGATGATGATGATGATGATGATGACGACGATGACGATGACGATGATGACGATGACAACGATGATGATGTTCATGCTGCTGCTGCTGCTGCTGATGAAGATGACGACGACGACGACGACGATGATGATGATAATTATGATGAAGTTGTTGCTGCTGCTGCTGATACTATTATTACTACTACTACTGCTGCTACTAATTGCGACGACGACGACGACGATGATGATGATGAGACGATGACGATGAGAATGATGATGATGATGATGATGTTGCTGTTGCTGCTGGTGCTGATGATACTACTATCAGTACTACTACTAATGATGATAACGACGACGACAACGACGACGACGATGATGATGGTGATGATGATGGTGATGATGATGATGATAAGGAAAAGCGGGATGACTATCCACCATGTGCTCATTCTGACAAGCATTGATGACACTGTGATCCTGGTAATCCATCTATAAGTTACATCTTTCGACAAAGATACTGATGAAGAATGAGAGAAAAATATGCGGCGACGACGATGATGATACTGATGAGATTAAGTGTAACGACGTGATAAATAAAGCATGCTGGATGAAGATGGGAATGACAATGATTACGACGATGATGATAGTGATGTTTAAAGCTAACAACAATGGTGCAAACTACTATTGCTGCTTATGTTAAAGACCCTGGCTCCACCGTCACTAACACTACCACCACCACCATTACTACTACCACCACGACAACAACACTAACAACAAGAACGACATCAGCAACAACAAAAATGGTAATGACAAAGGAAAAACAAAAAAAAACAAAAAAAAAGAAACGACGAAAATATTAAGTCGTGAAAACACACACACACACACACACAAAACACGCATGCACACACACACACACACACACACACACACACACACACACACACACACCACGCACGCACGCACGCACGCACGCACGCACGTCACACATTTCACATACAGAAAGACGGAGAGAGAGAGACAGACAGAGAGAGAGAGAGAGCAAGAGAGAGAGAGAGAAAGAGAGAGAGAGAGAGAAAGAGAGAGAAAGAGAGAGCGACAGAGACAGACAGACAGATTGAGAGAGGGAAACAGAGAGAAAGAAGGAGAGACAGACAGACAGAGACTAAGACAGAGACAGAGTGACAAAAACAGAGAGCGAATGAGAGAGAGAGAGAGAGAGAGAGAGAGAGAGAGAGAGAGCGAGAAAGAAAGAAAGAAAGAGAGAGAGAAAGAGACAGACAGAGAGACAGACAGAGACATACAGTGACAGACAGAGAGACAGAGAGAAACTTACGCCAAAAGTATGGCCCAGGGCCACGAGAACCCCAGAATGAGGTGAGCAGCCACACTGTCTACAGCCGCCTCCACTAAAGATGGACAGAAGGCCAACCTCAGCACCACAAAAGACAGTTTGCGCAGTGCCACAGGGTCCAGACCTAGCCCTGCCTTCAGTAGAATCACTGCCAGGGCTGCGTTTCTGTTGATGGACAGGTAAGAAAGAGGACAGGTAGGTTAGCAGAATAGGTGGGTGGATAGGACTTTTGGTGAACATGACGCCATAACCACTTCTGACAACTTCGTGTTTTTTGTGTGGTGTTGTTTTTTGTTTGTTTGTTTGTTTGTTTGTTTGTTCGTTCGTTTGTTTGCTTGTATGTTTTTGTTTCGTTTTGTTTTGTTTTTCTTTTTCTTTCTTTCTTTTTTTTTTTCCTTCGTGGTTGTTTCTTTTTTTTTTCTTCGCGGGTTGTTTGGTTCTGTTGATAGAGCCGTGAACTCAAAACCTGCTATTTCGAGTTCAATCCCAGCCTGCAATATTAAAAACTGTCCTGCTGCCTGCCCATTTTGTTATTTCCAAACATTCTGGTTTTATCATTTAATGCTTCGTGGTTTTTTATTCTACCGCTCTCTCCCTCGACATTTCAAGACCTTTCCAGCGCATAGGGTTTGTTTAGGCTAAGGGAATTTTCCAGATAATCGCTGGCATCACATTAATGAATATTAATGAAGAAGGTTACGAAAAGACAAACCACATTTATAGGACTTTTATGAGGCAAGAGAAATTTGAGCACCTAGTCACAATAGGAAAGCTAGAGGGAAAAAAGAGCACCAGGTAAACCCATGGAGCAAATATTAGACAGTTTTGCAGGTGCCAGTAGGCTAGTGCTTCTAATTTCAGCCCTGTCTCTGGCAACACGGAAAGGATGCAAGCTTCTTTGGTTTAGTTATGACACTATTATGACAAGAAGATCATTAATAAAGATTAGGAAAAGACAAGCAACATCTATAGGACATTTTATGAGGACAGGGAAATTAGAGTACCTGGTCACAACAGGAAAGCTGGAGGGAAAGAGAACACCAGGTCGACCCAGGGAGAAAATATTGGACGGACTTGCAGGGTGGCTGAAAACAGTAGGAGGGTGGGAGATGTACTTGCAGCAAGGGGATAGATTCGTGTGGAGGGGACCATAATCGCCAACGCCATGTGGCAGGGCGCATGACATAACACACTATCTATGTACGACACGCTGACTAAGACCGTCCTTCGTAATACCTAGGAAAGAAGTTATAGCTAAGTCGACGAAGAAAGAGCTGGTTTACAAATATCAAAGACTGGACTTTCTTCAGTATGCCTTATTTGCTTCTTCCTGCAAACTTGAGACAAAAGCGGAGGATCCAATCTGCTGCATTGTCTCATTAGTCACCTCCCCTCCGCCCCCCGGGTCAATGACCATCCTGGTTACCTCATTAAAAGAAGGTAGCGACAGAGGTAGGTTAGCAGGTAGGTTAATTGGTTGATGGGTGTGGGAGAAGGTACATAGATAGGTAGCCAATGAATATACACAGGCAGACAGACAGACAGGCGGACACAGATTGACGGAATGGCAAGCAGACAGACAGACAG
>CM060305.1:160294209-160306709 GCA_030674185.1 Monoplex corrugatus
CATTATTTATAATACGTCGTGCTTTCGTTTGCTGCAAGTCCCCGTCATGGCTAGTGACTTGGATCTGACGAGAATCCCCCTTGTGCTGAAATACAGTGTGGTGAGGACTTCACACAGCTTATACTTCATGTACTCTAAGATAATCGAATGGTACCATTCTGGACTTATTGTTGACATACAAAATATGTCTGATTGAATATAACGAATTTCTCTCTCAGGGCTAACTGGGAAAAACGATTTTGGAAAAAAAAAGAATATATTTTCACACAAATGAGTCAGCATTTGTTTAAACGCGAGGGCAAAAACCAAACCAAACCAAACTCTCAAAAAACAACAACACAAAAACAAAACAAAAACAAAAAACAACAAGAACAAACAAAATAAACAAAAAAGACAGGAAACAGCGTGTTTTAACCACAACAATACTAAAAACGAACCTTTCTTTTCATTGGTTCCGCTATCAGGCAGCAGCCGCACCTCAGCACGATCTTGTTCCGACATTGTTCCCGGACAAAACTTGATAACACTTTCTAACGGCCGGGTCAGGCTTCAGTTTGGTGAGTCACACAAATCAGTTGTATCAGTGTAAAGAAGTTGTTTACAGTCCCAATAACTGTCACGCGGTAAACTAAATTCTTTTTGTGCGTAAGAGCGAGCCAGAGACGTCTATTGATTTAGATGAATACAATATTACATCTTCATATCAATGTAATCTGTTACTGCAGTTTTTCACTGTGGCCTAATTTGGGACCCACGTTTTTCGGGAGGATAGGGTGAGAAGCATTTCAGTCATTTGATACACGCACCATGCGCTAAAGGTGGTGCAGACTCACACTAATGATTTTGTTTCTTTAACCGGCTTGTTAAGGAAGAGACAAGCGACATTTACAGGCTATTTTATGAGGAAAGGGAAAATAGAGCACCTGGTCACAACAGGAAAGCTGGAGGGAAAGAAAACACCTGATAGACCTAGGGAGAAGATATTTGACGGACTTGCAGGTTGGCTGAGGACAGGGAGGGTGGAAGATGTGCTTGCAGCAACAAGGGATAGATGCATATGGAGGGCCATGATCGCCAACGCCATGCTGCAGGGCACATGATGATGATGATGATAGTGAGTCGGCTTCTTGGTTCTGTTAAAAAGGCCGTGGACTATGCATTTGAAAGTCAGTTCCAGTCTGTATATGGATTCGGTGGGGTCGTTGTTGTTGTTGTTGTTGTTGTTGTCGTAGTTGTTGTTGTTGTTTTTATTGGTAAGCCAGTCAATCTGGCCACACTTCCTGGCAAAATCCTGCAAGTACATACGACTTTTGTTTAGACTCATAACCTACTAGCAATTGCAACACATTTGGGTAGATTGCCAATGGAATTGTCCGGGGGCGATGATTTTCTTTTGATGGTCGATGGTTGATGGTAAATTTTAAAAAAAATCCCCTAATTCTATTTCCAATTTGCAGACGATGGCTTTCTTCACAATATTTCAGTTTTGTGTTAACCATTAGTCACAGCTAGAGTTGTGTCTGTGGTGTGTGTGTGTGTGTGTGTGTGTGTGTGTGTGTGTGTGTGTGTGTGTGTGTGTGTGTGTGTGTGAGTGTGTCTGTGTGTGTGTGTTCATGCTTGTGTGTGTGTGTGTCTGCGCGTGTGTGTGTGTGTGTTTCTTGCTTAAGACATATATATATACTATATACATATATATATATATAGAGGAGAGAGAGAAGACAACAGACAGACAGACAAACAGGACAGACAGAGACAGACAGACAAAGAGAGACAGAGAGAGAAGTCAGAGAGAAAAAGGAGAGTGTGTGTTGTGTGTATGTGTATGTGCAAGTGTGAGAGGGACGTGGGAGTGAGAGAGAGAGAGGATGAGAGAGAGACAGAGAGAGAGAGAGAGAAGAGAGAGAGAGAGAGAGAGAGAGAGAGAGAGAGAGAGAGAGAGAGAAACAATAGTACCTCACAGTGAGTGCTTTAGAATGCATTCTTTCTTATGCTGGCTGCGTCAGGGGATTCTTGTCACTCTCCTAACACAATAGTACTCGTTGTGACACAGTATGCGTGCTAAGAACAATTTTAAGAGTAAGTTAGTAGAACTCGGTAGCTGGAGACTTAATGTCCCATATCTGTTGCTTTCGTAAGTAAGTAGACCTACCTAATTGGATATTTCATGCCACAAAGGTGACTTTGAAAATATCCTCTATATTGCAGTCCTAAAAAATGCGGGACCAAACCAAAATTTCTCACAGCAAAGATGTTAAAGTAGTATTACCTATCTCCGTCCATTATACCCCTATGCAATATTTTCACCACACTCAGTTACATGATTAAGTTCCTTTACGTGATCGGATTCATTAAGTAGCTATCTTTGCTAAATCATGCATCTGCGGCTGAAGAATGGATTACTTTTTCTTACCTCAGTTTGGTGTGTTGATAATATCATAACGAAACAAGGGATTTTTTGACATATTGTAAATGAGTACATGAAACCGTTTGAAACAAACGCACTCGTGTGTGCACACACATAACAACAACAACAACAACAACAAACAATAACAATAGCAACAACAACAACAACAAACAAACAAAAACAAAAACAACAAATGAAAAACAAACTGAGAAAACACAAGCAAACTAGCATTACGGATCTGCATAGTAAAACAGTGCGACTGACTTCAGTTCAACATTTGTGATCCATTGGAAACATGTAAACCAAATAACAAAACGATTGATTTCCCCATATATATACATATATACATATATATATATATATATATATATATATATATATATATATATATATATATATATATATATATATATATATAAAAGAAAGAAAGAAGAGAAAAATAAAAAGAACGGAAAACGAATAGCCGCTTATTGTTATTATTATTATTATTATCATCATAATTGTTGTTGTTGTAACAGTTGTTGTTGTTGTTGCTGGTGGTGTGGTGGTGGTGGTGGTGGTGGTGGTGGTGGTGTGGTGGTGTTTCTTCTGTTTCCTTTTACTAGTCTAATACATTAAACTTTTCTTACAACTTTCTGGTTGGTTGTTTTCTGTTCTAAAATAATGTTTCAGTTTACACTTTCTCCCTAGGTCCCTTCCATCTATTTCGTTCGAATATGTTCCACATTGTTTTCTTGTCTTTCCATTGTTTTTTGTTTGTTTGTTTTTTCATTGTTCTAGTCTGTCCTTTCCCATGAAACCAAATTAGAAGATTAATTATTGGTCACAAAAAGGTAAGTAAGAAAAGGTTGGAACAGAAAAACCACGAGAAACGCATTTTAGATAGCATTTTGAACAGAGCAAAGCCATGAATGTTAAACACATCGGAACAAAAGTTCTTGGCCATGGTATCATAATTATCATCCTAGCATTGCTTTTAAACAATGAGATGTATGTGAACTACATTTACTGCAGAATCACAATTAAGTATTCATATTAATTCTTACGAAGCTATGCATGCAAAATGATTATGGTTAAAAGTAAATCTGTAAATCTTTATGAAATGATCGAGGGCAACAAGGAATACGTGGGATGCCCACTGACTCTATTATCCCCTTCTAAGAGTTGTTTGCAGTAAACATTGGAAACGATAAGGAAAGTCAGGGAACTGAAATACTGTAAGTCATTGTGACAACAAAGTTACCACAAAAATGAAGCATTACACAGATGACACAAATACACACGAAATTCAAGATGGCAGAGACACCTAACTAACAAATTTTCAGCTGTCGGAGAAAACGTGTAAAAGGCCCAATATGACAAGAACGAGAAGAGGTTGCCTTGCCCAAAAGAAACAAGAAGACGCATCAGAGGGCAAGGCTGATGGAGAGAAGATATCGTCCAGTGCCGCGGGAGCAGAGACGGAAAAGGACCCGAAATCGACAGTCGCCGAGTCTGACGCTAGGCCTAACGCTACATCTGGTGCACCGACCACGACTCCCACTGACACGCAGAGTGGGACAACCTGCACAGCGCCTCTTCCCAGCTCGGCGGACTGCGTGAGTACGGCAGAACTAAAAAACATCATACTGGCTCTGCGGGACCAAGTCAATTCTCTGGAAAAGACGGTCCTTACTCTATTCACTAACCAGCAAAAAAAGAACATCACCATGACAACCCGTAACTGTCACACACAGACGGATCTACATGTAGTAGTAGTAGTAGCTGAGGGCTGGCTCGTAGCCTAGGCCTTCTGGCCTTTTAACGCCCTATCTTTTTTGTTTTACGCTTTCTTCTTCGGGGTCTGAAAAGCATGCCTTAATATTCATACTTGAGCAAATCTGCTTCAGTCTATTTTTTTAAATAAAATTTTGAATTCTGCGTCATCGTCCAGGAAATTTTTGAATTTGTTAATGCTGTTAGTAAATTTAATTTCAAAAGGAATTTTATTCCACAATTTAACAATTCTGTTAGAAAAACAAAACGCTCTTGTGTTAGTATTTCTGTGTTTAACAAATATTTTACCTTCAGCATTCCTTGTTATACTAGCTTGTGGAAAGGAAAAAAATGTTTCAACTGATAGCTTATCCATCCCATTCATTATTTTGTATACCTGTATTAAATCCCCCCTAACCCTCCTACCTTTCAGTGAATGAAGTTTTAAAAACTTAAGCCTTTCTTCATAACTCATATTTTTACACTCTATAAGCAACCTAGTTGCCCTTCTTTGTACATTTTCAATCATTTTTGACTGTCTTATCAAATACGGATTCCAAACAACACTTGCGTATTCCAAATGTGGTCTAACAAAAGCCTTATACAACATTAAAAATGTATGTTTATTCATGTACAAAAATGTTCTTTTGATCATTCCTATCATTTGGTTAGCCTTTGTTACTCTTTTAATGTGCAGTCAAAAGTAATTCACTATCAAATGTAACTCCCAAGTCTTTCTCCGTTTCACACACACTAATTTTCTGTACATCATTTCCAATTTTCATGAAATACTCTCGTCTAATATTCTTCTTACCAACATGCATTACATGGCATTTTGAAACACTAAAATATAAATTCCAAGTATCTGACCAGTTTTGTAGTATTAGCAAGTCCTGTTGAATTAAATTAACATTGGCAACCTTGTCATATAGTTTTGTATCGTCAGCAAAAATTTTGCAAGTACAATGCAGTGAATCAGGTAAGTCATTTATAAATATTGTAAACAAGATTGGACCCAGTACACTGCCCTGAGGGATCCCGCTTTTTACTTTTGTTTCTTCTGATTCAGCATTTCCTACCATTACCCTCTGCTTTCGATCATACAAAAAATTTTGGATCCATTTGAGTGTATTTCCTGTAATACCATAAGATGCTAATTTTATGAGCAGTCTTTCGTGAGGTACAGAATCAAAAGCTTTTCAAGAAAATCAAGATACACGATATCAAAGGGGTCCCCATTGTCCATCATATTGGTGAAATCCTCCATAACTTCTAATAACTGGGTTACACAGGATCTTTTCCCTCTAAATCCATGTTGACATTTTGCATAAAATTTATTACTTTCAAAGTGAGAAATGATACAATTTCTTACTAGTGATTCCAGTACTTTACAAACAATACAAGTTAAACTTACAGGTCTATAGTTCCCAGCGTCACTCCTATTTCCTTTCTTAAACAAGGCTTTAACATCGGCTGTTTTCCAATCGTTTGGTAACTCACCTGATTCTAAGGACTTATTAAATAATATACAAAGTGGCTTTGCAAGTTCTTTACTTACTTCCTTTAGTATCCTAGGGGACACACATCCCACCTACGCTGAGGCACTGAAACAAAACCACACAAGCAAGCAGGACGACAAACAGACCCGAAACCTCAAGGCACCAAAACCCAGCAGCAAAACTAAACAGCAAGCAACAAAAGTGCCTGAAAAGAAAATAAAAAACAAGAAAGAACAACGTCATGACGTCATACCAACTAAAGACGTCATTTCGCTTCCCAAACATAGGCCTACACCATCCCGTTCTGAAAATATTTCAAAACAACATAAAAAGACCCACGATCTTCCGTACGTTCTCACTGTCCACGACTCTGTGTTGAAGGGTGTCAACTCAAGAAGACTGGGACGATCTTACGGTTTTGAAGGAGACTCGTGCCCTGTGAACGACCCTCATAACATTAAAAGCTCATTAGATATGGCCTTTTCCAAATTTGATGATTCAGCAGACTGTATTGTTTTTCACTGTGGTGTGCATGAATTGAACAGCAAAGATCTCCCTGCAACAACTAAACATCTCGCTTCAGGCATAAAACATATAGCACAAGAACATCCAAAATCTAAACTAGTCGTTAGTAAGGTTGCCCCTGTTCGGCAGGCCCGAATGGAGGTTCAACGAAATCTGTTCAACGCTTTCCTATCTGCTGAACTTGTTGATATGAAAAATATTTCTTTTGTATCACATGAGAACCTTCGTACCACTCAACAATTTCTAAAAGACGACATTCACCCCACCACCAGAGGAAGTAGCATCATTGCAGGAAATCTTGGAAGACACATTCGAGACCTATTTTGGGAGACTCCAAAGAGAACATCAAGATCAAGATCATCACAGCTACACCCTTCCAGATTCTCCAGAGGACAGTACCACCCTTTTGACAACTACACACCATGGTGGCTGTATAATATGTTTTGAAATAACAGTATTACATATACAATACTTAATGTTCATGTCACAGGACTTTTTCCTCGTCATCTCTGACATTTCTTCTGCTGAAAATAAACAATAACTAGGTTTTAGTCCGACTATCAAGACTCGGTCAGACTATACACTCTGTACATTTGAAGACGTGAATGCCATTATTTTGATTTTTGGTTATTCGTTATCCCTTGTAATCTATTATCACCTTTATAAGTTATTCGTACGTTGGACTATGTAATTTTCTTTTTATTGATTTTGCTACAATTTTGTTTTCTTTACTTTGTAGTCTAAGTAATTACGTAATTTTCTTTCTGTCCAGTTCTCCTGGACACAGAAAATCAAAGTATTCATTATTATCGACCATAAATAACAGTTAATAGAAAGTTGAAGATTAACCAATATCAGCAATGCGACAACAATCCCAAGTCAAGTTTTTGCAATGGAATTGTAGATCCCTTTCCACCAATTCGGCTTACTTGGAGCATTTCCTAGCATCAAATAGGTGTGAAATTTTGATTCTACAGTTGATGAATGTTGTCGCTACCAAGCTTCCCAATTTCCCCAATTATTATCATCCTCCAGTCTATGAATGTGGGAATCACGGGAAGAAGGTATCCACCGCGATATATATACTCAAAGAGTTACAATACTGCTTACTTACTTCCCCAGTTTTGAAATCAAGCGAAGATTTGCATGCTTGTGCTGCCACTGTCCAATTAAGCAATTCTTTAAACATTAACGTTTTGTCAGTCTACCTGCCAACAGGTCCAAATTACCACAACACAGAATGGCTGCGCACTATCCAAGATCAGCAGCGTGGTAAATGGCTAATAGGTGGAGACTTTAATTCCCACTCCCCATTTTGGGAAAAGAACTGTTCTACTGTTACGAGCAATCGTTTGGTAGAAAATATCGTTGATAGTTCGCTTTACCTTCTAAATGATGGTAGTGTCACTAGGATCCCTGATGTTTTCAAACACAGGGCGACAGCCATCGATTTGTCTCTAATCTCACCAGAATTAGTACCGTCCTGTACCTGGGAAACTCACAGAGACACTTTGGGAAGCGATCACCTACCTATCATCATAACCATAACTGACAAAAACATCAGGATGAAAGACAGCTCTCCTGAAATTATTCCAAAATATAATTACAAGCGTTCTGACTGGTCCTTATTTCGAACTGCTCTAGCTAATCAAGATTACAGACATTATGAAAGTGAAAATGTAGACATTATGTTTTCTAAATTCCAAAAGTCAATTTTAGCCGCTGCAGACCTATCGATTCCGAAACTCAAAACTTCTAGATCAAATAATCGATTGGGTAATGTTTGGTGGACAGAGGCATGTGAGAAAGCAGTTCAATATAAAAGGGAGAAATTCAAAATCTACATCAAAAGCCGGAAACCTGAGGACCATGTCGAAATGAAAAAAGCTAACATCCAATGTAACAAAATCATTGCTGAAGCAAAGAAAGATTATTGGGCATCATTCTGCACAAAAGAAATTTCAGATTTCAAAGATTTCCATAAAGTCTGGACGAAAATGAAACAAATGAAGGATGGAACCAACTTACCTAGGTGTCCGATAATGATTGAAACATGTAACACATTTCCTTCAGACATGGATAAAGCAGAAAATTTTGTGGATCTGTTCGCCGAAAACAGTAAAGTTGAAGGTTTATCTCCTGACTGCAAACATCACAGAGAAATGGAAGATTACAACCCAATCTACACTGATCCAGTACCACAGAATGATCTCTGGTTTAATTCTCCAACCTTAGAAGAGCTAAAAAACACAGTACTGTCTCTACACAACAAAAAGAGTTCGGTAGGTGTTGATGCAGTTTCGACTGAAATGATTAAACATCTCCCTGAAAACTACCTTATTTTCCTACACAAAATTTTGCAGAAATGCTGGGTTACCGGAACTGTGCCACAAATCTGGCAAAAGTCTATAGTTATACCAATCTTAAAAACAGGAAAATCGAAAACCGATAAAAACAGTTACAGACCTATTGCTTTGACGTCCCACACAAGCAAACTAATGGAAAGATTGGTCTTAAACAGACTTTTACACTACTGTGATAAAAATAACGTTATTCCGGTAAACCAGGCAGGTTTTAGAAAAGGAAGATCCGCAGTTGAGCACCTAGTTAAACTTACAACTCAGATCAAACAACAGTTTGCCCGCAGAAAAAGTGTTTTAGCTACTTTCTTTGATGTGAAAAAAGCTTACGATCAATTTTGGCATAAACGTTTATTGTTCAAGCTAAAATCTGTTGGTTTATCGGGCAATATGTTCAATTACATTAAATCTTTTTTTAGCTAATAGAACAATTCAGGCAAGAGTGGGAGCTAGTTATTCTTCTTCACGATGCCTCGACATGGGGATTCCACAAGTTTCAGTGATAGCACCTATTTTATTTAATATCCTTATACAGGATCTTCCTAAAGCTCTTTCAAATCGTGAGGCAAATCATCTAATACATTGTTTAAAGATAAATGGTTCGGAAATCAATTTATGCTGGGTGCCTTCTCATGTTGGTCTTCATGGCAACAACGTAGTTGACAGAGCAGCTAAATCCGGTGCCCTCCATTCTGAAAATTCCATAGAATTACATGTTAACACCTCGGTAGAAGAAGCTTACAACTCGCTAGAATTAGCATCATGGATTCGATTTATGAACATTTAAATGAAAAATTTGTGTCTCAAAAAAGAATCAAACTTTCAGTTCAAAATATCTGTAAAAATTTGCAGTATTCCTCGTTATATCATTTGAGATTAATTGTTATGACATATTTTCGCATTCAACTGAACGCTTTGAAAACAAAATATTGTAACAACGTTTTATGTATTTGTGGCGAACAATTCACATTGTATCACTGTTTGTTTTACTGCAGAAAGCTTCGTTCCTTTTTACCAAAGACGTTTGCACAAGGAAACTATCTTGAAACGCATTTTAAAGAAGTAGTATCGGATCAAGTTTTGTTAGTTAAAATTTCAGAATCATTGGTTCACAGTCCTGTTAATGCGTTACTTTAAGATTATTATTATAATTATGATTATTTTTGTTTTGTTTTGTTTTTATGACGATTTTTCTTTTACATTATTGATGTTAGCGTTGTTCTAGTTTCATTTCTCTGTTCATCCATATCCTTTTTCTTAAGACCTTGCCGCTTCCTTTTAATTTTTTTTTTACGTCCCTTACTCTGTTCCCCTCTCCCCTCCACACCCCCCCACCCCCCTTATTTCATCCTCCATGCCATTTTTCCCCGTCTAATATCACTTATAGTGAAAAGACGTTAAATCAAGCAACGAACAAATACACACATATGCACGTGTGACAGGCGTGCGCGCGCGTGGGCGGTACGCACGCACACACGCACACACACCCCAAAAACTCAAAATTACACAATCATCCAGCCCCACCCCCACCTTCAACTCTAAACACTCACACACATACACACACACACATACACACACACACACACACACACACACACACACTGCGATATACATACTTAAAGAGTTACAATATCACATATTTACTTCCCCAGTTTTAACGTCAACTGAAGACTTACACGCTTGTGCCGCTACAGTACAATTCAGTAATTCTTTTATCCTGAACGTTTTGTCAGTCTACCTGCCAACAGGTCCAAATGACCACAACACAGAATGGCTGCGCACGATTCCGGATCTGCTGCACGGTAAATGGCTAATAGGTGGAGACTTTAATTCCCACTCCCCGTTTTGGGAAAAAGATTGCTGTACTGTGACAAGCAATCGTTTAGTAGAAAATATAGTTGACAGTTCGCTTTACCTTTTGAATGATGGGAGTGTCACTAGAATTCCTGATATTTCCAAACATCGGGCAACAGCCATCGATCTGTCTTTAATCTCACCAGAATTAGTACCCTGCTGTACCTGGGACACTCACAGAGATACTTTAGGAAGTGATCACTTACCTATCCTCATAACACTAACTAACGAAAACATCAGGATGAAAGACAGCATTCCTGATATTATACCAAAATATAATTATACACGCGCTGATTGGTCCTTGTTTCAGACTGTTCTTTCTATTCGAGATTTCACACATTATGAAAGTGAAAATGTAGACGTTATGTTTTCTAAATTCCAGGAGTCAGTTCTAGCTGCTGCAGACCTTTCCATCCCGAAACTCAAAACTTTTAAGTCTAATAACCGTTTGGGTAATGTTTGGTGGACGGAGGTATGTGAGCAAGCAGTTCAGTATAAAAAAGAGAAATACAAAATCTACATCAAAAGCAGGAAACCTGAAGATCATATGGAAATGAAAAAAGCTAACACCCAGTGTAATAAAATCATCGCTGAAGCAAAGAAAAATTACTGGGCATCATACTGCACAAAAGAAATTTCAGATTTCAAGGATTTCCATAAAGTATGGACAAAAATGAATCAAATGAAAAATGGAGCCAACTTACCTAGGTGTCCAATAATGATTGATACAAGTCACAAATTTCTTTCCGACATGGACAAAGCTGAAACTTTTGTGGAACTTTTTGCCCAAAATAGTAAAGTAGATGGTTTGACTCCTACCTGCAAACACTACAGGGAAATGGCAGCTAACAACCCTATCTACACTGATCCAATACCTCAAAATGATCTCTGGTTTAATTCTCCAATCACCTTAGAAGAGTTAAAAAACACTATCTTGTCTCTGCGCAACAAAAGGAGTTCGGTAGGTGTTGATGCAGTTTCAACTGAAATGATTAAACATCTTCCAGAAAACTATATTATTTTTTTACACAAAATTTTTCAGAAATGCTGGGCTGGTGGAACTATACCACAATTATGGCAAACGTCTGTTGTTATACCAGTATTAAAAGCAGGAAAGCCTAAAAACAATAAAAACAGTTACAGACCTATTGCTTTAACGTCCCATACGAGCAAACTATTGGAAAAATTGGTATTAAACAGACTTGTACATTACTGTGATAAAAATAACGTTATTCCAGTAAATCAGGCTGGTTTTAGAAAAGGGAGATCTACAGTTGAGCACCTGGTTAAACTTACCACTCACATCAAGAAAGAGTTTGCCCGCAGAAAAAGTCTTTTAGCTACATTTTTTTATGTGAAAAAAGCTTACGATCAAGTTTGGCATACGCGTTTATTGTACAAGCTGAAATCTATTGGTTTATCTGGCAATATGTATGATTACATTAAGTCTTTTTTAGCCAATAGAACTATTCAGGCAAGAGTGGGAACTAGTTATTCTACTTCACGACATCTTGATATGGGAATTCCACAAGGTTCAGTGATAGCACCGCTTTTATTTAATATCCTTATACAGGATCTTCCTAAAGCACTCTCAAATCGTGTTGTTTTGGCACAGTATGCTGATGATATATGTATTTGGATGAATATTACTTTAAAAAAGACAACTCCACAGAGAGCACAGAATTACATTAGGAAATTGTATCAATCTGATCTTGATAATCTTGGAAACTATATGTTAGAAAATGGTCTGTCGTTGTCAGCGGAAAAAACTAACATGATGCTATTTAATTCTGGTGGTACTTTAAGTAACTTGCCTACTTTCAGATTGCTTGGTGAAGTGTTACATTACAAACAGGTTGTAAAATTTCTGGGAGTCTTTATGACATCGAAATTAAACTGGAATGTCCATTTTGATTATATTTCAACAAAAGCAAGAAAAGCCCTAAATTTTCTAAAGATAATAAGCCGATTACCTTGGGGAATGGATACGAACATACTAATTCATCTGTCAACAGCACTTGTACGATCTAAATTATCCTATGCGCAAGAAGTGTTTTTCAGTGCACCAAAATATTTATTAAAGAAGATACAAAGCTTAGACTG
>CM060305.1:160311709-160329209 GCA_030674185.1 Monoplex corrugatus
TAAAAGTTGGAGGAAAAATGATAAAGTCTTTGTTATGCAGATGACACCATTCTAATTGCAGAAAAATTAAAAAGAGTTACAAAGTTTTGTTAATAATATAAAAATAGAAAGCAGAAATAAAGGGCTAGAGCTAAATAGTAAAAAAGAAACAAGAAATGAGAAATCTCTTCATGTAAATAACAGTAAATGACACAACATTGAGACAAATTGATAAGTTCAAATATTGGGGAACAGTCAACTCATCAGATGGCAGCATTCAAGAAAATGAAAAGTGTTCTTACCAACAAATGCCTATCAATTGACATCAGGAAGAGAGTTTTTCAATTTTACATAGATCCAATACTGTATACGGATGTGAAACCTGGACAATCAACAAGCAAAGTCAGAACAAGATTGAGGCAGCTGAAATGTGCTTTTTGAGTAGAATGTTAAGTGTTCAGTGGACAGCTAAGAAAACAAATGAGACAGTCTTAAAAGAAGCAAATACAGGAAGAACATTAATGAAGAAGATTAGGAAAAGGCAAGAAACAGTTATAAAGGGCATTTTATGAGGCGAGAGAAATTTGAGCACCTTGTCTCAACAGGAAAGCTAGAGGAACAAAGAACACCAGATAGACCAAGGGAGAAAATGTAAGATAATTTTGCAGAGTGGGTGGTGTTGATACTGCTGTGGAGGGTAATGGTGCCTGTTTAGGATTTGGGAAGGAAAAGAGGTGATCTGAGATTTGTGGGAGTAATGAGTAAAAACAATCCCCAGTGATGGCAAGGTTGTAAGGTGTACATGGAAACGTTTTCTTCCCATGATATTAGCAGATTGAATGACTGATAAAATTTCAGCAAATCATGAATAAGATGATATTATAAAGAAATCTGCCCATGCAGATATTATGGGCTTATCTTATTGTTCGTTTTCTTAAGTATGAGACAGAATCATTGTTAATTTCATTTGTTATTAATGTATATATATTTATTCAGTTATGTTTTTATTTGTTTGTTTGTTTTTTGTTGTTACTGTTGAGTTTTGATTTTTTTTTTAAAATAATTTTTTCTTGATTTTTTTTTTCAGGAATTTGTATGATGCAGCCACTACGAGGATTCAGGTCTCATCACTGGATACCGAGCTGTCGAACCTTTTCTTTGTTCAGCCAGTGTTTGAGATCCTCATCTGATTTGTCTGGAGGTTTCACTGCAGATCCATTAGAAGGAGCAAAGGACCATGTGTCTGACCCTCCATTTACTAATTTTACCAACAAAATGACAGGAACGGATCCACAAAGAAGCACTCATTTTTGCCTCCACTGTTATGAAACAGATGCAGAAGAAAGTAAAATTGTACAAAAGCCTGTTGAGGACAGAAACACTGTGTCAGTTTTAACAAGCAGTGGTGCTAGTTCTTGTACTTCGGCCACTAGTTCTTGGAATAAGGATGGAGACGGAGCTTGGCTGAATTATAAACCATTACATGTAGGACCAGCGACACAATGGAAGAATCAGTGCCTCTTTTATTGCACAGATGCAGCAGCTAATTCATCAGACAGTTTAAAAAATAATACCAATGATTCAACTGAAAAACCCGATGAAGAAAAGCAAGATCCATCCTTGGAACTGTTTACATCATCCTCAGCTTCAACACTGAAAACTGTGAAGGTCATACCAGGAAAAGGTCCTCCTCCAGAGCCCCCAGTGACATGCTGCATGAGCGGATGCGTCAACTGTGTATGGATTGAACATGCCGAAGAGTTGAAGAAGTACTACAGTGATGGGGGGAAAGCAGCTTTAGAAGCCTTAGAACAGATTGAGGATCCGTCCCTTAAGGCTTTTCTCAAATTGGAATTAGGCCTTTGATTGACACCATTTAGTTTGACCGTTTAATAGTTTGAGTTGTGTGTTACTACTCAGTTGATGGATACTTAATTTCATACTTTAGGTCTGTTTGATAATCATGATAGATTTTGTGCTCGATGCATGTGTTTTTAGGAAGAGGTACGGAATAATTTAAGAAAATAAGTACATTCTAAAATGGTACTTTTAATGTATTGAAGTTTGTGAAGATTGCTCATTCCTTCCTTTTTGTGAAGTTACGAACACCATGGATTGGTGAAAAATAGTGTTAGAACTTTGAGTAGATATTTGTAGTATGGTTTTTGTTTAAAATATTAGAAGGGTGTTTGTAAACATGTCTCTGGTGGGTGAGACATGACAAGCAAATGATGATGATTATGCAGAACATGTTCATGCATGTTTGATTAATCAATTCAGTATATATGAACTTGCAGGCTTTTAGGATTGAGTAGAATCATGACAGAAAAATGTTGGGAAATGCTATTTTAGTTCTTCTCTGTCTCATTTTTTAACAATTCCTAATGTTATATCTGTACAGGCTATAGAATTACACAATGTGCTATCTTTGCAATAGCATTACAGTTCTAATTGGGGGGGGGGGGGGGGATCTTGATGTGATGAGGAAAAATTGTATGGCAAATTTTGATCTAGCCTACTGCTGTCACTTCACAGATAAGAGAGACAGAGACAGGAGGAAGGAGAAGGGAGGGGGAAGAGAGAGCATTTGAGCTACTATTGTTTTTTGATCAGTTCAAGAAACTAGTTGGTTCTTTTGATAGAGCCAGAGACTCAAGATCTGATATCTCAAGTTCAATCTCAGCCTGCAAGTGCAACATTAAAAACTGGCCTTTTTGCTGCCCATCTTTCCATCATTGTGCTGGTATCAGCTTCATGTTTCATAGGTCCATGTTCCCCTTACCCTCCACATTTCAAGACATTGCCAATGCATAGAGTTTTGCACAAGCTCAGGGGAGTTTGCCTGATAATTGCCTGTGTGTCCTGAGTGTGACAAACCATTTTGAATAAACTCCAAACTCCTGAGACTTAATTTTTTAAAACTCGGTCACGGATAGTGATAATCTGTTATAAAATGTTATAAAAATGTTGCTGAAATATTACTCATGTTCCTTTCTTTTATCTTAGTCCGATACCTTGTGATATAGGTAGAAGGTTTTATGCAGGATCAGTGAAATCCCGTTATTTCATTGTCTCAGTTTTTGGGCATTTTTCGTTTTGTATTGATCTCTGTGGCTTGCAATGTTTAATGTCTTGTGTCTTTCTGTGTGCCTCCCCATCTTTGTTTGTCTGTGTCTGTGTCAAAGAATCTACACCGACATATGCATAAATGCACACATACAGTCTCTTTCCTCTTTACACACACACACACACCACACAACACACACACACACACACACACACACACACACACACACACACACACACACACCACACACACACACACACACACACACACACACACAGAGTGAAATGAAATGAACCATTTTTATGTTTGTTTTTTCTTTGTTTCTTTTTTTTAGCATTTAATGATTTACAAATAATTGTATGAATGTATGTTCTTCTGGTTCTTCTTCCTGTCAGTCATCATCTGCTTGGTCAGGCTACATCTGGTGGCCATTCTTTGCAATACCTGCCGGCTGTCATTGACTGATTGAGATTAGTGATCAGAGTTGTAGGCAACCAAGTCTATATTGCTCTGTGTGGTGGATGATGTATGCTCAACATTTCTAGTCATGACTAAATACACTGATACACTGTTTGTATGGCTTTACATGCGCGTGTGTAACTTATCTGTATTCATAAATGAATACACCAAAGAAACAAGTACACCACTGGATATCAACTCTTTAGTTTGGATCCTGAAATCATCATTGCATTACTATTTTAACTGCACATACAGAGGTACACCAAATACACTTAAGCTGAGCGGAACTGTAATACTTGTCTACATGAGTTGAAGTGAATAGTCACCGGTGGTTCATTTCATTGTGATTTGTTTTATTTTGTTTTGTTTCCTTTGTGTTGTTTTGATATGTTTTTATTATAAAAGCAGAAAATGCTTGAGATCATCATCTGTCACCTGTGCATTTTAATGTATGTATGTTGAGGAACGTACTTGTAGAATTGTGTGTACATGAATTTCTTCAGAGTGAACAAACATCTTGAAAGACATTTTCTTGCAAGTCTACCATAAAGAGGAGTTTGTGGTATATGCAATGTGTCAGATCAGTTTTAGAACTCTGTGCCAGGTGGTATAGTTCATTGTGTAAGTGAGAAAGTAATTAAATAGTATAAATA
Organism: Monoplex corrugatus; assembly: GCA_030674185.1. Taxonomy (NCBI): domain Eukaryota; kingdom Metazoa; phylum Mollusca; class Gastropoda; order Littorinimorpha; family Ranellidae; genus Monoplex; species Monoplex corrugatus. Next base: position 160,315,868 of record CM060305.1, read on the forward strand.
TTGTAGTGTCTCTCTGGATCTTTTGCCTGTCTTTAAGTGTGCGACTTTTTCTGTTGGGGGCCTTGTTGGCATGGAAGTAGATCTCTCATTGTCCAGTCTGACTGCATGGGTTCAGGTTTGCAGGAAGAAAAATTTTGTTTGCAGCCTGCCTCTAGTTTACCCACCTATGAATGGGCACCTGGCACTGTTCAAGATTGGAGGACAATGAAGCAGCAATGGAGAAGAGATGGGCACCAACCTAGAAAAATTTGGCCATGAAAATGGTTGCAGTCTCTGCCATCTCCACCCACTACAACTTTCAAGCCCATCCACAACGTGTTATGCTTATATGAAAACTTTTGTGTGCAAAAATATGCTATAGAGGGGATCTATTTCTTTTGTTGTTGTTGTGATTTTTATCTTTTTGTAGAAGCTTTTTTTTTTTTTTTTTTTTTTACTTTTGTCTCATTTTTTGTCACCAAATAACTTGCGTGAATGCTGAAAACATTGTTAGAAAACGGAAAAGAAATTAGTATGTCTTGACTACCTTAAATTACAGTGAATGAAACAGTGCAGATAACTTATCTCTGCGGGCATTGGTTTCCTGTGGTTATTTATGACATGTGCTTGTACTCGTAATTTTGTGCTTTCATTTTGGTGCTTTATGCTGCTTTATTTTACCAGTGTTTCACTATAGGCCCTGCTTGTATTTGATTTAAATCTGTAAAAATGGATTGCATTCAAAATATAGGGTTTTTGTTTGCTTGTTTGTTTTTCATGAAATAAATGAAAAGTGTGCAATGGATGCATGTAACTTAGGAAAATTTGGAATTTGGAAAAATAGATAAATGTGATATTATTGTGGATTACATCAAACCACTGTGATTGTTATTGTCAGTGGACTAACTGACAGGAGTTAACTTGAAGCCCAAAAACAAAATTATATTTGAGGCAGGTTGTGATATTCTTTCCATGATGATGTGTTAACTTATGTCATCATTGTCTTAAAGATATGTTTATACTATCTTTAATATAAATATTTGCAGCCAAAAATACATAAACAGATGATATAAATACTATTTAGTTGACATAGTAAAACAGGTGCAAATCTTTAGCCTAGTGACAACAACAATGGTATTAACAAAATGAACATGAAAGTCTGGTTTTATCTAATTGAATCAATTCATTTCATGTGCATGTTTTTGTCTGAGCTTGATGGTCTTATTTCTTTGTTATAATTTTTAGATTGTATGACAAAGGCCATTTTGTTGAAAATTTACGTCTTGTCAGTATTATTCTGTTCATTGTTAACAGAGATTTTATTATCCTTTCAAGTGCTTCGGGTATCTGTGTACTTGAACATTGCCAGTCTGATTCAGATTTATCTATGTTAAGTGTTTATCCTTCACTAGTATCATAGCAAATGTAAGTCTACTAACAGCATGAATTCTTTAATGTCTGAAGGAAAATGTTAGTTTCTTACTTTGAGGAAACTTTAGTCAAGTAGGGGTAAACCTGTTTTTCCACAGTCAGAATTTCTATGGACATCAGCATTAATTGATTGTTGTAACTATTTGTGTTTTGATACATGATGATGAAAAATCAAAATCCATTTGCCATTTGTGCCAAGTCATTTTTGTTCTTCACTCCACACACCTCACATTGTAATCTCTCCATTTTGATAAGAAGGGAGACAATTTAACCCTCCAAGACTATTTTCCTGGGTTATCAGGACTTGACTCTCAGCTGATTTCTGATCTTATCAGGAATAGACACTGGTGGAAAATCCTTTTTTTCTACCCTGTGGAGCTCAGGCCAGGAGACACCATATTTCCCTTGGGTCAGGGTTGATGTTTTAGTATTTAAAAATCAGGATTGTGTGTGAATGTGTGTGTGGGGGGGGGGGGGGGTGAAGAAAATTTGTCAATAATGGATTTTCAGCGTATACATTTTGCAGATTCCTTTCAGTAACTAGGGAGTCGCGATTGTGTGAACATGTATCAGAACAGTCTAATGTTTAGACCGGTGTGATCCAGACTATGAAACACACACACACACACACACATACACACACACACACACACATGCACTTGCACACACACATGCACGCATACACACACACACACACACACACACACACACACACACACACACATGCACACACACACAATTTGAAGCTATCTTGGCATTTTGAGGATAGATTTTAAAGCAAAATTTTGTCCAAATATGTGATGTGATAATACAATTTGTTGTTGTAAATTTCATTAAGACTGGTCTTTGGTGGCGGTGACAGTTTCATGAAGTTTGGTGCTCAGAGTTTATTCAAGAGGATTCATTGCCATAGGACAGTAACATATGTGCTCCACCCAAATCTGCCAGCAATTGTCTGGCAAACCGCTTGACCTAGTGCAAAATGCTATGCACTGGTAAGGTAATGAAATGGGGAATGGTGGATGAGAGAAGGGACCTATGAAACCTCTAAGCTGACACCACCCAAATAATTGAGCTATTAAGATAGGTACTGAAAAGGCCATTTTTATATCATGGACTGGGATTGATTTTGAGACATGAGATCTTGAGTCTACAGCTCCTATCAGAGGAGCCAACCTAACCCGCTTTGATAGTAGGCATTGTCTGCTCAAGGGTTGAATCAATAATCCCAGCATCATGAGCATGGTGCTCTAACAACTGAGTTACCAGGACATGAAAAAATCAAACAAAAGCAAAAAAGCGAATGCAGAAAGAAAAACAATTGACAGATGTCAAAACTCACCATTTCTCCTCCGCATAAAATCCTAACCTCACTCAACCCCCCCCCCCCCTCCCTCTGCAGCCTGTCTCCGCTCGGAGGGGAATCACATGGTTATAATATATAATTGAATATGCTATGCTCTCTATAATTTTCCATTGCTTTTATTCTTGCTTTTATTGCTTTTATTCTTTCTCCCCATTTATAGCCATGCGTGTGTGTGTGTGTGTGTGTGTGTGTGTGTGTGTGTGTGTGTGTGTGTGTGTGTGCGTGCGTATGCGTGCGTGCGTGCGTGTGTGTGTGTCTGCTTCAGCGCTTAGATTTGATTTTATCAAGATTTTGCGCTATATAAATATTGTAATTATTATTATTATTATTATTATGTCAGCAAAGATTTCTTGACAGTTTTTAAACAGATTTTGACCTGTTTAGGACATACTATATGGTTATACAGATTCCAGTAACAGGTAGTCCAGTATTTGGTACTTTTTGGTTTTAAAAGTTCCAAGAACAGATAGTCCAGTATTTGGTACTTTTTAGTTGTGTAAGTTCCAGTGACATGTAGTCCAGTATTTGGTACGTTTTGGTTGTATAAGTTCCAGTAGCATGTAGTCCAGTATTTGGTACATTTTAGTTGTATAAGTTCCAAGAACAGGTAGTCCAGTATTTGGTACGTTTTGGTTGTATAAGTTCCAGTAGCATGTAGTCCAGTATTTGGTACATTTTGGTTGTATAAGTTCCAAGAACAGGTAGTCCAGTATTTGGTACGTTTTGTTTGTATAAGTTCCAGTAGCATGTAGTCCAGTATTTGGTACATTTTAGTTGTATATGTTCCAAGAACAGGTAGTCCAGTATTTGGTACGTTTTGGTTGTATAAGTTCCAGTAGCATGTAGTCCAGTATTTGGTACATTTTAGTTGTATATGTTCCAAGAACAGGTAGTCCAGTATTTGGTACTTTTTGGTTTTACAAGTTCGAGTAATAGGTAGTCCAGTATTTGGTACGTTTTGGTTGTATAAGTACCAATAACCAGAATTTGGATAATTGTAGGTACAAAATGTACAGACTATAAAGAGCTGTTTATGAACTGATCCAAACCAAAGTTCAGTCATATATTTGATGTAGTTGGGAACCCAGTCACTAAAAGTGATAATCAAGATTAGCTGCTTTTTAGAGTAAACATAGCATGAAATGTGTTGTAAGAAATCAAAAACTGTGATTAAAGGTATACCTTGACCATCTATATTTTTTAGATAGAAATATAGAATATAGACAGTTTAGGAAGGGTATGTGTGCACACGTGTGTGTGTGTGCATGCATGTATGTGAGTGTGTAGGTCTGTGTGTGTGTGTGTGCGCGCATGTGTGTTCATAAGTGATTACGGAAATGTCATTTGGCTGATTTTGGATTGATGTTGAAGAAGAAAACAAAAAGGATCGGTCATGTGTCTGATTTACATGTAGTTATAGCATGTGAAAACACAATTTAATAGGCATGTCTCATTTATTTGTGAGATTGATGGGTTGTCAATGTGGCTCAGACTCTTTCTCTTAAAAAAAATGTGCAGAAAACGCACAAAGAACCATACAACAAATGCACACACACACACACACACACACACACACACACTCACACTCACACACACACACCTATGAACTTTGTAATGCATCATCATATCTGTTCGGCCACTTTGAGTTACTTTTAAACCAACGCTTTGACTGCGAGGAGCACAAAACACAAGAAAGAAAGATGACTGACTTGACTTTTTAAAAAAAATTTTTTTTTGGTCACAGTGTTGAAGAAAATAAACACATTTGACAATTCCTAGCTGAATATTCAATGGATGGATCTTGATTTATTAGATCATGATCCTACAATAAAGCAAAGATAATATGTTTCAGAAATTTATACATAATGGGCTTGGCCTATATTTAGGGTTGTAATTATGCAAAACTGCTCCAACACTCTGGGGAAAAAATTGCCATTGTTATTTTGTTATTGGATTATTATTGGTTTCCTGTTGGTGTTGTTGTTGTTTGCTTTATGTGTCTCTGTATGCAAAGAAGAAATAAAGCTTTCAAACCTGCCCATTTTGAAGAGAGTGCTTTGAAAAAAAATTTTTAAACAAATCTTTTCAAATCTGTCATTGAGTTTAATACAAACACTCTCTTCCCGTCTCACTATCTTTCACACTTCTCTTGAAAAAGTAGATATAAAGTTTAAATTAATTTTCTTTTTTGTAACTTTTGTTTTTAATCACCTCACCCCATTTCTTTATCCACACAGCAATAAAGCAATATGTAATGTACACTTTTAATTCAGTTGTATGGGGAGATAAATTTTTAAGATGTAGGCCTACATTACAACAGTATAACTAAATTAAAAGTGTATACTGCTCACAGTCCAGCTATGAAAAATTACAAGACAAAGTGAAATGTTCCGTGTTTCTTTGAAAAGTTTGTTTGTTTATTTACATGGTAAACAAATAAATAAATAAAAAAGGGAACTGACAAGAAACACATTTTCTTGTACAAAATCAGACTCTTTACTGCAACAAAATCAACCTATAAATCAACATTAATTTCAGCGTATTGATATAAAGGTACATGAACAGTCTCATACTAAATTGGGTCTCTTCAATAAATGATATGATTATTAGAAACACAAAAAGAAACAAAATATATAACGGATAAACTAATCAACAAAAGGAGATATAAATGACGAGTTACAATCACTTTACATTTTCACCATCCTAACATGAAACTCTGCAGAAGTCGAACCTAACACAAATTGTGTGTGAACAACTGGCAGTCTGACAGTAAACATCAAACTGACAATAAAAGTTGCATGCAGGTAGTTCTTTTACTCCTGATTTTGATAAAACAGCCTCCATATTCCTAGAAGTATCAAATGACGAATTTAACACAAAGCTGATTACAAGAATAAAATATAATCCTGACTGGTTGAAGGTTTTCAGTTTGTTTCATTATGTTGCAGTTTGACAAAACAACAACTACAACACATACTCACACACCACTAAATAAACACTGTAATTGTCCCAGTTCAGGAAAATGTGATCTTCAATAAACACGAACATGAACATTTTGCTGAGACTATAAAAAAATCTATAATGTGTTTTTAGATCTTGTCTGAGGCAAAACTAGGGAGAACAAACAAGATAAGAAAAGAATGAACAGAATGACCCCTGTTGACAGGAACTTAACAAATGAAGAGGATGAATTCAAAAAAGGTAGGAGCCGAAAGAAAAATGCGAGATTTTGAGAAGACACAAAAACAAAAGACAAACATCAGTCCTCATATCTGCAATAAAGACCAGTCCCATTATTTGAAACACAAAAATCAACCTATTGTCCCTCAACTGCTGATGTCTCTGTGAGTGTGCTGAGTTCAGCAGATGCGGATGGGACGGACACACGAGAAGGTGGGGCAGAGATACGAGAAGGCGGGGCAGTACCAAAACCAGAAGTGGGTGTGGTGGAGTCTGGGATGGGAGATGAGGGTCTGTAATTCACAGACAATCCCGACATGGATGGTGTGCCAGTTGTCCTGCTCTCACCAGTGTCTGCCATCTTGCTATCCCAGAAGTCACTGACTCTGCTGTGAATGTTGCCGTTGATCTCTCGCCACTCACGCTGCCAGTGCCGCAGTTCCTGTACCTCTGGTTCACGACGTACCTAGAACAAATGACACTTTGGTTCGAATCTTTTCCCCATCCAACTGATAGAAGTATTCACCACATATATGTGTACGCTAGTATTTGTTTTCACTATGAGAAATATGCACGCAAACAATAACATGAAGAAGAAAAAGAGCAACAATAAAAGTATCAAGACTGCTCCAAAAAATTAAAATCACAAACAGCTGAAAGCATTTAAATGAAATGTATATGTGTATACATGTGTATGTGTGCTTGCATGCAGATATACATGAGTGAAAATGTCTGTGCATGTACATACATGTGCAATAAATTATATTTGCAGAAAAGTCACTACGTAGTCAAAAATTCTCTCTTCTTGCTGAAATGCTGAAATAAAAATTGCTGACCTGCAGCCACCTGACAGTCATGTTCCCCCCAACATCTATTCACGGGAACTAATTATCCCCTTTCCCAAAAATCAGAGGAATGACTTCTCTACTCAACAATAGTAGGCCCTACAGTAAACACGCACTGAAACAAGGCCTATAGAATCTGTCCTTTGAGTACAAAATATCTTAACCCATATACATAATAATGCTAACTCATCTGAAATCATTCTGAACTTTGTTTATATGGGTTACATTGATGATCTTTCAAAAAGTTCAGCCTGTTGAAGTACCTCGGCACTCTGATTATGTCAAGGTTTGAACATTTCCTATTATTTCCCTATCTAGGTAAACCAATAATAGGGTATGATTCTGATGAAATCACAAAATCCAAGACCCAGTGCATACCTGAGGATCCAATATAAGTTGCCAGAAAACTGTATTTCTATAAAGAGAACCCAGATGCCTGGCAACTGATCACTTTGTTGTAGTTTCACATAAGAGATAGAAACAAAACTTTTGCCTTCCTGCTTCTTTTGAGCATTTAAAGCAACAATTTATTTCAAGTGAACTTTTTAACATTTCAAATTAATTCACCAATTGTAACTTCTCTATTATACTTCTCTACAGTACAAAATATGAAAGTACTCATTTCATTTTCTCTCTGAAAGAGGAGAACAATAGCGTTTCCATACAAATTTATCTTTCTGATTCACATTTTCCCCTCTCTTGTGAACAAAAGATGCATTCTCTTTCTATTTTCATGTGTTTCTAGTTTCTATTAACTTTAATGCTGGCACTTACATTGATTCAGAATTTTATGTTTCCAGAGTGTATGCAAGCTTCAGACCCACCTTTATCGTGACTGAAGAAGCTATCATTGTCAAACAAGATCTAGAAGACTCAAACCTACTAGTACCAAATTCAACAACAACTCTAGTTGTATCAAACTCAAAGACCCAATTCTACGTGTATCAAAATCATCTATAGTTCTATGCATAATCCTTGGCGCCAGAGACCTACAGAGATGCTATAAATGTCATATGCAGTCATATAATCAGTACCAATGATACAGTTATATTGCACTGACAGATGATACTCACCAGGTAGCCTCGCCAGTACGACTGAATGATGAGGGCGGCCTCCTCCTCAGTCCACAGGAGTGATAGAGGCAAGGGTGGTCTGGGGCTAATACAAAAAATACAAAAATATTGCGGCATGTTTATATTCATGAATGTTACACTTTGTACTGTTCCATACTTTATACATATATATTGTGTGTGTGTGTGTGTGTGTGTGTGTGTGTGTGTGTGTGTGTGTGTGTGTGTGTGTGTGTGTGTGTGTGTGTGTGTGTGTGTGTGTGTGTGTGTGTGTGTGTGTGTGTGTGTGTGTGCGTGCACGTGTGAGTGTGAGTGTGTGTGTGTGTGGTGTGTGTGGTGTGTGTGTGTGTGTGTGTGTGTGTGTGTGTGCATGCGTGCACATGTGCAGGGTTGTGTGTACATGCATGCAAGTATCTATACTTGTGTGAATGTACATGCAAATAAAATGTTAATAATGCTTTGTGATATATAAGCCTATGGTTAAAATCTGATTCTGAAGAAAGATTGAACGAACAATTACATAATCATTTCAATACAGCCGCATCTATTTGTGTATGTACTGTTACATTCAGCAAAAAAGAAACAAAACAAAACAAACCAGCTCTGGTTATGACTTCGTTTATATTTGTCTGGAGTGCTAATATTGATGCAAATGTATCTCCTAAATCTCCTAAGCTAACTATCAAATTAAGAAGAAAAGATAGAATAAAAGAAACAGTACAATAACTCACTGATCTTTAAGCCAGGCTTTCACAAATGGAATATCCCACAGCTCCGTTTCACCACGATCAGAGTACTGAGGATTCTTCCTGTAAAAGACACACAAAAGTACTGGAGTAAGGTAACCATGTATATCTTATATATCTCTAAAATTACAGTTTCTGCTAGATATCCAATTTCATATTTAAATACCAAAAGAGAAAATCCAATGTAAACTAATGTAAGTGATACAAATATATATAAAAGCACCTGTGATGGGAGCTTGTTTTGTTTATTCACTCTTTCAGTCTTTGATAGTAAAAAAAAAAACAGTACATAAATGCACTGTCAATATTTGCTTTTCGATTACATGTAATCAACACAGGGTATGGCACTAATCAGAAAAGAATAGTAATCAGGTTAAAAAATCACAAACAAACAAAAACACAAACAATTATTCCCCCAAAACAAACAAATAAAAACTTAAGAGCAAAAATGACACAAACAAACAAGCAACTTCCCCCCTTTCCCCACATTAGAAGCAAGACTTTTGTTTTGTGATAAATTGTCAAAACAAACCATGATATCCCAATGATGAACAGATAAACAACTTGTTCTGATTCCTGATATTATAACCTTGGATGGTAATAAGCGAAACAGAAAGGTGCTTTGTTGAACGCTTTTAGAAAGATGTCTTTTGTTGCTCCTTTGCCCTATAGCACACCTTGGGGTTATCAATGTGTCTGTTATAATGCTCTCAGTCCATTTCTTTTCCTGGCACAGAAAGTGTGTAATCAGTCATGACTTGCCTAACATTGTGAACATAGACCAATATCTTTGTGAAAGAAATATTCTCACAACAACAAAGGTAAGATAAACAAATCCTAATTACCAACTTGTACTGTCAGCTACATTCTCTATTTTCAACAACATATTTGAGTGTTATGTTTGTATGACCAAGATGCAAGTCATTGACAGCCATTTCCTGCCCCAACCAAGCAGTGTAAAGCAAGCAGTGGTTTGCTATGAATCACTGTTTGGGAGTTTTTGTCCTATTAGTCAGTATAACATTTATTTCTAAAATTCTTCTCTTAACTGATATTAAGCTATCACATCTCACCTGTACAGATATTCTGTGATGAAGTCAAGGGCATTGAATTTGGTTCTTTTCCGCTGGAAATATACATCAGTTTATATTCTCAAAATGATAAAATCATTTATTTTGTAGATTTTGTTCACTTACAACATTAATATTTCTTCCAGAGTGGTTTGTATCAGTTCCCACATGAGATAAAAAAAATTTAAAAAAATCTTGCAAGCATTCTGGTATGTGTGTGTGTGTGTGTGTGTGAGTGTGCGTGCGTGCGTGTGTGCATGCGTGCATGTGTGTGTGCACACAGTGTGTGTGTGTGTGTGTGTGTGTGTGTGTGTGTGTGTGTGTGTTCGTTCTTTGATTTAACGTCTTTTCACTATAAGTGATATTAGACGGGGGAGGGGGGGGGGGGGGGGGGGGAGGGGAAATAAAAAAAAAGTGAACAAAATAAAATATAGAACGATAGTTGGATCGGGTTGGATTTGGGCAGAGGGAAGACAGAAGAAAGAGACATTAGCAGGTGGGGGAACAGTAAAATGGAATGAGAACTTAACACTAACAATTAACTTCAACAACGTGAAGGGAAATTGTAACACTAAAACACAAATCGAATAAAGTTAAAGTAATGCATTAACAGGACTGTGAACTAATGATTCTGAAATTCTAACTAACAAAGTTTGATCTGATGTAATTTTTTGGAAATGATTTTCAGAATACTTTTCTTGAGTAAACATTTTCGGTAAAAAAGAACGTAGCATTTTGCAGTTGAATAAACAGTGAAACAGTGTGAACTGTTCGCCGCAAATACACTTGACATTTTTACAATATTTTGTTTTCAATGCGTTTAGCTGAATACGAAAACAAACAGCAACAATCGATCTCAAATGATACATGGAAGAATACTGCAATTTTTTACATACATTTTGAACGGTAAGTTTTATCATTTGTTGTGACACAAACTGTTCATCTGAATGTTCATGAAATCGAGTCCATGAGGCTGATTCGAGCAAGTTGCAAGCTTCTTTTACGGAGGTATGAACATGTAATTCTATAGCATTATCAGCATTCTGGGCGCCTTGCTTAGCTGCTCTGTCAACTACTTCGTTGCCGTGAAGACCAACGTGAGAAGGCACCCAGCATAAACTGATATCTGTACCTTTGACCCTTAAACGATGTATAAGATGATTTGCCTCAGTAATTAAATCAGGTCTTGTGTCGGCATTAAAAGACCGTAAGGCATATAATACAGATTTTGAGTCAACAAAGAGAACTACTTTCAAAGTCATGGGTTTAAGATTTACTAGATAATGCAATGCTTGATTAATAGCGTCTAATTCCGCTGTAAAGATAGATAAGTTTGCCCCAACGAAAAATGACTTTTTTATCTTAAATTTTGGAACATAAAATGCTGCTCCAGCACATTTATTTTCTAAGATTGATCCATCGGTAAAAATGTGAAGGTGGGTACGGTATTTTTCATCGATGTGTTCTCTTGCTGTGGATATCGAAATGTTGACGTTTTCAGATTTCTTAGCATCTGTATAATCAATATCAAAAGAGGCTTTTTGCATTTCCCATGTAGGGATAGGCGTTGTTGATGGTGTCTCAGCTATTTCATCATCCATATTTATGTTAGACTGTTTGACCAAGTCAGATATGTAAGTTGCAACAGTCATTTGTGATGAAATGCTTTTTGCTCGCTTTGGAAAGTCAACATCAACCTGATTTTAATTTCCTTAATAAAAAAAATTGTCCGTTTGTGAAGTAGTTCTAACTGCAAATTTTGCTGTCGCTAGCTCACGATAGTTGTTCAGAGGCAGAATTCCAGCAACTTTGTACGTTTCCAGATTAGAGGCATGAGTAGGGACACCTAGAGCAATTTTAATACTTTTGCAGTCTAAGCTTTGTATCTTCTTTAATAAATATTTTGGTGCACTGAAGAACACTTCTTGCGCATAGGATAATTTAGATCGTACAAGTGCTGTTGATAGATGAATTAGGATGTTCGTATCCATTCCCCAAAGTAATCGGCTTATTATCTTTAGAAAATTTAGGGCTTTTCTTGCTTTTGTTGAAATATAATCAAAATGGACATTCCAGTTTAATTTCGATGTCATAAAGACTCCCAGAAATTTTACAACCTGTTTGTACTGTAACACTTCACCAAGCAATCTGAAAGTAGGCAAGTAACTTAAAGTACCACCAGAATTAAATAGCATCATGTTAGTTTTTTCCGTTGACAACGACAGACCATTTTCTAACATATAGTTTCCAAGATTATCAAGATCAGATTGATACAATTTCCTAATGTAATTCTGTGCTCTCTGTGGAGTTATCTTTTTTAAAGTAATATTCATCCAAATACATATATCATCAGCGTACTGTGCCAAAACAACACGATTTGAGAGTGCTTTAGGAAGATCCTGTATAAGGATATTAAATAAAAGTGGGGCTATCACTGAACCTTGTGGAATTCCCATATCAAGATGTTGTGAAGTAGAATAACTAGTTCCCACTCTTGCCTGAATAGTTCTATTGGCTAAAAAAGACTTAATATAATCATACATATTGCCAGATAAACCAATAGATTTCAGCTTGTACAATAAATGTGTATGCCAAACTTGATCGTAAGCTTTTTCACATCAAAAAATGTTGCTAAAAGACTTTTTCTGCGGGGAAACTGTTTCTTGATGTGAGTGGTAAGTTTAACCAGGTGCTCAACTGTAGATCTCCCTTTTCTAAAACCAGCCTGATTTACTGGAATAACGTTATTTTTATCACAGTAATGTACAAGTCTGTTTAATACCAATTTTCCAATAGTTTGCTCGTATGGGACATCAAAGCAATAGGTCTGTAACTGTTTTTATTGTTTTTAGGCTTTCCTGCTTTTAATACCGGTATAACAACAGACGTTTGTGTATACCCACATATGCACATATTTGTATGTGATGTACAACTCCATATATGTGTGTGTGTGTGTGTGTGGTGTGTGTGTGTGTGTGTGTGTGTGTGTGGTGTGTGTGTGTGTGTGTGTGTGTGTGTGTGTGTGTGTGTGTGTGTGTGTGTGTGTGCAAGTGTGTGTGTGCAAGTGTGTATGAGTGCATGTGTATGCCTATGTGAGTACATTTATGTATACATACATACATACATACAAGCATGTGAAAGTGGTAGGTTTGCATCCCTAGCTCACAGGCTGAAGCCACTACATGCATGCACATAAACAAATTAAGCATAAACGAAGTACTAGACACATTGCACTAAAACCCCACCCCAAAATTCTTGCCACCCACGATCCCATTTACACACTCCACTTTGTCAACATTTTGCATATGGTGTGATAGATTATATGTCTCTTCCTTGATAAATGCACTTAATATGCTGTTCTAAGGAAACGATATCTTAGTTAAAGGTCTACAATCTTACTGCCAATATCTGCAGGCTTGAATCATTTGGTACGCATGTACGCACATCACACATTCTCACAATATATACACACATGCAAGTGCACGCACACACACACACGCACACACGCACACACACACACACGCACACACACACACACACACCACACACACACACACACACATACAAATATGCAAGCACACACAACACATACAAATATGCATGCACATACACACACATACACACAAGCATGCAAGCATACATAATGATACACACA
>CM060305.1:160341709-160349209 GCA_030674185.1 Monoplex corrugatus
ATGTTCTGAGTTTACTACTTTATGCTTTGTGGCTGCGTCTATGCTAGCTGAATGGGTAGCACAAACTGTGTTGGGTTTGAGAAATTCTGCATGGGAGATAACTCCGTGACTCTCAAGAGTTATGTTACTTAGTTGATACTTAAAAATTCTCCCTGCTTCCCTCTTATTTCCTTTGAAATTTTAAGTTATTTTTATTGTTATTTTTTGCTTAAAGCCCAACCGACTGCGCAGAGCCATACCAGGGCTATAACCGTTGCAAACCACACACAATACTTCAACAACAAGAAAAAAAAAAGAAAATTAAGTACACATATCAATGCAATCGGGCACGTAATCTAAGGAGATGCCCATGGCGTTGACCACCCCGTCCAGTTTATCGCACAGGGGATTTAATATACGTACCTGAATATAAAAATATCAACGTAATCAAAGACATCAAAACATATATATAAACAGGCCTAAATCACCTAAAATTGCTTCCGCATATCTCACTTCCTAGAGCGAAATATGCACTTAATACATGTACCCAATTATCCATCTTTAGAGAAGGTACGTAAGACTTTATCGAACGCATATAGGTGAATGGACCAGTAAGGTAGAAAATGATAGGTAGAAATGACAGAAAGCAAAAGAGTAAGAAAGAAACAAAGAGAAAGACAGAAAAGAGGAAATTTCTAGCACAGAATTTCCAGAAGGTAGGGATATTATTTACACTGAAAGAGTAAACTTTAAATGAAACTTTGAGTGAAACTTTAACTTTATTTCCCAAAGGTCGTGGATTAGACGTTCGACTTTATGCGGGTCACACTTTTTTTTTTCTTTTTCCTTTTTTTTTTTCTTTCTTTTTTTTTTTTTTTCATTTTCCAGTGGGCTAACTGGCTCTGTTGATAGAATGATGGATTCAAGATTTGACTCTCGAGTTTAATCCCAGCTGGAAAGATAAAGAGCTGGCCTGTTAGCTGCCAGTCGTAACGTTCCAATCATTTCTGGTGATGTCAGCTTAGTATTTTCTAGATCTCGCTCTGTCCCCATCCTTTCCTCATTTCAAGACCTTGCCAGCTTGTAGGGTTATGCGCAGTCTTAAGGAGTCTGTCAGATGACTGATAGCAAATTGGGTAGTGTGCATGTAGATTTATCTGTTTATCACGAATCTTATTTGTACAAGTCTGAACTGTTTTTGATTTTAATCGTCTCAGAAATATTTAGTATTATTTGTTAAAACATATTACTCTGTGTATATACATACGTACATATTACATTCATTTAGTCGTCTCAGGAATAATTACGTCTATATGTTTGTATGTATACATATGATATGCATACCTGTACATTCACCTGTTGCATACTGATTTTAAGAATGAATCTTCGGCCAGTAGGGGTTACAAATGCCTATGTACTTTTCTGACCTGTTTTCTATGATGGAGTCAAGTCTTTGCTGTTGAATTACGAAAGGATTTATTGCAAACAAAATATCAACACACACACACACCACCACACACACACACACACACACACACACACACACACACACACACATACACATACACACACACACACACACACACACACGCTCACACACACGCTCACACGCACGCGCGAGCGAGGTGCGTGCGCGAACAAAAACACACACATACATACACACACACACGCACATACGACCCACGCACGCGTACCCACGCATCAAAATTCAGACAACAACAAACAAACCTTGAAAGGATATTGTTACATCGTGTGGGAAGTAAACTGCTCCGAAATCAACAAACAACAACAACAACAACAACAACAACAACAAAACAACAGCACGTTTTAAACTGTCGCCAGTGAGGTTGGACTGTGACAACTTTACCTGTTTGCGAAACTCTGTGGATATAATAATTTTGTTCGCAGTGAAACAATTTATCTAACATATTAGTTGTCATGTGTTTGTACAATATTTAGGGCCTTTTGATTTACATGATTACGTTTGGGGAATATACAATGGCGCAGGCGTTTTGGAGACAACTTGCAGCAGTCTTGAATGGTATTTTCTCCAATGTTTCCTCTTTAGATACTAACGAAATGATTGTATTGTCCGGGCATGGCACCAATTTCAAATCGGATAACGTCTTACACTTAATTACATTCCAGGTAAAATTCTATATTTACAAATGCAGATTTAAAGACACTACCCCACAGGTCAGTTTATTTAGAAAGTATTTAGAAACAATTTTTGACACCGAGAAACACATGGCTTCAATGAACTTGATGTATATGATAAATTTAAGAACGATTGGTTTTCCTACAAAGCATTAGTAGATATGTAGATTGGTGAAATATAGATATGTAGGTAAATGAAGTATCTGTGATTGAAATATCATTCATACAAACATGATGTGTGATAATTTTAAGAATGATTGGGTTTCCTACGAAACGTCAGTGGGCATGTGGGTCGTTGAAATATTTGGAACTGATCTTTCTGAAACATATGCTAATCATTTCAGAAAGTCTTGTGAAATTTTGCATGTTTAATTTATTTCCACATAAGGTGTGTCATTGTTGTTAATACTTATCTGCAACATTACATGTAGAGTGTTTGAACGTGCAATGTTTATGAACAGGTTGATACTGTATGTGAAATATGTTTATTTACTCGTTATGTTTTGTCTGCTAGTTGTTCCACAAAATACAAGAGAGAGAGAGAGAGAGAGAGAGAGAGAGAGAGAGAGAGAGAGAGAGGTAGAATTATAAAAAAAAACAAATATTCTAAAGGCCAAACAATTCAGCTGTGGTATCAGCAGCACCAAATGGGAAGACATTACATTCTGGTGATAGGCACGGTAAGACACGGAGAATTAATCAACCAACTAGAAAAGCAGAGTGTTGCTGGAAAGGATCTCTTCAGTTCAGTTTATATTGCTTATAGCCCAGCCGACTACTAGAGCCGTATCAGGGCTAACACCACGTCAAAACCGACAACCAGGTTAAGATAAAAGACAACAGTTAAAAACCATGCTCACTGTAAGAAAGGATCTAAGAAAGATAAGGAACATGTATTGGGAACAAACAGCAGCAACGAGAGTACAAAATGATATGAGCTCTTTCCAAAATATCAAAACAGAGGTTAGGCACGGATGTGCTTTGTCACCAGATTTGTTTTAACTTCACAGCGAAACGTTCATGAGAAACCTAATGTCGTGGGATAAAGGTGAGAGAAAAAAACAATCTTCGTCACGTAGATGACACCGTTCTATTGCAGAAAATGAAAAAGTTTATAAAGAAGAGGCTGAACATACAGTCATATTTGGGATCCTTCAAAACTAGTCTTGAAGTAAATCTTATCCAATCTTTTGTATGTTGCCGAGAAAAAAATTGTTCCTCCAGGATTGGTCTTCTCCCCCTCCCCCCCCCCCCCCCCCCCCCCCCCCCCCCCGGCAAAAAAAAAAAAAATGAAAAGAAAAGAAAAGAAGAAAAAAAAAGAAGAAGACACACACCAGAAGACCAGAATGCTCGTTCGTTCATCGAACTGACAGGAAAGTCCATCGTCATTATAATGTCAAACTGATGTGAGTGTACAGATCACATTAAAATTAATGCATGTTTGCCTGCAGATTCTACTCTGTCCTCAATACGTGGCAGTGTTTGCATTATCCAAAACAAGTGTGACTGCCCGCTTTCAAGCAAACAGGAACCAGACAAAAACACGAAAAAAAATATATGTCTGGTCTTGTCTTGCCTTGTCTTGTCTTGTTGTATTAAATATGTCTTGTCTTGTCTTGTATTAAATACTACGCGTTCTTATTCCTGTTTTGTTGTACTATATATGTCTTGTCTTGTCTTGTCTTGTCTTGTATTAAATACGCATTCTTTTTCTTTTCTCGTGTTTTTTTCTGGTTAGTGTGTGCATTCTCACGACGAACCAGAACAGAACCAACAACTTTTCGTCAGTACACGGTAACTGAGCCGCTCCCCGACTTTGTTCTTTCCATTCAGCATGTCAGTCTTGTTTCCTGTTCTTTATTCAACCACATTGTTATGTAGAAGCTACAGACGACGGGCGCAGTAGTCAAATGGAAAAAACTTCTGATTTCCGACCAGAAGGTTTGGGTTCGATCCTGTCTTGTCAATGTTTTTACCTTGTGGGTAAAGTGTAGAAATTGTCCCCATCTCCCACATCAGTATGTGTGCATGCCTGTCGGTGTCTAAACTCCGTTCTTGTGTATACGCACGCGGAACATCATATCATCATCATCATCATGTGCCCTGCCGCATGGCGTTAGCGATCATGGCCCTCCATATGTATCTATCCCTTGTCGCCCCGAAGCACATCTTCCACCCTCTTTGTCCTCAGCCACTCTGCAAGTCCGTCCAGTATTTTCTCCCTGGGTCTATCTGGTGCTCTCTTTCCCTCCAGCTTTCCTGTTAGGACCAGATGCTCTAATTCCCCTTTCCTCATAAAATTGCCTGTAAATGTTGCCTGTCTTTTCCTAATCTTCCTTATCAAAATCTTCTTGTGTCTGCCTCCATCAATACTGTCTCGTTTGTTTTCCTTGCTGTCCATGGAACTCTCAACATTCTTCTTAGAAACCACATTTCGGCTGCCTCAATCTTGTTCTGGCTTTGCGTGTTGACTGTCCACGTTTCACAACCGTATAACATAATCGGTGCTATATAACATTCAAGAACTCTCTTCCTGATGTTAATTGATAGGCATTTGTTGGTAAGAATGCTTTTCATCTTCTTGAATGCTGTTTTGGCTTGAGCGATTCTGCTGGCTATTTTTGATGTGCATCTGCCGTCTGGTGAGATGACGTTTCCAGATATTTAAGCTTACCAACCTGTCTCAAAGTTGTGCCGTTTGCTGTTATTTTGCATGAGGGGATTTCATGTTTCTACTGATTGCCATGACTTCCGCCTTCTTGCTATATAGCTCCAACCTTTTATTTTGCTTTCTACTGGAACATCATGTGGGCAACCTGTTAGTTAAGTCAGTGTCCAGTAGATTATAGAAGCACGGAAACAACCAGCATGTACGCCCAGCAAAGACGAAGTATGCAGAGTATAATGCCCGCACAGTTTGGGCGAAACAACGAGTGTATACTCATCTGACGAAATAGGAACGCTAAAAAACAAACAAACAAATAAACAAACAAACAAACAAACAAACAAAACAAAACAAAAAACTACAATTTATCGATGTATTACTTTAGTATTATTTCCTTTGACCGTTTTTATTTTCATTGTACGTAGCATTGCCTGTACACACACACACACACACACACACACACACACACACACACACACACACACACACACACACGCGCGCGCGCGCGCGCGCGCGCACACACACACACACATACATACATACATACATACACACACACACACACACACACACACACACACACACACACACACACACACACACACACACACACACACACACACACACACACACACACACACACACACACACAGCACAGGTGTATAACCAGTGCATTTTTCAATTGCATTGCCTGTTGAATATTATTGAGCGACGACAGAAGACGGAAAAAGGAGCGCCAACTGTAAACACTCCTCAGGGCCCAGGGACGAGGTCAAAACAGAACAAGCTAATATAGTCAAGCCATTGAATTGTCCACCGATGCCTTTTCCAAGAACATCAAACATACGACATAGATTTTGTTACAACTGACTTATGAAATTAATAGCCGAGTTTTAAGTACATGTACATGCCTGCTTTTGCATTCTTAATCACAGCGTTTAACCTTTTTTAAGACCTCGCCAGCGCATACTTTCTTTTTGCACAGGCTCAAGGAGTCTGTCATTTAACAGAATAGCAGATTGGGTGGACCGTATATGGAATTGTATGAAAGTGATGAATCTCTCTTGACTAAAATCTAAACTTCAATCCACAACCATCCAGAATCTGGACCACATTTATTGAGACTCCGTTCATCTAGGACTATGTAATATTATATATATATATATATATAATATATGTATACACATATGTATACACTACAGTACAGTTGTGGGCAGAATCTTTGTTGATGCTTGTGAATATCTTTTTTTTCTATTTTGTAGTTCTGGCCTTGATCTTTGACTCGGTGAAATTTGCAGAACAATGCGTTTATTTAGCAACAAACACTTTCATTAACTTTGATTTCATATAGCCCAGATATCTTCAAGTTATGATTTTTGCATTTTGAACCACCTAGTCCAAACAATGGATCACATTGATCCATTCTTCCAAATTTAGGACGCATCATCATCATCATCATCATCATCATCATCATCATCATCATCATCATCATCATCATCATCATCATGTGCCTTGTCGCATGGCGTTGGCGGTCATGGCCCTCCATGCGAATCTATCTTATGTTGCTGCAAGTGTATCTCCTACCTTTTCTGTCCTCATCCACTCTACAGAACTGTCTGATATTTGTCCCTGGGTTAGTTATCCTGATGCTCTTTTCCCTTTCTAGCTTTCCTGTCGTGAATAGCTGCTCTACTTTCTCTTGCCTCATATAATGTCCTATAACTGTTGCTTGTCTTTTCCGAATCTTCTTCAACATTGTTCTTTTTTTTGTGTTTGCTTCTTTTAAGATTGTCTTGTTTGTTTCCTTTGCTGTCCATGGAACTCTAAGCATTCTTCTTACAAACCACAATTCAGCCGCCTCAGTCTTGTTCTGACTTTGCATGTTGAATGACCAGGGCATTCTTCTAGGTTTCTCATAATGGTTTCGCTGTAAAGTGAAAACAAATCTGGTGACAGAACACATCACTGCCTGACCCCTCTTCTGATATTTTCTGATGTTTTGTCATTTTCTACTCTCATTGCTGCTGTTTGTTCCTAATACATATTCCTTATTATTCTTTGATCTTTTCCATCAATATTGAGCTTTTCCATTCTGTTTATCAATTCTTCGTGTCTTACCCAATCAAAAGCCTTGGTATAATCAACAAAACATAAATATAAATCCTTATTCAACTCAACTAATCTCTCTATGAGAGTTATTAGGATATATATAGCACTAATGATTTTCTTCCCTTCAACAAATCCACAGTATTCCTCTGTTATATCTATCGATTCTTTTTCTTGTCCTCATCGTGAGTACTTTTTATATACAATCTTTGTCATATGACTCATCAAGCTAATTGTACGATTCTATAGCCCCCGTTTTAATTGGAAATGCAATGAAAATTGATTTTAACATGACATTGTCTTTAGGGATTTTTACAGTGTCATACATTTGATGTAGGAGGACTGTTACAGTCCTTTTCAGTACCAAATTGATCTAGAACCTCAATTATTTCCATGGTTATATTGTCTGTTGCTGGGGTGTTTCTCTGTTTCATTTTTTTTCAACGCTGTCCTAACTATATTTTTCATTACTGGTGATCCTTCAACGTTCTTTCTTGTGCCGTGTTCCTCCTTTCTGTCATCATTAAAAAGGTCTTTAATATACTCTCCCCATCTAATATTTTGTCTTTTTCCCCATAATAATCGTACCATCT
>CM060305.1:160351709-160354209 GCA_030674185.1 Monoplex corrugatus
GCTGTGTACTGTTCACTTTCTTTCACAATCGTTACACCGTACGATGACAGTTTACTTTGGATATCAGCTGCATACGGCTGTGCATATTGAAACATCATCAATTGTATCATCTTATTATGATACTAGAAAACGTGCGTCGACCAGGAATCGAACCCGGGTCACCCGCGTGGCAGGCAAATATTCTACCACTAGACCACCGATGCTACGATTTCATAATCATTACTATATCATTGCGTCAACCAGGCTCGAGAGAGAAGACTTGCTGTGTTGGTACAAGAAATTGAACAATGAAGCGGTACGAGACTCGACTGAATGATTCAGTTTTCCCAAGGAGCCAATGGCACGCTTAACTGTGGGTAAGGGGCGGTAAGGGCTGAAACTACCCGCAATTATATGATGTGGTAAACTGACTGGGGTTTGAACCTCCATCTTCCCAGTCGTCAGTCCATTGCTCTAAACGCTTCACCTCCGGTGAATTTGCTAGTTTCATAGTTTCAGACTATGTAAAGTGAGAAAGTGTTCTTTTCTTAGCCTCGGGCAGGTGACCCAAGCTGCAAGAAATGTAAGGTCCCCCCGCCCCCACCATATCCCCGCTTACTATCTCCTGAAACTGCCTCTCAGTTACAGGACATTAATTAACTTGTATTTGCATTGACAAGTCGCCGTGGCGTAAGGGTTAGCGCAGTGGATTAGCGACTGGGAGATTGTAGGCTCTAATGACATCAATCCTGTGAGAATCATTGCAGGATTTTTTTTGTTTGTTTTGTTTTTGTTTTTGATTTGTTGTTGTTTTTGTTTTGTTTTGTTTTGTTTTTTTTTCATGGTCACAACCAGCTCCTACTCAGATCTTCTGAGTGTACTTTGGGCTCATTGGGAAGACTGGGAATACATAATCGAGTCTCATCCATCCCATGGACGCTTCACTGAGAGTTGTTCAAATCTTCTGATCTCTGTAGGGCCTGGTCGACGCCAGGATATTTCATGATAGTATACGTAGAGCACAGCCCCGTCATTCTATCTCAATGCTAGTTAGAACTCCGTAACACTATGATTACTATCCCCATCGTCGCCATCCTTTAATTGCCCCGGATTCTGTGCCATTGATGGGGCAGCAAAAACAAACAAACAAACACCCCCCCTAAAAAAAAATCAAATTCAAGTTCATATTGCTTATAGCCCAGCCGATTACTAGAGCCATATCAGGGCTAACATCACGTCAAAAACGACAACCGGTAAAACAAAAATTAAAAAACGAACAAACAAAAACGAACAAAAAAAAAAAAAAGACACAAACGAAAACAAACGAATAAACAAACACACAAACAAGCAAACCAAACCACACACAAAAAACACACAAAAAACAACAACAACAACAACAAAACCATCTCCTCAAACTACAGGACTTAACGCTGTACACCAAACTGAACATGTTTCATTTCGACATGTTTGTTCTGTTACTCGTCCTCATATCACACGACCCATTTCTCACGGTGAATAGTCTATATTATCTGATTTAAAATCTATGGAGCGTGAAGTTGTTCAAGTTTTGTTTAGCTCCTCCTCTATCCCCCCCCCCACCACTCCCACACTCTGACTGTTCTCAGATGCGTGTATGCAGTTGTTGTTGTTGTTGTTGCTTTTTTCCCCACACACTGTGCAGACGGTATAACGCTGCACAGTCTACATACTTCATTTCTTGGTGATCATGCATGCCGGGTGTTTTCGCGCTTTTTTAGCTACGCCTGTTAACGCCCTATCTGCACTCAGCCCTATCGATATGGTTCGTTGAAAACGACATACACAGCAATATCTACGAAATTTAAAGCTGAACGTTTCAACCTATTGCTTCAGAAGGTTTTAAATGTGTACGCAATGATAATTAAAAGGTCACGATTGAGTTAGAAAGATACTTATCTAAAATTCTTCTGTACAACTTGGTCTCCCTATCCCGACGAACGGGTTGTCGTTTTTGACGTGGCGTTAGCCCCTGATATGGCCCTAGTAGTCGGCTGGGCTATAAGCAATATGAACTTATACTTGATCTCGATGTACTGTTGGTTTTGTCTGCTTTTACAGCGATCGGTGATACATTTTTTTTTTTTAAATTTCCTTTTTTTTTTTCTTTTTCTTTTTTTTTTTTTGCACCCCCAAACAAATAATTCAAAGCCGTTTCATCATTTCGGAAGACAGTCCTATTTCGATCTAATATGCACTAAAGAAAATATGTTTTTTTAATTCATTCTGTATGAGCAAGTTTGTGATGTTTCTAAAAAGGAAGATATGTACATAAAATATAAAGTGGTATGTAATTTTTGCATGGCTGACCACCGGGTCCAGTGATGAGATACATATAACAGACCCGATTGCCAGTACTAGGTGCTGCTGGGGAGGAGTCATTAGTTGGGGTGTGTGGGGATAGGGCTGAGTATACCGACTAGGGCTGAGTATACCCATAGGGCTGAGAGTACGACAGGGCTGAGTATACCGATAAGGCTGAATA
>CM060305.1:160369209-160391709 GCA_030674185.1 Monoplex corrugatus
CCCTGAGAGATAGTGCGTATGGAAGATCTCAACTCGTTGATCCCTGAGAGATAGTGCGTATGGAAGATCTCAACTCATTGATCCCTGAGAGATAGTGCGTATGGAAGATCTCAACTCATTGATCCCTGAGAGATAGTGCGTATGGAAGATCTCAACTCACTGATCCCTGAGAGATAGTGCGTATGGAAGATCTCAACTCGTTGATCCCTGAGAGATAGTGCGTATGGAAGATCTCAACTCACTGATCCCTGAGACATAGTGCGTATGGAAGATCTCAACTCACTGATCCCTCACCCTACCATTTGCATTGAAGGTTCTTGTCGTCAAAACAAAAGTGTGTAACAGCTATGTTGATTGATTAACTCAACCCCCATCTCCTCTATGTCTGTCTGTGTGTGTGGCGTGTACGTGATGTGTGTGTGTGTGTGTGTGTGTGTGTGTGTGTGTGTGTGTGTGTTTGTGTGTTTGTGTGTATGTTTGTGTGTGTGTGTTTGTGTGTATTTCTGTGTATGTGTGTGTATGTGTGTGTGTTGTGTGTGTGTGTGTATGTATATGCGTGTGTGTGTAGGTGTTGTGTGTGTGTGTGTGTGTAGGTGTGTGTGTGTGTGTGTGTGCGTGTGTGTGTGTGTGTGCGCGTGTGCGCGCGCGCGTAATATTTCTTCTTTCTTTTGATTGCAGCCACATTTACTTTTGAGATTTCGAACAGCTCAAATTTATTTTCTTTCTCTTCTTTCTTACTAGTATAGTAGTAGTAACAGTAGTAATAGTACTACTACTAATAATAACAATAATGGTAATAATAATAATAATAATGATCATGATGATAGCGATGATGATGATAATAATAATGGTAATAAAAAGATAACAAAAATAATACAGCAACAACAACAACAATAATAATAATAATAATGATAATAATAATAATATGATAATAATAACGATAGTAACAATAATAATAAAGGCATTTATAGGGCGCCAACTCTTGATACCAGAACCAACCAAAGCGTGCATTCTCACCATTCACCAGAGCAATCACCCAGCAACGACCAAAACTCCAGGGCACGAAGCACACGCAAACGCAAGGGGAAGGGTGTGTGTAAGTGTGTGTGTGTGTGTGTGGTGGGGAGGGGGGGGGTTAGTGCAGGAGAGGCAGTGGGTCAAAAATAAAAGGCTGAACATATAGAAAGGGGAAATCACTGCAAGGCAAAAAGTATGTCTTCAATCTAGGCTCGAAGGGAGACATGAGTTTGTGACTTGTGGAATAGACAGGTGAGAGATCGTTCCAGTTGTATGGACCAGACACAGAAATAGAGCGGCGACCGACTGTGGTACATTACATTTTGTGTCGAGTGGTTTGAAGGCAACTAGTATCAGAAGCAGGTCGGAGAGGTCGGGTGAGGGTGTACGTTCAGAGGAGGTGATCACGAAGATAAACAGGTGCAGTACCATTGACACATTTGTAGCATAATGTGTTGATTTTGTATGAAATTCTTGGAGAAGTGATGGTGGTGGTGATTGTGATGGTGGTTGTAGTTGGGGTGTACGTCCGGAAGTGATCACGAAGATAAATAAGTGCAGTGCCATTGACACACCTGTAGCATAATGTGTTGATTTTGTATGAAATTCTTTGAGAAGTGGTGGCGATCGTGATGGTGGTTGTAGTTCACGTCGGGAGCTCGTATATTCCACCAGTAGGGGTTTTTGTGTGTTTGTTTCTTTCTTTGTTTTTTGGTTTTTGTTGTTGTTGTTTTTTTTTGCGTACCCCCCACGTAAAAGTGTCAGAATAATCAACGCGATGATTGTGGACACTCAACGGATGAAGATGAAGACGTTCGGGGGTGATCACGAAGATAAATAAGTGCAGTACCATTGACACACTTGTAGCACAATGTGTTGATTGTGGGGAGGGGGGTTAGTGCAGGAGAGCAGTGGGTCAAAAATAAAAGGCTGAACATATAGAAAGGGGAAATCACTGCAAGGCAAAAAGTATGTCTTCAATCTAGGCTCGAAGGGAGACATGAGTTTGTGACTTGTTGAATAGACGGTTGAAGATCGTTCCAGTTGTATGGACCAGACACAGAAATAGAGCGGCGACCGACTGTGGTACATTACATTTTGTGTCGAGTGGTTTGAAGGCAACTAGTATCAGAAGCAGGACTGAGAGGTCGGGTAAGGGTGTACGTTCAGAGGAGGTGATCACGAAGATAAACAGGTGCAGTACCATTGACACACTTGTAGCATAATGTGTTGATTTTGTATGAAATTCTTGGAGAAGTGATGGTGGTGGTGATTGTGATGGTGGTTGTAGTTGGGGTGTACGTCCGGAAGTGATCACGAAGATAAATAAGTGCAGTAGCATTGATACATTTGTAGCATAATGTGTTGATTTTGTATGAAATTCTTTGAGAAGTGGTGGCGATCGTGATGGTGGTTGTAGTTCACGTCGGGAGCTCGTATATTCCACCAGTAGGGGTTTTTGTGTGTTTGTTTCTTTCTTTCTTTGTTTTTTGGTTTTTTGTTGTTGTTGTTTTTTTGCGTACCTCCCACGTAAAAGTGTCAGAATAATCAACGTGATGATTGTGGACATTCAACGGATGAAGATGAAGACGTTCGGGGGTGATCACGAAGATAAATAAGTGCAGTGCCATTGACACACTTGTAGCACAATATGTTGATTTTGTATGAAATTCTTTGAGAAGTGATGGTGGTGGTGGTAATGGTTGTGGTTGTAGTGGTGGTAGTATTAGCACCAGTAGCTGCAATAGGAATAGTAGTGTTTGTAGTAGCAGCCTCAGCAGCCTAGCATTGGTATTAGCAACAGTATCAGTAGTAATGGCAGAAATGAGTTGTAGCAATGCCTAATGCGCACCGACATCATTTGGTTTTTGTTTTGCTTCGTTTTTTGTTCATTTTGTTTCGTTTTGTTTCGTTTTGTTTGTTTGTTTGTGTCTGTTTGTTTGTTTGTTTGTTTGTTTTGATGATGATAAAGACTTTGACAACAGTGGTAATGACAGTATGACAATGATGATGGAAACACTACTTCCTTTGTTTTGCTTTGTTTCTTTTTGTTTTCTTTTGTTTTGTTTTGTTTCGTTTCGTTTTCGTTTCGTTTCGGTTCGTTTTTCGTTTTTCTTTCTTTTTTTTTTTTATGATGATAACGACTTTGACAACAGTGGTGATGACGGTATGACAATGATGATGGAAACACTACTTCTCTGTGGCCAGCCGGTAATAGAACTTTTGACCACTGCGTTATGAGCATTAACCCTTTGACTCCTGCACCCTATCCATCAACTACAAAAACTTAACCCTTTGACTCCCGCACCCTATCCGCCAGCTTCCGGCAAAAACTTAACCCTTTGACTCCCTCACCCTATTCACCAGCTTCCGGTGAGGGAATTGAAAGGTTCTGTTTTTGCTTTGCTGGCATTATTGACAATGCAGGATGCTAGTGGACAGGATGCGGGAGTCAAAGGGTTAAAGGGGCTGGCTGGTTCTCATGACAGAGCCGTGCACTCAAGATGTCAGATCTGGCATTCAATGCCAGTCAGCAGCAACGTTAAACACTGGCCTGCGCTAGCTCAGGGAGTCTGCCACGTAATCGCTGGCAGATTTGTGTTGAGACTGATAGAAACACTAAGATGGACAGCCAACAGGACAGTTTTTAATGTTATGGGCTTGGGATTGAACTCGAAATATCAGATGTTGAGCCAGTGTCTCTATCAAAAGAACCAATAACCCGCGTTAACTCTTTGTCTCCCTGCACCCTGTCCACCAGCATCCTGCAATGCCAATCATGCCAGCAAAAGCAAAAACTTAATCCTTTGATTCCCTCACCCTATCCACCGGCTTCCTGCAGGAAGCTGGTGGATAGGGTGAGGGAATAAAAGGGTTAAGTTTTTGCAGTTCGTGGATAAGGTGCGGGAGTCGAAGGGTTAAAAGAATAAGAAAAGAAAAGAAAAACCCACCATGTTCTGCCCGAAGATTAAATCCACAAATGCTTATGGAATTGTCCCGGCTCGATAAACCCATATTGAACGAATAAATATAAAACAAACAACAAAAAACAACAACAAATGTTGTTATCATAACTGTCACAACCGTCATTCTCGTTAAAAAGACAACGATTTCACAAAAGACCGAGAAAGACAGTTGCAGGGTGAAACACACACCTGTTTGCATTTTTTCTTCGTCAGACAGGCCACGGGTTAGTGGGTTAGTGGGCTGTTGTAACAGAGCCGAGGAATTATCTGATATCCTAAGTTGTTTTTTTTTCAAGATCTAGTGCCTTCTGAATAAATGTCGATATTAACTCTTTGACTCCTGCTGTCCCCCTGCATCTTACATTGCCAACCATGCTAATTAAAGCAAAAAACCAAAACAAGCAACAACAAACAAAACCCGACCTTTAATTCCCTCATCCTATCCACCAGCTTCCTGCAGAAAGATGGTGGATAGTGTGAGGGAGTCAAAGAGTTAAGGATTTTGCAGCTGGAGGATAGAGTGCAGGAGTCAAAGGGTTAAGTTCGGTCTCAACCTGCAAGCATAAAACATGGCTTATTCACTTCGCCTCTGACTTTCTGCTGCAACCATTCTAGTAGTGTCAGCTTAGCGTGTCATAGCTCCTGTTACCTGTTCTGCTCAATTCCAATTCAACACCTTACCAGAACATAGGTTTTGTACAGGCTTGGCGAGTCTGCCAGGTGACACATAGCAGATTCATCATCATCAAGTGCCCTGCCACATGGCATTGGCGATCATGGTTGTCCATTTGCATCTATCCCTTGTTGCCGCAAGCACATCTTCCATCCATTCTGTCCTTAGCCACTCTGCAAGCCCGTCCACCATTTTTCCCTGGGTCTACCTGGCGCCTTCTTTCCCTCAAGCTTTCCTGTTGAGACCAGGTGCTCTAATTCCCCTTTCCTCATAAAATGGCCCATAGATGTTGCCTGTCTTTTCCTAATCTTTCTATCAATGATTTTCTTGTGTCTGCCTCCATCAAGACTGTTTCGTTTGTTTTCTTTGCTGTCCATGGAACTCTCAACATTCTTCTTAAAAAACACATCTCGGCCTGCCTCAATCTTGTTCTGACTTTGCTTGTTGACTGTCCACGCCTCACAAAAGTATAACATTATCGGTTCTATATAACATTCCAGAACTCTCTTCCTGATGTTATATAGCAGATTAGGTGAAGCAAATTTGGAAATGTCGGAATGCGATGAATCCCTCTTGAATAAATCCCAGACTCCTGTTCTTTAAATTTTTGACTCATTTACAATGTAACCAAGATCATTCCAGTGATAGGCTGATACAATACCAGTATATAACATAGACTAGGTAAAACAAAAGCTAGGAAGGGCCTCAGGACCAGTAGGCTGATACAATACCAGTATAAAATATAGACTAGGCAAAACATAGGCTGGGTAGGGCCTCAGGATCTGTCTAGCTCATGAGTTAATGTGCAGGCTTTAAGACTTGTGCCATGATCACCATACACATGGCACCTGTGACGTTATTGCATATGGAATTCGTTCCTAGCGCGGAGACGTCATCTTGAGAAACTGAAACTGAATCTGAAACTGAATCTTTTGACTACTAGGTCATAGGGAAGACTGAAGAACTAAATCTTCTAAAGGGTCCATCTTATTTAACAATCAGCTGTGGACTTAGGATAGGATATCTCGAGTTCAATCCCAGCCTGCAATATTAAAAACTGACTTGTTCGTTGCCCGTCTGAATGTTTCCGTCATTCTCGTGATGTCAGCTGAGCGTTTCATGGGTCATTCCCACCCCACCCCCCACCACCATCATCAACATTTCGAGTCTACCAGCTGAATGCTGGCATATTTGAGTGAAGCGCATATGGTATATTGTCTGAGTGCGACGAATCCCTCTTGAACACACTCCGAATTCGGGGACGCGGTGAGCAGCGCTGGCACGGGATTGGGATTTGAGATTCTTAAAAGATTCATCACGCTGACATTGCATATACCACCCAAGTCTGCCTTCACTTTAGTTTGGAGTATTTTTCACGTGGGATTCATCGTACTCGAACAGTTTCATGTTCCGCGCTAAACTGCCAGGCGCTCGCAGGGCATTGAAATGGCAAGGAAAGCAAGACCCATAAAACATTAGCACCGCCAAAATGAATGAAGCCTTAACATAGCGAACAATACAAACCAACTTTTATACTGCAGACAGAGTTTCAACACGGGATTATCAGTCCACGGTTCTATCCAAAGAGCCATCCAGCCCCCATAATCTGGCAAACGCCTGAAGCCTGCAATGATCTGGCAAACACCTGAAGCCTGCAATGATCTGGCAAACACCTGAAGCCTGCAATGATCTGGCAAACGCCTGAAGCCTGCAATGATCTGGCAAACACCTGAAGCCTGCAATGATCTGGCAAACACCTGAAGCCTGCAATGATCTGGCAAACACCTGAAGCCTGCAATGATCTGGCAAACCCTGAAGCCTGCAATGATCTGGCAAACACCTGAAAGCGCTCCTGGCAATGATCTGGCAAACACCTGAAGCCTGCAATGATCTGGCAAACTCTGAAGCCTAGCAAAAAAAATCTGTGTACTGAGCACATCTTGAAATCAGAGAAGACTGGATTTTAAATGACTAGACTCCTACCACCAAAGCAACTGGACAAGCCAAGGTTTTTATGTTTACGAGCTGCAATAAAAACACATGGAGGTATCCGATAACGATAATATCCACTTTTTTCCCACGTCATTCTTCTGCGTGTAAAGACCGAATGGTACTGTTCATTTCGTCTTCAACGCGGTAGAGTACACAGGTAAAAACGAAGCTCTCCTTTGCTTAGAACCCTTTGACTCCCGCACCCTGTCCACCAGCATCCTGCTTTGTCAACCATGCCTGCAGGAAGCTGGTGGATAAGGTGAGAGAGTCAAAGGGTTAAGTTTTTGCAGTTGGTGGACAGTGCGCGGGAGTCAAAGGGTTAGATTTCTGTCCACTTCTTGAGATTCGCTTCTTCGGTTTTTTTTTCCTGTTATGTTTCCGCTTGTATCATCATGGATGTCTCGGGGGATAAAGAGTTGACGGTGAACCAAAAGGCCTGAAGATGAGGAAGAACGTGTTATTGTTGTCGTCGTCGTTGTTGTTGTTGTTGTTGTGTTGTGTCGTCGTCGTTGTTGTCGTTGTTGTTGTTGTCGTTGTTGTTGTTGTCGTTGTTGTTGTTTTGTACGTGGACACCGGCATAGGATTCCTTCTGGACGCCCTGAGGGTACTTTTGTGGAGGCTGTTGTGGCTGTGTGGAGACAAGCTTCCGTTATTTCGCTGTCCCAGCTGAGGCTTCTATTGCACGCCAGTGTCTTTAGTTTGCTCCATCAGACGTCTTTCCGAATGAGGCAATGTTAACTGAGGTCCCGTGTGTAGCAAGTACTTGGGACACGTTAAAGATCCCACTGCAATACAGGAGTTGTCCCTGGCAAAATTCTGTAAAAAATCCATTTCTATTGATAAACAGATACACGTATAATGAAGGGAAAAAAAGAACGAAAACTAAATAGGTTGCGCTACTCTGCGGCAACGTGCTCCTCCGGGGAGAGCAGCCGGAATTTCATAAGGTAAATCCATTGTGTCCACAAAAAAAATAAATAAATAAAAAAAACAATACAAAGACAAAATACAAATACATACATGTCGGTCTTGAAGTAGCAAATACACAGTTTCTTCACATAGCCCCTGAAGGTTGGAATTTGGAGTTCAGTCAACAGGAAATCATGACACTTGGACAATTTCCATATACGCTCTACCCAAATCTGCCAGCAACAATCTGAGCCTGCAGAAAATCTTAGATCCTGGCAAAGTCTTGAAATGAGGAGGCGAGGGCAAGGGACCTATAAAACAATAATTATGCTGACACCACCAGAATGATAAAACGATATTAAGATGGACAACGACCAAACCAGTTCTTAAAGTTGCTGGCTGGGATTGAGCTTGGAAATCTCGGATCTTGAGTCAGTGGCTCTATCAAAAAAAACCCCAACCGACCAGCGTTAAAAAGAAAAGAAGAGAAAAGGGAACAAAAAACACCATATTTGCCCAAGGATTAAACCCACGGCCTCTGCGTTTGGAGCATAGCGCTCAAATGATTGACCAAATGGTGCCATGAAGTGCCTATAATGTGTTGTATTGGAGTCATATCACAGTGATTTAAGCAGCCACCTGTTCATCACTCCAACGTCCTGATTGTTTCCACTGGTATCGATACTTTGCTATGTGACAGCTGTTTGAGTTTGAGTCTGAATCTCGTCATGATCCGTTTGGAGCTGAGATTGTGTGTAGTTATGCTTTAAGGTTAGATTATTAGAGAGCTACCGATCAGACTAGAGTATCTCAAAAGGAACAAACATGGCAGACTGGCCCTACACTATTCAATGGTTATCTTGGTGTCTGCAAGCAGTATCTGTGTTTAGCATCGGAGAAAAGCACTGACATCACAGGTGTGCGCCTTGCGCATTTTCAGTCAGTACGATCCAAAGGTAGCACTACCATGAGCGTTCTTTCGGGCATGCACGTTTCCACGTATGTACGCTTGCACGCATACATACATGTATGCATGCACATACATACCTTCCTACAGGCAGACAGACATGCACAGACACATAGTAATATCCCACCTTTAAGTATGTAGGCTAAATGAATGAATGAATAGACAAATAAACAAATGAATAAATAAATTAAGTTAATAAATGAATAAATCTGTAAATAAATAGATAAATAAATACATAAATAGATAAACATGAATAAATGAATACACAAATAAATACATTTAAAAAATAAACAAGTAAACGAATAATACTGAAATGAATGAGCAGATAATTAAAAAACAAACAAATAAATACACAAAACAAACAAATGGATCAGTAAATAAATGAATAAACAAATATACAAATAACACGAAAAACCGTGATGTATTGTTGAATGTGGGAAGGACAGTAATATCAGAGCCTGTGTACTTTAAAAATCCTCTTAGGTGTTACACGTGGATAGACATTTGACTAGGACAGAACAACCCAGGTCTTCCGAATTTAATGAACAAAACCAACCAACCAACCAACCAACCAGTCAACCAACCAACCAACCAACCAACCAACCTACCTAACAACCAACCAACCAACCAACCAACCAACCTAACAACCAACCAACCAACCAACCAACCAACCAACCAACCAACCTTCAACCAACCTTCAACCAACCTACCAACCAACTAACCAACCTAACAACCAACCAACCTAACAACCTAACAACCAATCAATCAACCAACCAACCAACCAACCAACCAGCCAACCAACCAACCAACCAACAAACAAACCAACTAACCAACCAACCAACCAATCAGCCAACCAAAATACCAAACAGAAAAGATTATGATGCTCAACAAAGATAAAGAAATACATGACACCGAATTATGCAGAAAACATGTCTAATAAGTCATACCTATATGAACAAGAAACTGACTGAGAATAATTGTTACTCTTTTGTGAACAGTTACTGGAAGCAAGTGAACCAGCGATAGCATCATGTCTGTGAATATCCCGGGCCTGATATCCATCATCATCTTCTATCTTTTGATACTGGTGGTGGGTATCATTGCTGCCCGCAAAACAGGAATGAAGATGCGGAACATCAACCGCCAGGATGTCATCATGGCTGGCCGGAACATTGGCGTGCTTGTGGGCATCTTTACTATGACAGGTGAGTGGCAATCGATTGGTTGTTGGGCTGGTTGTTGGGTCGTTTGTGAGGTCGTTTATGGGGTCGTTTGTTTGTTTGTTATGTTGTTTGTTGAGTTGCTTTTGGGGTTGTTGGGTTGTTTGTTTGTTTGTTTGTTTGTTTGTTTGTTTGGGTTCGGTTATTCCGAGGGTTGACAACCAGAAACCCAGTATCGCACTTTTGTTTGGTCAATTTTCACTTTTTATACTGAACTGTTGCTGTTGATGTGATCTTTCACTTGGTGGATTTTGTTTTTGCCATGATATTGATTTTTGATCGGTTTTCAATAAAACAAAACCAGTATCTCAAAATGTAGATATAGCCTCTCCCTGAAAACCCAGTTAAAAATCGTCTCCTGTAAACTATCAGAAAATCGAGATACTTGGTTCCGGTTGTCAACCCTCAACCCTTGTTTGTTGGGTTGCTTGTTTGTCAGGTTGTTTGTTTGTTGGGTTGTTTGTTTCTTTGGTTGTTTGTTTGTTGGGTTGTTTGTTTGTCAGGTTGTTTGTTTGTCGGGTTGTTTGTTTGTTGGGTTGTTTGTTTGTCAGATTGTTTGTTTGTTGGGTTGTTTGTTTGTTGGGTTGTTTGTTTGTTGGGTTGTTTGTTTGTTGGGTTGTTTGTTTGTTAGGTTGTTTGTTGGGTTGCTTGTTTGTCAGGTTGTTTGTTTGTTGGGCTGTTTGTTGGGTTGTTTGTTTGTCAGGTTGTTTGTTTCTTGGGTTGTTTGTTTGTCAGGTTGTTTGTTTGTTGGGTTGTTTGTTTGTTGGGTTGTTTGTTTGTTGGGTTGTTTGTTTGTTGGGTTGTTTGTTTGTTGGGTTGTTTGTTTGTTGGGTTGTTTGTTTATTGGGTTGTTTGTTTGTTGGGTTGTTTGTTTGTCAGGTTGTTTGTTTGTTGGGTTGGTTGTTTGTTTTGTTGTTTGTTTGTCAGGTTGTTTGTTTGTCGGGTTGTTTGTTTGTTGGGTTGTTTGTTTGTTGGTTTGTTTGTTTGTTGGTTTGTTTGTTTGTCAGGTTATTTGTTTGTTGGGTTGTTTGTTTGTTGGGTTGTTTGTTTGTTGGGTTGTTTGTTTGTTGGTTTGTTTGTTTGTTGGGTTGTTTGTTTGTCAGGTTATTTGTTTGTTGGGTTGTTTGTTTGTTGGGTTGTTTGTTTCTTGGGTTGTTTGTTTGTTGGGTTGTTTGTTTGTTGGTTTGTTTGTTTGTTGGTTTGTTTGTTTGTCAGGTTATTTGTTTGTTGGGTTGTTTGTTTGTTGGGTTGTTTGTTTGTTGGGTTGTTTGTTTGTTGGTTTGTTTGTTTGTTGGGTTGTTTGTTTGTCAGGTTATTTGTTTGTTGGGTTGTTTGTTTCTTGGGTTGTTTGTTTGTTGGGTTGTTTGTTTGTTGGTTTGTTTGTTTGTTGGGTTGTTTGTTTGTCAGGTTGTTTGTTTGTTGGGTTGTTTGTTTGTTGGGTTGTTTGTCAGGTTGTTTGTTTGTCAGGTTGTTTGTTTGTTGGGTTGTTTGTTGGGTTGTTTGTTTGTCAGGTTGTTTGTTTGTCAGGTTGTTTGTTTGTTGGGTTGTTTGTTTGTCAGGTTATTTGTTTGTTGGGTTGTTTGTTTCTTGGGTTGTTTGTTTCTTGGGTTGTTTGTCAGGTTGTTTGTTTGTCAGGTTGTTTGTCAGGTTGTTTGTTTGTCAGGTTGTTTGTTTGTCAGGTTGTTTGTTTGTTGGGTTGTTTGTCAGGTTGTTTGTCAGGTTGTTTGTTTGTTGGGTTGTTTGTTTGTCAGGTTGTTTGTTTGTCAGGTTGTTTGTCAGGTTGTTTGTTTGTCAGGTTGTTTGTTTGTCAGGTTGTTTGTTTGTTGGGTTGTTTGTCAGGTTGTTTGTTTGTCAGGTTGTTTGTTTGTCAGGTTGTTTGTTTGTCAGGTTGTTTGTTTGTCAGGTTGTTTGTTTGTTGGGTTGTTTGTCAGGTTGTTTGTTTGTTGGGTTGTTTGTTTGTCAGGTTGTTTGTTTGTCAGGTTGTTTGTTTGTCAGGTTTTTTGTTTGTCGGGTTGTTTGTTTGTCAGGTTGTTTGTTTGTCAGGTTGTTTGTTTGTCAGGTTGTTTGTTTGTCAGGTTGTTTGTTTGTCAGGTTATTTGTTTGTTGGGTTGTTTGTTTGTCAGGTTATTTGTTTGTTGGGTTGTTTGTTTTGTTTGTTTGTTTGGTTGGTTGGTTGTTTGTTTAGTTGTTTGAGATTTTTCTCTTCTATGCAGGACTAAGTCCATGCTTAAGGCTTGTGCCACGTTCATTTTAGATATTCTCCATCACATGGCATCAGTGGCATCAGTGCATATGGAATTCATTCCGAGCCAACTACTTACATGACTTACAGGATCTTTAACCTGCATATGTGATGTTCTGCGATTTCATTTAGTCCTCTTCTCCCACCGGACGAAGCAGCAGGGAAGTTTGAGTCTTGTTGTTCTAATTTTGTATCTGGTAATTGTTTGTGATCTTACATTCACGCTTGACAAAGGCCAGTTGCCCGAAAATTTGCGCCTGTCTTGTCTTGTATTGAATACGCGTTCTGATTCTATTTTCGTGTTTTTCTGGTTCTTGTTTGCTTGAACGCGGGCATTGCACTTGTTTTGGATTATGGAAATCCAGCATTTACCCACTCGATTAAAGCTCCGGCCAGATGATATTTTGTTTTGTTTTCTAATGACTTATTTTCTTGTATCCAAAACAAGTGTGACTGCCCGCGTTCAAGCAAACAGGAACCAGAAAAAAACACGAAAGAAGAATACGAACGCGTGTTCAATACAACAAGACAAGACAGGCGCAAATTTTCGGACAACCGGTCTTTGTCAAGCGTAAGATTACAAACAAACAAACACTAGATACAAAAAATTTGAGAACACAGCAGCAGGGAAGTTTCTGTCTTTTCCTCAAAATTTTTGTATCTAGTGTTTGTTTGTTTTTAATCTTACGCTTGACAAAGGCCAGTTGGCCGAAAATTTGCGCCTGTCTTGTTTTGTATTAAATACGCGTTCGTATTCTTCTTTCGTGTTTTTTCTGGTTCTATTTTCTTGTATTTTTCAGCGACGTGGGTTGGGGGAGGTTACATCAACGGTAGTACCGAGGTAGTGGCTTCTCCTGATTCGGGTCTCGTTTGGTGTCAAGCTCCAATCGGCTTCGCCTTGGGCCTTATACTTGGTAAGCTGTGTGTGTGTGTGTGTGTGTGTGTGTGTGTGTGTGTGTGTGTGTGTGTGTGTGTGTGTGTGTGTGTGTGTGTGTGTGTGTGTGTGTGTGTGTGTGTGTGTGTGTATGTGTGTGTGTGTGTATGTATGTGGTGTGTATATGTGTGTGTGTGTGTGTGCGTGTGTGTGAGTGTGTGTGAGTTAGTGAGTGTGTGTGGTGTGTGTGTGTGTGCGTGTGTGTGTGAGTTAGTGAGTGAGTGTGAGTGTGGTGTGTGTGTGTGAGTAAGTGAGTGAGAGTGTGTGGTGTGTGTGTGTTGTGTGTGTATGTGTGTGTGTGCGTGTGTGTGTGTGTTAGTGAGTGGTGTGTGTGTGGTTAGTGAGTGAGTGTGTGTGGTGTGTGTGTGTTAGTGAGTGTGGTGTGTGTGTATGTGTGCGTATGTGTGTGTATGTATGTGTGTGTGTGTGTTGTGTTAGTGAGTGTGGTGTGTGTGTATGTGTGTGTGTATATTTATATGTTGTGTGTGTGTGTGTGTGTATGTATGTGGTGTGTGTGTGTATGTGAGTGTGTGTGTGTATGTGTGTGTGTGTGTCTTTGTGCTTGGAAATGTATACGAACAATTCCCCTTTATGTTCCTTTTGTAATCATCGTCATCAGTGACAACAATATTGTTTATTGCAACTGTATTAAGATTCACGCTCACATGATATTTGAGGATCACACACACTCATGCACACATGTATACATATACATACATACATATACATACATACTACACACACATACATACATACATGCATACATACATACATACATACATACGTGTATAATACATACATACATACATATATCCATACATACACATACATACATACATACACATACATACATACATACACATACATACATGCATACATACAAACATACACACACACATACATACATACATACATACATATATCCATACATACATACATACATACATACATATATCCATACATACATACATACATACACATACATACATACATACACACATACATACATACATACATACACATACATGTACATACATACATACATACATACATACATACACACACAACATACATACATACATACATACATACATACATACATACATACATACATACATACATACATACATACATACATACATACATACACATATCCGAGTGCTGTGAATCCATATGGAACAAACTCCAAAGTCCAGACTGTAGGGGTTCGAGTCTAGTCCGCGAAAACCTTTTTGCTTGAAGCTTCTAGTCTCATCGTCATCATCATGTGCCCTGCCGTATTGTGTTGGCGATCATGGCCCTCCATGTACATCTATCCCTTGCCGCCGCAAGCACATCTTCCACCCTCTCCGTCCTCAGCCACCCTGCAAGCCCGTCCAGTATATTTCTCTGGGTCTGCCTGGTGTTCTCTTTCCCTCCAGCTTTCCTGTTATGACCAGGTGCTCTAATTCCCCTTTCCGCATAAAATGTCCTATAAATGTTGCTTGTCTTTTCCTAATCTTCCTTATCAATAATTTTCTTGTGTCTGCCTCCATCAAGACTGTCTCGTTAGTTTCCTTTGCTGTCCATGGGACTGTCAAGATTCTTCTCAGAAACCACATCTCGGCTGCCTCAATTTTGTTCTGGCTTTGCGTGTTGACTGTCCACGCCTCACAACCGTATAACTATATCGGTTCTATACAACAGTCAAGAACTCTCTTTTAGTCTATCCAGCTGTGAATGTACGCCCGAACCTGTTCAGGATTGGGAATGGTAAATCAACGATGGAGAGGAGCTGGACATTACATTCTGACCCAGAGAGAGAAAAAAAAACTGAGGTCTCTACCACTTCACTCCCATTCCCCATCCCCCTACCACAACTTCAAGGTTATGTCGACAACCTCTACGTTTTATGTCACAACTCCACTGAATTATTCGGTATCCTTATCAAGTGCTGTGGCTGTTGTTTATGCAGGCGGAGTGTTCTTTGTGGACATCATGCGAAGGAGTGGCTTCAACACGATGCTGGACCCCCTACACACCAAGTATGGCCGTCTGATGGGATGCCTCAATTACCTCCCTGCCCTGTCCGGGGAGGTCTTCTGGTCCGCTGCCATCCTCAATGCCCTGGGTATGTTGGTTATCGTTATCATCATGTTTTTCTTTTATTATGATGACATTTTTTGATTGATTGATTGATTGACTGGTTGATTGATTGATTGATTGATTGATTGATTGATTGATTGAACTGGTTGATTGATTGATTGATTGACTGGTTGATTGATTGATTGATTGATTGATTGATCGTTATCATGTTTTTCTTTTATTATGATGACATTGATTGATTGATTGATTGGTTGGTTGATTGACTGATTGACTGATTGATTGATTGATGGATGAATGGATGGATGGATGGAGGGAGGGAGGGAGGGAGGGAGGGATTGGTTGGTTGGTTGGTTGGTTAGTTGTTGGTTGCTTGCTTGCTTGATTGACTGATTGATTGAGTTATTGATTGATTGATTAATTGATTGATTGATTGATTGATTGATTGATTAATTGAGCTGTTCATTTAACCATTATTTATTTAAATATCTATTTAGTCAATTATGTATTTATTTATTTATGTATTTTTATTTATTTGTCTATCTATCTTTATTTATGTATTTTTTATTTACTTGTCTATCTATCTATCTATCTATCTATCTATCTTTCTGTCTATCTTATGCATCTATATATCTATGTATCTATGTATCTATCTATCTATCTGTCTGTCTGTCTGTCTATCTATCTGTCTCTCTGCCTGTCTGTCTATGTATCTATGTATCTATGTATCTATGCATCTATGTATCTATGTATCTATGTATCTATGTATGTATCTATCTATCTATCTATTTATAGAGATGTTTAGGTTGCTTCCGTGCCATCGTTGTCCATAGACTTGCTTCTCCCCGCGCTTCCAGATGAAGGGCTATTTGAAGACCATGTTTAGGCAGTGGGCTGAAATATGTCATTTCAACCTGTACGTCCGACAGTAGCAATCCTCGGGCTTAAGAAAAGAATCTAGACTAAAACATTCTATACCACTGCCTGTTTTTCTTTGTATCTGCGACTACATATACACCATTGCCTGTTTTTCCTTTGTATTAGCAACTGTCAACACGCGTGTGTACATGTTTGTGTTTATGTCCACAGGGGCGACACTGAAGGTGATTCTGGACATCGACCTGACACTGTCCATCATCATCTCATCAGCCATCTCCCTCATCTACACGTTGTTGGGCGGACTATACTCTGTTGCCTACACTGATGTTGTACAGCTAATCTGTATCTTTGTGGGACTGGTGGGTAACTTGGCTTGTTTCAAATCTCAATTGGCTTGTTTCAAATCTCAATTGGCTTGTTTCAAATCTCAATTGGCTTGTTTCAAATCTCAATTGGCTGTTTCAAATCTCAATCAAAGTGAGTGTCAACGTTCAAACAAAAT
The DNA here is from genome assembly GCA_030674185.1 of Monoplex corrugatus. Classification (NCBI taxonomy): domain Eukaryota; kingdom Metazoa; phylum Mollusca; class Gastropoda; order Littorinimorpha; family Ranellidae; genus Monoplex; species Monoplex corrugatus. The sequence goes on from CM060305.1 coordinate 160,385,593, forward strand.
GATAAGAACCAGAAACACACAAATTTAGAAGGAGAACACGGATTTATTACACAAAACAAGACAGGCACAAAATTGTCCGCCAAATTACCTTTTGTCAAGCGTCTACAAATAACAACAGAGAACAAATATATGTGACCTCCCACCACGAAATCAGTCTTAACTAGCATTTTGGGCATATTGAGATATACATATCACTTGAAAGTGTACATCCTGCTGATTATTTTGGTACTTGAATAAATCTTGTACTAAAAAAAATGTAGAAGTTATGTATGTTTAAAGTCATTAAGTTGTATGACGGCCATTTTGAGAAAACGGCCTCTTAAGTTTTTGTGTGCTCTCTACACATTTCCCTTAAATTTCTTTATTTGGTGGCTTTGACCCAGTTTGTTTCTAATTTTCGCTGTCATTATCTGAAAGGTGCACCAAAGAGCTTTCCATCAGTATATTACATGTGCGGGTACTGTACAGGTTACGGTTCATAATAAGAGACAAGAATAGGTACTTTTGGTAGGAAATTGCGTTCTTTCTGCTGCGATCAGTGCATTAAAATACCGATTTAAATTGATTAATAATATTTTTTCAAGAAAAAATTTCTGTGGGGGATAGATTATAGTCTACAGAAATCAATTTTGAGAAAAAGTCAAAACACCCCAGATAGAATCTCAGTCACCTTTTCAGCTCCCAGTGCTGTTCGATTGATTGCGAGTTAAGACTGATTTCGTGGTGGGAGGTCACATATAACACTTTTGGGAAAAAAAAAAGAATACTAGCAACACTTCCCTGGTGTTTCGCTGAGCAGGATGGGAACTTGTTTTAATCACACAGGAGTTCAACCTTCAGACTTCAGATTTCAGACGGTTTATTTATAATAGGCCACAGCCCCTTAGAAAGGGAGAGGGGATGCACACACAATGAAATCTCACAATCATATAAACATTAATCAAGTCGTAACAATACAATGTATGACAAACTAAGAGAGAGAACACAGAGTACAGACAATCTTATCACATTCAGGTCTAGGGCCCATGTATAAATGGGGCCCATATACACAGGTTGATAAATTCAAATACCTGGGAACGATCATTTCATCAGACGGCAGATGCACATCAGAAATAGCCGGCAGAATCGGCCAAGCCAAAACAGCATTCAAGAAGATGACAAGCATTCTTACCAACAAATGCCTATCAGTTAACATCAGGAAGAGATTTCTTGAATGTTATATAGAACCAATACTGTTGTACGGATGCGAGGCGTGGACAGTCAACAAACAAAGCCAGAACAAGATTGAGGCAGCCGAGATGTGGTTTCTCAGAAGAATGTTGAGGGTTCCATGGACAGCAAAGAAAACAAACGAGACAGTCTTAATGGAGGCAGACACAAGTAGATCACTCATAAGGAAGATTAGGAAAAGACAGGCAACATTTATAGGCCATTTTATGAGGAAAGGGGATTTGGAGAACCTGGTCTCAACGGGAAAGCTGGAGGGAAAGAGAGCACCAGGTAGACCCAGGGAGAAAATGCTGGACGGACTTGTAGAGTGGCTGGGGACGAGGAGGGTGGGGGAGATGCTAGGGGCAACGAGAGATAGAGATGGTTGGAAGTCCATGGTCGCCAACGCCATTCGGCAGGGCACCTGATGATGATGATACGCAAGTCACATTTCCATTAATTAGACCATAATAAATATAGGCACATAAACAGCAGAAATGATATCCACAGAAACACTAGCACCTAACTCTGTCATATGAGTGTTGACGAGTGACTACTAAAAATAGTTCGTGCGTGCGTGTGTGTGCGTGCGTGAGTGTGTGTGCGTGTGTGCGTATGTGTGCATGCGTGCGTGTGTGTGTGTGTGTGCGTGCGTGTGTGCGTACGTACGTGTGTGTGCATGCGTGCGTGCGTGTGTATGTATGCGTGTGTGTATGTGTGCATGCGTGCGTGTGTGTGCGTGCATGCGCGTGTACGTGTGTGTACATGCGTGCGTGCGTGTGTATATGCGTGTGTGTGTGATGCGTGTGTGTGTGTGTGATGCGTGTGTGTGTGTGTGTGTTATGCGTGAGAGAGAGACAGAGTGTGTGTGTGTATGTGTGTGTGTGTATGTGTGTGTGCGCGTGTGTCTGTGCGTTTGTGTTTGTGCATACGTGCGTGTATGTGTGTGTGTGTGTGTGTGCACGCGCGTGTGTGTGTGTGTGCACGCACGTGAATATTCATGTGTGTGTGTGTGTGTGGACCAGTGGGTGGGCATACCTTTCGCCATGACACACGACGGCTACCGATCTATCAGCAATAACACAGAGTGGATCGGCAAATTGGACAAACCTTACATCGGCAGTTACGTGGACTTTTATCTCCTCACCATCTTCGGCGGTATACCCTGGCAGGTAAGTAAAGTAGCGAGACACTCTATAGGGAGAGTTGGACAGCAGAAAGTCTTTACAACAGAAGTCCCCGGCCCCTCAAGCAAGTGTTCTGGCTCTCCACTGCCGGCAATATTATTATTATTATTAATATTATTATTATTATTACATTATTATTATTATGATAATTATTATTATCATCATCATCATCATCATCATCATCATCATCATCATCATCATCATCATCATCATCATCATCAGTATTATTATTATTATTATTATCATCATTATTATTATTATGGTTTGTGCAGGTGTACTGGCAGTGGGAGTGCATGATTGTACAGGTGTACTGTCAATGGAGTGCATGTTTTGTACAAGTGTATTGGAAACAGGAAAATGCATGTTTTGTACAGGTGTACTGGCAATGGGAATGCATGTTTTGTACAGGTGTACTGGCAATGGGAATGCATGTTTTGTACAGGTGTACTGGCAATGGGAATGCATGTTTTGTACAAGTGTACTGGCAATGGGAGTGCATGTTTTGTACAAGTGTACTGGCAATGGGAGTGCATGATTGTACAGGTGTACTGTCAATGGGAGTGCATGTTTTGTACAAGTGTATTGGCAGCAGGAAATTGCATGTTTTGTACACACGTACTGGCAATGGGAATGCACGTTTTGTACAGGTGTACTGGCAATGGGAATGCATGTTTTGTACAAGTGTACTGGCAATGGGAGTGCATGTTTTGTACAGTGTACTGGCAATGGGAGTGCATGTTTTGTACAGACGTACTGGCAATGGGAATGCATGTTTTGTACAGGTGTACTGGCAATGGGAATGCATGTTTTGTACAGGTGTACTGGCAATGGGAGTGCATGTTTTGTACAGGTGTACTGGCAATGGGAGTGCATGTTTTGTACAGGTGTACTGGCAATGGGAACGCATGTTTTGTACAGGTGTACTGACAATGGGAGTGCACGTTTTGTACAGGTGTACTGGCAGTGGGAATGCACGTTTTGTACAGGTGTACTGGCAATGGAATGCATGTTTTGTACAATGTACTGGCAATGGGAATGCACGTTTTGTACAGGTGTACTGGCATGGGAATGCATGTTTTGTACAGGTGTACTGGCAATGGAATGCATGTTTTGTACAGGTGTACTGGCAATGGGAATGCACGTTTTGTACAGGTGTAGGCAGTGGGAATGCATGTTTTGTACAGACGTACTGGCAATGGGAATGCATGTTTTGTACAGGTGTACTGGCAATGGGAATACACGTTTTGTACAGGTGTACGGCAATGGGAACGCATGTTTTGTGCAGGTGTACTGGGCAGTGGGAATGCATGTTTTGTACAGGTGTACTGGCAGTGGGAATGCATGTTTTGTACAGGTGTATGGCAAGTGGGAATGCATGTTTTGTACAGGTGTACTGGCAATGGAATGCATGTTTTGTACAGGTGTACTGGCAATGGGAATGCATGTTTTGTGCAGGTGTACTGGCATGGGAATGCATGTTTTGTACAGGTGTACTGGCAATGGAGTGCATGTTTTGTACAGGTGTACTGGCAATGGGAATGCATGTTTTGTACAGGTGTACTGGCAATGGAATGCATGTTTTTGTACAGGTGTACTGGCAATGGGAATGCATGTTTTGTACAGGTGTACTGGCAATGGGAATGCATGTTTTGTACAGGTGTACTGGCAATGGGAATGCATGTTTTGTACAGGTGTACTGGCAGTGGGAATGCATGTTTTGTACAGGTGTACTGGCAGTGGGAATGCATGTTTTGTACAGGTGTACTGGCAGTGGGAATGCATGTTTTGTACAGGTGTACTGGCAGTGGGGATGCATGTTTTGTACAGGTGTACTGGCAGTGGGATGCATGTTTTGTACAAGTGTACTGGCAATGGGAATGCATGTTTTGTACAGTGTACTGGCAATGGGAGGGCATGTTTTGTACAAGTGTACTGGCAGTGGGGATGCATGTTTTGTACAGTGTACTGGCAGTGGGAGGGCATGTTTTGTACAAGTGTACTGGCAGTGGGGTACATGGTTTGTACAAGTGTACTGGCAGTGGGGTACATGTTTTGTACAAGTGTATTGGCAGTGGGGATACATGTTTTGTACAAGTGTACTGGCAATGGGGTACATGTTTTGTACAAGTGTACTGGCAGTGGGAATGCATGTTTTGTACAAGTGTACTGGCAGTGGGGTACATGTTTTGTACAAGTGTATTGGCAGTGGGGTGCATGTTTTGTACAAGAACACTGGCAAGGAAAGTGTATGTTTTGTGCAGATGTACAGGCAACGGTAGTGCATGTTTTATATAGGTGTGCTGGCAAGGGGAGTGCATGCTTTTACAAGTATACTGGCAATGAGAGTGTATTTTATGCAGGTGCACTGGTAATTGGAGTGCATGTCAGAACAAGATTGAGGCAGCCGAGATGTGGTTTCTGAGAAGAATGTTGAGAGTTCCATGGACAGCAAAGAAAACAAATGAGACAGTCTTGATGGAGGCAGACGCAGGTGGATCACTCGTAAGGAAGATTGGGGAAGGACAGGCAACATTTGTAGGTCATTTTATGAGGAAGGGGGATTTGGAGCACTTGGTCACAGCGGGAGAGCTGGAGGGAGGGAGAGCACCGGGTAGACCCAGGGAGAGGATGCTGGACGGACTTGCAGAGTGGCTGGGGACGAGGGGGGTGGGAGAGATGCTAGGTGCAACGAGGGATAGAGACAGATGGAAGTCCATGATCGCCAACGCCATGCGGCAGGGCACCTGATGATGATGATGATGTGTTGCACAGGTGTGCTGGCAATGGTAGTGCATGATTTATGTAAGTGTACTGTCAATGGTAGTGCATGTATTATATAAGTGTACTGGTAATTGGAGTGCATGTGTTGTATAGGTGTACTGGCAATGGTAGTGCATGTTTTATATAAGTGTACTGGCAGTGGGAGTGCATATTTTGCACAGCTATTCTGGCAATGGGAGTGCATATTTTGTGTGGATGTACCGGCTATGGAGGTGGCTGTTTTCTGCTAGTGTACCGGCAATGGTAGTGTTTGTTTTGTACAGGTATACTGGCAGAGGGCACTGTCGGCACGGACAGTGACCGTGGCTAAGGCCCTGTCCATCATCGGCGGCTTTGGTTGTATCGTGATGGCCGTTCCTGCCGTTCTCTTTGGCGCCATAGCATACAACGCAGGTGAGGATCAATGACCATTAGTAAACTTTTTCACGTCCCTCACCCTATCCACTAGATTATGCAGGAACTGACGGCTGGAATTGATGACGGGCACCTTCTGAACCCTTCCACTTCACTCACCCTATCAACCAGTTCCTGCGGGAACTTGGAGGATAAGATGAAGTATGCACATCAGAAATAGCCAGCAGAATTGGCCAAGCCAAAACAGCATTAAAGAAGACGAAAAGCATTCTTACCAACAAATGCCTATCAATTAACATCAAGAAGAGAGTTCTTGAATGTTATATAGAACTGATACTGTTGTCCGGTTGTGAGGCGTGGACAGTCAGAACAAAACTGAGGCAACTGAAATGTGGACAGCAAAAGAAAACAAACGAGACAATCTTTAAGGTGGCAGACACATGAAACAAGAAGATTAGGAAAAGATAAGCAACATTTAGAGGACATTTTATGAGGAAAGGGAATTAGAACACCTGGTTACGACTGGAAAGCTGGAGGGAAAGAGAACATCAGGTAGACCCAGAGAAAAAATATTGGACAGACTTGC
>CM060305.1:160396709-160404209 GCA_030674185.1 Monoplex corrugatus
CTCTCTCTCTCTTTCCCTCTCTCTGTGTGTCTCTGTCTCCATCTCTGTCTCTGTCTCTGTCTCTCTCTCTTGCTTTTCTCTTTGTCTCTATCTGTCTGTCTGTCTGCTTGTGTCTGTGTCTCTGTCTGTCTGCCTGCTTCCTTCCCTTCTTCTGTCTGTCTGTCTGTCTCTGTCTCTGTCTCTCCCTTTCTCTCTCTCTCTCTCTCTCTCTCTCTCTCTCTCTCTCTCTCTCTCTCTTTCTCTCCCTCTCGACTAGCGACGGCATACATATAAGTTGGCCTTTACGCTAATATCTACACCAATGGGAAAATAAAAATCTCACCTCATTTCGTTTCATCTCTCTCTCTCTCTCTCTCTCTCTCTCTCTCTCTCTCTCTCTCTCTCTTTCATTCATTCATTCATTCATTCTTTCTTTCTTTATTTCTGATCCATACAGACTGGAACCAAACGTCCTACGGGTACCCCAAGTTGCAGGAAGATGACCTGAGTTTGAGCCTGCCTCTGGTGTTCGTGCACCTGACCCCAGTGGCCGTGTCCTTCGTGGGCCTGGGAGCAGTGTCGGCCGCTGTCATGTCCTCCACCGACTCCTCCTGTCTGTCGGCTTCCAGCATGTTCGCCTGCAACGTCTTCGCTGTCATCTACAACTGCATCACGGGCAGGAAGGTGAGGCTGTCCATGGCATTTATGACAGTAATGTTCTGTTCTGGATCTCTGGAACTGGACAAGTTATGTCCTTGAATTTTAGAGTTTGTTCAAGAGTGATTTTATCGCACTCGGACAATTCCATATGCGCTTCATCTAATCTGCCATCCGTTATCTTAGCAGACATCCTTGAGCCTGTGCGAAACGCTGGCAAGGTTTTGAAATGGAAGAGAATGGGGAGAAGGGGGAGGGGAGGACCTTATTCTATGAACTATCCATTTGATGCCACCAGAGTAAAGGCAAGCTGTTACTGACAGGCATACATTAGATTGATAGATAGATAGATAGATAGATAGATAGATAGGTGGATAGATAGATAGATAGATAAGTGGATAGATAGATAGATAGATAGATAGATAGATAGATGGATAGATAGATAGATTGATAGATAGATAGATAGATAGATCGATAGATAGATAGATAGATAGATCGATAGAAAGATAGATAGATAGATAGATCGATAGATAATAGATAGATAGATAGATAGATAGATAGATAGATAGATAGATAGATAGACAGACAGATGGATGGATGGATGGATGGATGGTTGGATGGTTGGATGGATGGATGGATGGACGGACGGACGGACGGACGGACGGACGGACGGACGGACGGACGGACGGACAGACAGATAAACATGGACGGATGGACTGATGGACGGATGGACGGACAGATGAATTGATTGGATGGATGGATGGATGGATGGATGGATGGCAGATGGACGGATGGATGACGGATGGATGGATGGATGGATGGATCGATGGATGGATGGATACATAAATACACAGATTTTCACACGTTTTATTAAAAAAACTATTGATCTTAGTCATCCTTTGATCAACAGGCGGAGGTGTTCAGACGGATCGAACCCAGGATTTTTCAGTCGGAAGTCCGAGCTTTCCCCCCACTTCACCAACGATAATAGACAAGTAGAGAGTAGAGAAAAATAGCCAGGAGACCATTTGTTGTGGTGCCTTAATAAACCACCCATAGATCATCATCATCATCATCAGGTGCTCTGCCACATGGCGTTGGCGATCATGGCCCTCCATATGTATCTATCCCTTGTTGCCGCAAGTACATCTTCCACCCTCTCTGTCATCAGCCACCCTGCAAGTCCGTCCAAAATTTTTACCTGGGTCCACTTAGTGCTCTCTTTCCCTCCAGCTTTCCCTATGTGATCAGATGTTCTGATTCCCCTTTCCTCATAACATGGCCTATAAATGTTGTTTGTCTTTTCCTAATCTTCCTTATGAATGATCTTCTTGTGTCTGCCTCCATCAAGACTGACCCATAGATCAAGGTAGTTAAAGGTGACTTCATTTCTTCTTCTTCTCATTTCCCCCATTCTTCTTTTTCAGGCCTCTGACACCTTAGTGGTGTGGGTGATGCGCGGGGCACAGGTGGTGATCTCCGTCATGGCCTGTGCAATGGCCATCTCTGTCCCCTCCACCTACACCCTCTTCCTCCTCTGCGCCGATTTTGTGTACGTCATCCTTTTCCCGCAGCTTCTGTGTGTGCTTTTCCTCAAGTGGAGTAACTCTTACGGTTCTCTGTTCGGCTACATTATCGGCCTTCTCTTCCGCTTGCTGGGGGGTGAGCCTGGCCTGAACCTTCCTGCCACTATAGGTAGGTTTGTTTATTTATTTGTTTTGTGAGTGAGTGAGTGAGTGAGTGATGAGTAAATGATGGTGAATGAGTGAATGAATGGGTAAGTGAGTGAGTGAGTGAGTGAGTGCGTGAGTGAATGAGTGAATGAGTGAATGATGGGTAAGTGAGTGAGTGAGTGAGTGAGTGAGTGAGTGAATGAGTGAATGAATGGGTAAGTGAGTGAGTGAGTGAGTGAGTGAATGAGTGAATGAGTGAATGATGGGTAAGTGAGTGTGAGTGAGTGAGTGAGTGAGTGAGTGAGTGCAGTGAGTAGTGAGAGTTGGTTTGTTGTTGGTTGTTGATGCTTGGTGGTTGGTTGGTTGTTAGTCGGTCGGTCAGTCAGTCAGCCAATCAATTGGTTAGTTAGTCATGTATCCATTTCTTCATTTATTCATCTGTTCATTTATCTATTTTCGTTTATTTACTGTTTATTTATTCATTTATCTATTTATATTTTCTATTGATTTGTTTGTCTGTTGTTTGTTTCTCTTTTCATTTAATCCATTTATTCAGTTTTCTAAACAGTTAAGTTATGCAGTTACTTCAGTTGTTAACTATTTCCTCACTAACACAAGGAGTACATGACCAGACCCAGACACAAGGCAACAGTTCCCGTGTGCGCACTATGTCAATATTGCTATCACTTTTTGTTCCCATCACAGTGCTGCCATCACCATCGTCGCTGTTATCGTCGACATCATTGTTATCATCGTCGTCTTCGTCACCATCGTCGACATCGTGGTCGTGGTTGTCGTCATCCTCATCCTCATCATTATCATCATCATCATCATCATCATCATCATCATCATCATCATCATCATCATCATCATCATCATCATCAACAACAACAACAACAACAACAGCAACAAGAACAACAATATAACATCTGGGAAAGACTACCCCCAGCTTGGCAAATGGCTGACCATTCCCAACCCACCAGGTGGCAGGTGACGGGATGGCTGATGGCTTTCAGATATAGAGGACTAGCTACAAAATAAACCAGACTTGCCTGGACGAATAAGTTGTCATGGACCACGTGGGGACTGTTACTGTCAGGACAGGGCCAGATAGCACTTACCTGGCAATGCTACACCTAAAGAAAACCCGTTCCTATCAGGACAAGCTGGGGTGTCTCTTGGCAAGCTCACACCTAAAACTACCTTGCATGTTGTGGCACAGAGCCCTTAGGCGGATAAGGACAGCCTAAAGCCTTATTTATCTGTGCTCACAAGGTAGCTCTTTTGGCCATGAGCTTAGGGCGGGGTAACCCCTTACAGAAAACCTAAATGGCTAAAGTCACAGGTACTGGTATCAGTTTTGATTGATTGATTTGGTTGGTTCAGTTTTTACGCCAACACCCACCTGAGGTTATATGGTCGACAGGGATAATTATCCCAGGAAAGTGGAGGGAAGGGGGACTTATCTAATCCTATACTGACACCACCAGAACAACAATGATGTTAAGATGGGACAGTGAGAAGGCCAGTTTTAATGTAGCGCACCCCGGGATTCGAACCCACAACCATTAGCATGTGAATCCGACGCTCAACCGACTAAGCCTCTGCGGCCTGCGCTCGTTCCAGGGTCTGAAGGTGCTTTCTAAGAAACTATGGTATAATGGAATCATTATCATTATGTGCCCTGCCGCATGGCGTTGGCGATCATGGCCCTCCATATGCATCTCTCTAATATGCTCGCTATAATTTTCCATTGCTTTTATTCTTTCTCCCATTTATATAGCCATGCGTGTGCGTGTGTGTGTGTGGTGTGTGTGTGTGTGTGGTGTGTGTGTGTGTGTGTGTGTGTGTGTGTGTGTGTGTGTGCGTGGTGTGCGTGTGCCTGCGTGCGTATGTGTCTGTTTCAGCGCTTAGATTTGATTTTATCAAGATTTTGTGCTATATAAATATTGTAATTATTAGTATTATTATTATTATCTATCCCTTGTCACTGCAAACACATCTTCCACCCCCTCTGTCTTCAGCCAACCAGCAAGTCCGTCCAATATTTTCTCCCTGGGTCTACCTGGTGCATTCTTTCCCTCCAGCTTTCCTGTTGTGACCAGGTGCTCTAATTCCCCTTTCCTCATAAAACGGCCTACAAATGTTGCCTGTCTTTTCCTAATCTTCCTTATCAATGATATTCTTGTGTCAGCCTGCATCGTTTGCTTTCTTTGCTGTCCATGAAACTCGACATTCTTCTTAGAAACCACATTTCGGCTGCCTCAATCTCGTTCTGGCTTTTGCGTGTTGACTGTCCACGCCTCACAACCGTATAACATTATCGGTTTTACACAGCATTCAAGAACTCTCTTCCTGATGTTAATTGATATCATGCAATATAACGTAAATATCTACACGGGTCATTTACATCAGATAATAATGGTGCTCACCCACTGCGGTCCCTTCGGGATAGACCAGCACCATGTCCTGCGCCTTCACAGGATCAAGTGGAGCGATAGGAATATCATCATCATCATCATCATCATCATCATCATCACATTCACATCATCATCATTCAGGTGCCTTGCCGCATGGCGTTGGCGATCATGGACTTCCATCTGTCTCTATCTCTGTTACCTCAAGCATCTCTTCCACCCTCTTTGTCTCCAACCACTCAACAAGTCCGTCTAGTATCTTCTCCCTGGGTCTACCTGGTGCTCTCTTTCCCTCCAGCTTTCCCGTTGTGACCAGGTGATGTGGCCAACTTATATTCCTCTGACCATCAAGCTCCACGGAGGTCGGCAGGAACAGGGAAAAACAGTCACATTCGTCACCAGATGTGGTCTTTCTTTTCTTTTATTGTTGTTTAAAGCCCAGTCGACTGCCAGAGCCATATCAGGGCTATAACCGCTTCAAAACACACAAAACTTCAACAGGAAAAAAAGAAAAGAAAATTAAGTACACATATCAATGCATTCGCGCACATAATCTAAGGACATGCCCCCGGCGTAGAACCATTCCGTCCGATTTATGGCACAGGGGAGATTTAAAAAACACACCTGAATACAAATATAAGCATACATAAGGAACACCAAAACATTTTAAAAACAGGCATAAATACCTAAAATTGCATTCTCCGCACAAATGCTCATTCCACATTTAAGCCAAAAATCGAAATTAAAAAATACAGGTGAATGGACCATTAAGGCAGAAAATAAGTAAAATGACAGAAAGCAAGGCAACAAGGCAGAAACAAAGAGAGTGGCAGAAAAGAGGAAATTTCTAGCACAGAATTTCCAGAAGGTGGGGATACTGTTCATACTGAAAGAGCCCCCAGCATCCCAACGGGGGAGATGTGGCCTGAACATGTAGACGACGAACAAAAGAAAAAAGAAGAATCATCAACATCATTATTTTATGTCTTATCATTATCATCAGTATGTATCATTTTGCTTCAATGTTCTTTTTGTTTTGTTTTGTTTTTTGTTTTTGTTTTGTTTTGTTTTGTTTTCATGAAGAGAGTGCCCATGGTGCAGGACAGCATTCTCACTTCAAACTGTGTTGCTGTTGATCTTCTTTTTCTTTAGTAATGAGAGGCTCGACACACACTTAAATCGAAGATAGTGGATTAACACAAAAAACGTGTTTTAGCTCTGTGTGTTCGCGAGCACCTAACATAACGAATTGATGACATCACAGGGTACCACAGAATTAGTTGCCTATTTTTTTTATCGATATATGTGGACATAATATCATCATTGTCATCATTATAATACTTGTTTCTTCTTTCTTTTTGAATCTGCATTTTTAGGGTGATTAAAAAAAAGTGATTGTTTCATATCGATCAGAGAGGTGTGCATTTGTGTCTTTTTGTTGTGTGTGTGTGTGTGTGTGTGTGTGTGTGTGTGTGTGTGTGTGGGGCGTGTGTACGTGTGTGTGTGTGCGTGTGCGTCGCGCGCACGGTGTGTGTGTGGTGTGTGGGCCGCGGCGTGCGCGGCGGCGTGTGTGTGTGTTGTGTGTGTGTGGTGTGTGTGTGGTTGCGCGTGCGTGTGTTAAATGTTTATGTGCCCGTGACAAAAATGCGTCAGTAAGATTTTCTCAACTGCTGTAGGGATGGATATTTACCAAACTGGGGGTCAAAGATCTAAACCAGTCTGAAGACGCCAATACATAGATTTGGAGCCGACTTCAAATCACACGGACAAAACAAAAAAAAGGAAATTTCTGAGGAATTTGTGACGATATTCATATTCTGTGTCAATGTAGGGACAGCCTACCATTGTCCTGACATGCATCGAATTTTATTTTACGGGAAACGCCTTCAAGGTGACAGTGATCTAGAGAAATGCTGCAATAAACTAAAATTGTCTATATAGTGATTTTTATATAAAAGGGTTATTATTAGAATAACTGGGATCTTTTTTGTTTCTTCTACTTTGAACAGAGTACCCGTGGATAGACCCGATTGCAGGCCAACAGTTCCCGTTTCGTACCCTGTCCATGTTGCTGTCCCTGTTCTCCATCATGCTCTTCTCCATGCTGGCCCACTTCCTCTTTACACGTCATATCCTGCCGCCATATTGTGACGTCTTCCGGTGCTTCCGGAAAACGGCGCCCCGTGGAGCAGAAGGCACCGTCAATACTGCTTACGTTCCAGAACCTATCGCCATGACAGGTCGCTAAACAAAGACTACCTCTGGGTAGAATAAGCTGCTTTTCATTACTTATCGCTGTTAAAAGCTTAGCGCCATTTGGCATGCACGACACGCACTCGTGCACAAAACATATCAGCATTGAAGAATGAAACGAATTCGATCAGTTTTATAACATGAAAAGTCAAATATTTTTCTTGTCTAGATTTTTTTTAATATTGATTTATATCAAATTATAGTACGCACACACACGCGCGCCAGCGCACGCACACACACACACACAGACATACACATACACACACACGCGCGCACGCACGCGCACGCATACACACACACACACGTGCGCACGCACGCACGCACGCACGCACGCAAGCACGCACGCACATTTCCATCTAATATCACTCATAGTGAAAAGACGTTAAATCAAAGAACGAAAGAACATACACACACACACACACACACACACACACACACACACACACACACACACACACACACACACACACACACACACACACACACACACACACACACACACACACACACACATAAATAAA
>CM060305.1:160409209-160419209 GCA_030674185.1 Monoplex corrugatus
AAGTGGAACATGCTTCCCATGAGCATCAGGGAGAAAAAGACTCATTCATCCTTTAAATCTAGTCTCAAGACATACTTTTTCTAATGTTGTATGGGATTGCTTATTTGAATGTGAATACCTTGAATGCCTTTATGAATGTTGGTGCAAAGGCTGTGTGGAATTGTTTTTGTGCCCCCCCCCTCCCCCCCACCGTGCGCCGCGAGCATGCTTTTATAGCATGGAGATTTTTGTTGCGCGATATAAATTTTCATTCATTCATTCATTCATTCATTCCTTCCTTTTTGTTTCTTTCTTTCTGTTACTTTTTGCCAGCCTCACCCCTTCCCAAGGCCATTTCCAGCATACGCTAGACACGCTCTAATACCAGACGATCACTCATTTGGCCAGAAGATGTACACACAGGATGTGTTTTACAAGAAATGCGTTCGTCAGTCTCCCCTGAGGATGCCTGGGGAACATCAGTAGAAATGGTATCTCCACCTGAAGAAAATTTCACCTTTTTCGATCACTGTCTTCGTTTCTGCTCATCGCTTTCTTCTTGTTGCCTCTGCTTTTCTTCTTGTCTTCCTTACGAGTTTGTTTGCCTGTATTTATTGTAGTATGTCTTGTACGTGCTTCTGTCTCTCTGTCTGTCTTTCTGCCTGTCTGTCTGTCTGTCTGTGTCTGTCTGTCTGTCTGTCTGTCTGTCTCTCTCTCTCTCTCTCTCTCTCTCTCTCTCTCTCTCTTTCCATCTGTCTCTGTTTTTTCCCACAAAATGCAAAGTATCACCACCACTACCACTACCACCATCGGCCCCACATCATCGTCATCAACATCACCATCATCGTTATTGCCATCATTATGATCATCATCATCACTATTTTCTTTCTCGTTGTCATCGTATTCATTATTATCATCAACAGATGCTTAGATAAAGACAAGTGTCAAAGATGCTGTTTTCAGATCATTCATTTCATGTTTATAAATTATGATCAGCCAGGTGACCGACCACCAAAAGAGTCTTTTTGAGATTGAAACCACGGCAGCGTTAAAATCCCCATGGGTAAAAAAAAAAATTGGGAGCTAGGTGACTTTACGTCAGAGATCTAGGTTACCCACCACATGGTTGCTTTGATGTTAACTGAATATGCCACTATGGTGACACTGTGACATAGTGTTGATAGTCACTGGTCCAACACCCAGGCACAGAGAGGTGTGGTTTCTACAAAAACCATAACACTGGTTCAGCATGGAAGTCAAGGACACAGTTTTTTTCTAATGCATTAGGTGTGAAAAAAGGGGGTAAGGGAGGGGGGAAGGTAGGCAAAAAGTGGTCTCCAAGGGGAGTGAGGTGGTAGAAAGGCCTCGTTACTTTCGGGGTTAGCTTTTTGACGGCGGTAGTACGAAATCCACAACAAACGTGACTGCCAAGTTCAGTCAATCAAACAGGAACCAGAAGAAAAAGAATACACGAAAAAAGAATCAGAATACGTGTTTTAATACAACCAGAGAAATCTGGTCAGGTCGTAGGCCCTATTAATTTTCGTGTTTTTTTTTTTTTTTTTTTTCTGGTTCCTATTTTGACAGCAGGCCCCTCGATGCTTTACCCTCCCGAAATGTAAATGGGGGCCGATTCCCGTTCGGGAGTGGTTTGGTAATATGTGCAAGGACATATATTCCTGAGTGTTATCCTCTTTTTCATACGCTCCCGCCTGCAGATCAAGGCCTGTTGTGCCACTGTCTCAATCGTCTTCTTGACATTGTCGTCAGTCATGACCGAGCACTCCAGGTAACCTCTTGCGTCGATGTCCCTAGCGAATTGTTTCCCTTCCTTCGTGGAAATGGGTTGCCATTCTTCCTGTATATCGCAGCTCTCTTGTCGAGCCTTGCGTAAATCTGTCTTTATACCCACAACTATGGTTGGGGTATCGGGACTCATAATATGGAGATACGGAAGCCACTGGAACATTGAAGAGAACAAGAAGAACAAGAATAAAAGTACGTTTTCTTTGCGAAGGTATTCAAAAAAGCGACACGAAATGTTTATATTCAACCTTAGCCACCAAAAGCTTCTACAGTACTCATAGATCATGCAACAATAACACCAATATTATAACAGTGCCAACAGTAAGAGACAAGTAACATTGAAGTTCAAAGAATTAAATTTATGAATTACTTTACTATATGATTTAACCTTTATAGAATGTCAGTAACTGACATAGTTGTTAGACACCAAGGAGGTAATTCATCCATGTATTAAAGAGAGACAGACAGACAGACCAACAGACAGAGACAGAGAGAGAAACAGAGACAGACAGACAGACAGACAGGCAGGCAGACAGAGATGGATACACACACACTCACACACACACACACACACACCACACACACACACACACACACACACACACACACACACACACACACACACACACACACACACAGAGAGAGACAGAGAGAGAGAGAGACAGAGACAGAGAAGAGACAGAGTGTTTGATGATGTAATATCTTTCAAGGTATTCACTTCAATTAAGACAGTGGCTGGTTTGAAAATAACAGCAATGACATTGTAATTAACAAAAATCAGTGATAGGTTAACTGATACATGACTAGCTACACCACAAGATAAATTAAACAATAACAAGGCTGCACATTTACCTGTCTAATTCGCCATCTATTCTAAGGCAACTAGATACGAATGCAGTTTATCCACAGACATCAAAGAGGGTATACACGCACACGCATCCCACGTGCGCACACAGATCAACTGTCAATCTACATATTTACCCCCTCCCCCCCACACACATAAACATACACGCACACACACATGCACACATACGCACGTAGGCACGCACACATACACACACCCGACATAAGTCACACACACACACACACACACACACACACACACACACACACACACACACACACGGGCGTGCACACACACACATTAGCCACACACACATACGTAAACCACACACACACACACACACACACACGCACGCACACACACACACACACACATGCACGCACGTACGGACACGCGCACACTAACCACACACACACACACACCAAGCCACACACACAAACACACACACACACACACATACATACATAGCCTACATACATACATACGCACACACACACACACACACACACACACACACACACACACACACACACAACACACACACACACACACACACACACACACACACACACACACACATACTTACACACACGTATCCACCAGTCGACCAAATAAGTACATTTAAGCATGTATCAATACCTTATTTACGATGCTTTCAAACGTTGACCTGAATGCCACAGCATAACAGATGACGATGATGTCCTGCAAACAGTTCATAATCGAAACGAATCATCATCATCATCATCAACAATATCAATGTCATCATCATTATCATCATCATCATCATCACAACCACAACTACCAGCACCACTACTATCATCATCGTCGTCGTCGTCGTTGCCGTTGTCATCATCATCAACATTATCGTCCATCGTCGTCATCACCATCATCGTCATCATCATCGCCATCATCATCGCCATCATCATCGCCATCATCATCGCCATCATCATCATCATCGTCGTCGTCATCATCATCATCACACCCACCATCATCATCACTATCATCATCACCATCATCGTCGTCACCATCACCATCATCCGTCATCATCATTATTATAACTATCATCACTATTACCGTTATTATCATTTTTTTTATCATTAGTATTATCATGGACATTGACACCTACGCAGATAAGCCCTGACGTGCACAATATGGATTAGAATGGTATACAAAAAGAATAATCAAAGAACAAATCCTGACACAAAACTGATCAACGTCAAATAAGAAGCCAAGTTCTCAGTCATACGACAATTGTCTTCAACACTGCTTCTTCTTTCATTCGTGGTCTGCATGATCAGATCACATATAGCGATGAATGTGGCCGTTCTTCTTTTTCCACTTCCTGTCGGCTGCCATGGGGCCTGGAGCCAGGGGAGTCATAGTCTCTTGTTGTTTCACATGATTGATGTATCATCATCATCATCATCATCATCATCATCATCATTATCGTCATCATCATCATCAGGTGCCTTGCCGCATGGCTTTGGCGATCATGGACTTCTCTTGTTGCCTCAAGCATCTCTTTCACCCTCCTTGTCTCCAGCCACTCTGCAAGTCCGTCTTGTATCTTCTCCCTGGTTCTACCTGGTGTTCTCTTTCCCTCCAGCTTTCCCATCGTGACCAGGTGCTCCAATTCTCCCCTCCTCATAAAATGGCCTATAAATGTTGTCTGTCTTTTCCTAATCTTCTTTATGAATTATCTACTTGTGTCTGCCTCCATCAAGACTGTCTCGTTTGTTTTCTTTGCTGTCCATGGAACTCAACATTCTTCCTAGAAACCACATCTTGGCTGCCTCAACCTTGTTCTGGCTTTGCTTGTTGACTGTCCACGCCTCACAACCGTATAACAGTATTGGTTCTATATAACATTCAAGAACTCTGTTCCTGATGTTAATTGATAGGCATTTGTTGATAAGAAGGCTTTTCATCTTCTTGAATGCTGTTTTGGCTTGGCCGATTATGCTGGCTATTTCTGATGTGCATCTGCCGTCTGGTGAAATGACCGTTCCCAGGTATTTAAACTTATCAACCTGTCTCAGAGTTGTGTCGTTTGTTGTTATTTTGCATGAGGGGATTTCATGTTTTTTACTGATCACCATGACTTCAGTCTTCCTGCTGTTTAGTTCCAACCCCTTACCTTTGCTTTCTATTTCTAGTTTATTCACAAGGTTTAGACGCGTCATCACCGCAAAATATGTTCATCTGTCTGATCCTCCTGAAGGCGATGTAGGTTGGTCAAGACTTCAGTTTGAACTTGCGTGTGTGCATTAAGCCAGTTATGGCTGCCAGTGTGAAGCCTTATCAGGACCACTCGCTGCTCTCTGTCTTTGACTTAAGCAGTGATCTGATGATACTCCTTTTTCTTTTTCTTTCTTTTTTTTGTTTTTGTTTGTGTAAGTTTTTTTGTTTTTTTTCGCTGTAGCTGACGCTCTTGACTGGTGGGTCATCCTGGACTCTTCTTTTCGCCTGCTCGTTTTCCCTCTTGTTTCTTGGTATTCCCATAGTAGGTTAGGATCCATTGAAGGACCATAGGTGTGGGTCCACGGGTATGTGTTATATTGGTCTGACCATGTTGTTATATCTTGCTGTTATGTTATACTGATTTGACCGTGTTATATTTTACGGATATGTATTATACTGTTCTGACCATTTTGCTATATTTTACTGATATGTGTTCTACTGGTCTGACCATTTTGTTGTTTTATGACCATTGTTTTGTGAAATTATAATAGGCACAATCTTATTATAATTTACACATATATCACGCCTAAACGAATATTATCCATCAAGGAATTTCACTTACTTTTTGTTAGGCCTGATCGGTTCAGCGAACCCTCGTCAGACTGTTGTTGTTATTTTACGGATATGTATTATAGTGGTTTGACCATGTTGTTATATTTTACAGATATGTATTATACTGGTTTGATCATGTTGTTATATTTTACAGATATGTATTATACTGGTTTGATCATGCTGTTCTATTTTACGGACACGTATTATACCGGTCTGACCATGTTGTTATATTTTACGGATATGTATTATACTGGTTTGATCATGCTGTTCTATTTTACAGATATGTATTATACTGGTTTGACAATGTTGTTATATTTTACAGATATGTATTATACTGGTTTGACAATGTTGTTCTATTTTACAGATATGTATTATAGTGGTTTGACAATGTTGTTATATTTTACAGATATGTATTATACTGGTTTGACAATGTTGTTCTATTTTACAGATATGTATTATACTGGTTTGACAATGTTGTTCTATTTTACAGATATGTATTATACTGGTTTGACAATGTTGTTCTATTTTACAGATATGTATTATACTGGTTTGACAATGTTGTTCTATTTTACAGATATGTATTATACTGGTTTGACAATGTTGTTATATTTTACAGATATGTATTATACTGGTTTGACAATGTTGTTCTATTTTACAGATATGTATTATACTGGTTTGATCATGTTGTTCTATTTTACAGATATGTATTATACTGGTTTGACAATGTTGTTCTATTTTACAGATATGTATTATACTGGTTTGACAATGTTGTTATATTTTACAGATATGTATTATACTGGTTTGATCATGTTGTTCTATTTTACAGATATGTATTATACTGGTTTGACAATGTTGTTCTATTTTACAGATATGTATTATACTGGTTTGACAATGCTGTTCTATTTTACGGATATGTATTATACTGGTTTGACAATGTTGTTCTATTTTACATATATGTATTATACTGGTTTGACAATGTTGTTCTATTTTACAGATATGTATTATACTGGTTTGATCATGTTGTTCTATTTTACAGATATGTATTATACTGGTTTGATCATGTTGTTATATTTTACAGATATGTATTATACTGGTTTGATCATGTTGTTCTATTTTACAGATATGTATTATACTGGTTTGATCATGTTGTTCTATTTTACAGATATGTATTATACTGGTTTGATCATGTTGTTTTATTTTACAGATATGTATTATACTGGTTTGATCATGTTGTTATATTTTACAGATATGTATTATACTGGTTTGATCATGTTGTTCTATTTTACAGATACGTATTATACTGGTTTGACAATGTTGATATATTTTACAGATATGTATTATACTGGTTTGACAATGTTGTTCTATTTTACAGATATGTATTATACTGGTTTGATCATGTTGTTCTATTTTACAGATATGTATTATACTGGTTTGACAATGTTGTTCTATTTTACAGATATGTATTATACTGGTTTGACAATGTTGTTATATTTTACAGATATGTATTATACTGGTTTGACAATGTTGTTCTATTTTACAGATATGTATTATACTGGTTTGATCATGTTGTTCTATTTTACAGATATGTATTATACTGGTTTGATCATGTTGTTCTATTTTACAGATATGTATTATACTGGTTTGACAATGTTGTTCTATTTTACAGATATGTATTATACTGGTTTGATCATGTTGTTCTATTTTACAGATATGTATTATACTGGTTTGACAATGCTGTTCTATTTTACAGATATGTATTATACTGGTTTGACAATGTTGTTCTATTTTACAGATATGTATTATACTGGTTTGATCATGTTCTATTTTACAGATATGTATTATATTGGTTTGATCATGTTCTATTTTACAGATATGTATTATACTGGTTTGACCATGTTGTTCTATTTTACAGATATGTATTATACTGGTTTGATCATGTTCTATTTTACAGATATGTATTATATTGGTTTGATCATGTTCTATTTTACAGATATGTATTATATTGGTTTGATCATGTTCTATTTTACAGATATGTATTATATTGGTTTGATCATGTTCTATTTTACAGATATGTATTATACTGGTTTGATCATGTTGTTCTATTTTACAGATATGTATTATACTGGTTTGATCATGTTCTATTTTACAGATATGTATTATACTGGTTTGACAATGTTGTTCTATTTTACAGATATGTATTATACTGGTTTGACAATGTTGTTATATTTTACAGATATGTATTATACTGGTTTGACAATGTTGTTCTATTTTACAGATATGTATTATACTGGTTTGATCATGTTGTTCTATTTTACAGATATGTATTATACTGGTTTGATCATGTTGTTCTATTTTACAGATATGTATTATACTGGTTTGACAATGTTGTTCTATTTTACAGATATGTATTATACTGGTTTGATCATGTTGTTCTATTTTACAGATATGTATTATACTGGTTTGACAATGCTGTTCTATTTTACAGATATGTATTATACTGGTTTGATCATGTTGTTCTATTTTACAGATATGTATTATACTGGTTTGATCATGTTCTATTTTACAGATATGTATTATATTGGTTTGATCATGTTCTATTTTACAGATATGTATTATACTGGTTTGACCATGTTGTTCTATTTTACAGATATGTATTATACTGGTTTGACAATGCTGTTCTATTTTAAAGATATGTATTATATTGGTTTGACAATGTTGTTATATTTTACAGATATGTATTATACTGGTTTGACCATGTTGTTATATTTTACAGATATGTATTATACTGGTTTGACAATGTTGTTATATTTTACAGATATGTATTATACTGGTTTGACCATGTTGTTATATTTTACAGATATGTATTATACTGGTTTGACAATGTTGTTATATTTTACAGATATGTATTATACTGGTTTGACCATGTTGTTATATTTTACAGATATGTATTATACTGGTTTGACCATGTTGTTATATTTTACAGATATGTATTATACTGGTTTGACAATGTTGTTATATTTTACAGATATGTATTATACTCTCAACACAATCAGATCCATGTCGTTCAAAACCTGCGAACTGGATCCTCTTCCAGGTTCTCTCTACGCCGACTGTCTCCCTACTCTCCTCCCATTCATCACTGACATCATCAACACTTCTCTTCAAACTGGAACTGTCCCTGATTCTTTCAAGTCTGCTATTGTTCACCCTCTCCTCAAGAAACACAATTTAGATCCAAATGAACTGAAAAATTACCGGCCTATCTCTAATCTCTCTTTCTTGTCAAAACTCCTTGAAAAAGTCGTCCTCAACCAGCTGAACTCTCACCTGTCTGCCAACAATCTCCTCAATCCTTTCCAGTCAGCCTACCGCCAGTGCCATAGCACTGAAACTGCCCTACTACACATTCTCAACAATCTCCTCCTTGCAACTGATACTGGCAAAGTCTCTCTCCTCACACTCCTTGATCTGTCTGCAGCCTTTGATACCATTGATCATGGTATTCTCCTTTCTAGACTTCATCATACTTTTGGCATCTCTGACATTGCTCTGTCTTGGTTCACTTCATACCTATCCAACAGAAAACAAACCGTTCTCATCAATGGCACTTACTCTCAACCTGCATACCTGACCTGTGGTGTTCCACAAGGATCTGTCCTTGGCCCTGTTCTTTTCACTCTTTACACCTCCCCCCTGTCCACCATCATCAACTCCCATTCTATAAAACACCACTTCTATGCTGATGACACCTAACTTCAAGACAGTGACTCACCTGATAATATACAGCGCCTGTTGACTCGCACCACTTAGTGTTACTCGGACATTAAGAACTGGATGACACACAATAGACTTCAGCTTAATGACGACAAAACAGAAGCTATCCTCATTGGCACCCGTCAGAAACTTTCTCAGCTGCCTCCTCTTTCTCTCCCATTATGTAACACATCAGTCCCAATTTCTGATTCAGCTAAAAACCTTGGTGTCTGCATTGACTCTACCCTCTCCATGAACAACTTTGTTTCTCAAACTGCCAGATCCTGCTACTATCATCTCCATCGTATAAGGCTGATCAGGAAGTTCTCTCTGTCGAAACAACTGCAAAACTCGTTCTCTCCTTCATAATGTCTCGCATTGACTATTGCAATTCACTCCTGTCTGGTCTTCCTGCCTCCACCATTCACATCCTACAGCGCATTCAAAACAATGCTGTACGCCTTGTACTCAAAAAGAAAAAAGCTGACCACATATCTCCTCTCCTGGCACAACTTCACTGGCTCCCTGTATCAAAGCGCATACAGTACAAACTAGACACCATGTGCTACAAAAGCCTCAATAACGCAGCCCCCGATTACCTGTCAAGCCTACTTGAGATCTATCTTCCCTCACGTACCCTCCGCTCTGCCTCCGATCCTCTGACTTTTCGCTTTCCACGCACTAAGCTCAATACCTATGGTCCACGAGCCTTCTCTGTTTCTGGTCCACTCTCCTGGAACAAACTTCCTCTCTCAGTCCTCAGCAACCTACTTTTGTCTCCTTCAAGTCCGCTCTCAAAACTCACCTTTTCTCCTCCGCATAAAA
>CM060305.1:160429209-160449209 GCA_030674185.1 Monoplex corrugatus
AAAAAAATTAAAAGGAAGCGGCAAGGTCTTAAGAAAAAGGATATGGATGAACAGAGAAATGAAACTAGAACAACGCTAACATCAATAATGTAAAAGAAAAATCGTCATAAAAACAAAACGAAACAAAACAAAAATAATCATAATTATAATAATAATCTTAAAGTAACGCATTAACAGGACTGTGAACCAATGATTCTGAAATTTTAACTAACAAAACTTGATCCGATACTACTTCTTTAAAATGCGTTTCAAGATAGTTTCCTTGTGTAAACGTCTTTGGTAAAAAGGAACGAAGCTTTCTGCAGTAAAACAAACAGTGATACAATGTGAATTGTTCGCCGCAAATACATAAAACGTTGTTACAATATTTTGTTTTCAAAGCGTTCAGTTGAATGCGAAAATATGTCATAACAATTAATCTCAAATGATATAACGAGGAATACTGCAAATTTTTACAGATATTTTGAACTGAAAGTTTGATTCTTTTTTTGAGACACAAATTTTTCATTTAAATGTTCATGAAATCGAATCCATGATGCAATTCTAACGAGTTGTAAGCTTCTTTTAACATGTAATTCTATGGAATTTTCAGAATGGAGGGCACCGGATTTAGCTGCTCTGTCAACTACGTTGTTGACATGAAGACCAACATGAGAAGGCACCCAGCATAAATTGATTTCCGAGCCATTTATCTTTAAACAATGTATTAGATGATTTGATGATTTGCCTCAATAATTAAGTCAGGTCTTGTGTCTGTATCAAAAGACTGTAAGGCATATAATACAGATTTTGAATCAACAAAGAGAACTACTTTGAATGACACAGGCCGAAGGCTTATTAAATCAATGCAACGCTTGACAACAGCGACCAATTCTGCTGTATATATAGATACATTTGCCCCAATGAATAAAGACTTTTTAATGTTAAATTTTGGAACATAAAAGGCTGCTCCAGCGCTCTGATTTGCTAAGACTGACCCATCGGTAAAAATGTGGAGGTGGGTACGGTACTTTTCATCGATGTGTTCACAAGCTGTGGATAGCGTAATGTTGACATTATCATCTTTTTAACTTTTGCATAATCGAGATCAAATGTGGCCTTTAGCATTTCCCATGTAGGGATAGGCGTTATCGTTGGTTTTCGGCTATTTCATCCATTGTTATGTTGGACTGTTTGATCAGGCCAGATATGTAAGTTGCGGCTGTGTGTGTGTGTGTGTGTGTGTGTGTGTGTGTGTGTGTGTGTGTGTGTGTGTGTGTGTGTGTGTGTGTGTGTGTGTGTGTGTGTGTCATGTGTCCGTTGTGTCTGTGTGTCTGTGTTTTGTGTGTGTGTTGTTTCGTGTGTGTGTGTGTGTGTGTGTGTGTGTGTGTGTGTGTGTGTGTGTGTGGTGTGTGTGTGTGTGTGTGTGTGGTGTGTGCGTGCGTGTATGTGTATTGTGATGTGTTGTGTGTGTGCGTATGTGCGAGTATATGTGTGTGTGCGAGTATATGCAAGAACGAGCATTGAAAAACTCACACAACTGAGGCCGATGCATTCTTCAGACTCATTAAGTGTGACAGAGAGGTTCAAGCCAGTGATAATAATGATAACAATAATGATCAAGATGATGATGATAACAAGAATAACAATAATTATAAAAATCATTATCATCATCATCATCATAGTCATAATCATGATGATGATGATGATAATGATGGTGTTCAGAAGAAGAAAAGAAGACTGATGAGTCAACTTTATACTAGAACGCACAACGTTACATTCACATCCACAGTAACAACAAAAACAGACGTAAGCCATGCATATGTAATAAATCATACTTGTTTAATCACGATATTTCATTCATTATCTCTCACAGAAAGATCATTGTTGTAAGTGCTCATTGTGTATATTTACTCATTCTTGTGTGTCTCTAATAACACAGAATCCATGTCTCTGCTACATGCACACATCCAAGACAACATTACCCGAAAGCGGGAAATAAAACGAAAATTAATGAAAATGAATCTTTATTTTCCAACAATATGATATTAGCACTTACAATGCCGTTGTTAATCTACTTATAGTAAAACAGTACCAATAAAGTACCCAAGATACTGTAGAAGACTTAAATTTAAAAAAAAATTAAGACAAGAAAAATAAAACTACGAAAGAAACTAACATTGAAATAAGACAAACAAACAAAAATTAACACAAGAGTAAAGTAAGAGAAAGAAGATTGTTTGATTGTACGTTCATCCCATTGCCCAGTCCTGTATGTTGCAAAGTTGTGTGATTGCTGGTGGATATTGTTGTGAGTGAGTGTTTGTGTGTGTGTGTGTGTGTGTGTGTGTGTGTGTGTGTGTGTGTGTGTGTGTGTGTGTGTGTGTGTGTGTGATGTGTGTGTGTGAGTGTGTATGTGTGTGTGAGTGTGTATGTGTGTGTGAGTGAGTGAGTGTGTGTGTGTGTGTGTGTGTGTGTGTGTGTGTGTGTGTGAGTGAGTGAGTGAGTGTGTGTGTGTGTGATGTGTGTGTGTGTGTGTGTGTGTGTGTGTGTGTGTGTGTGTGTGTGTGTGTGTTAATGATATGGATTCGTAGATCATGTGAACAAATCAGGCAGTCAAATTCTAAATGCCACATCACCAACAACTAAAATCTAAAACTGTATGAATCAAATGATTTTATATTGTTTAAAAAAACACATAACAGACTAGTAGATATGACACATGTATATGAATTTTGCTCGATCCATTGTATATAAATCTTGTTCAGTCAATGTCAACGATATTGTAATAATGTTCAGCAATCATTATCTTTATTTGTGTTTTGTCAAAAACGAAATAAAAACAAGTCTGAGAAAGAAAGAAAAAACTGAATGCCGCGTTATATTCTGCTCTCTGAAGAATCACAGTTGTAACAATGACATTGGTTGGACTTTCGCTTACGTGAGGCTTCCGCTATTGCAAGAGTTGCTTCCCTTTAACTGTGAGTGAGTATCCTTAACATCTTTACATCTGTGACGTTTTGAAAATCTCTAGCTATAAAGAATTTTGTTAATAAACGCGTTTTAAACCAAATAAAAGACTCATCACTGAAGAATGCACTCTCTGTGTTTCTGCTTGCCATCCTCTCTGGCCGCCAAAGCCAGTCGAGCTGCTTCCTCCATTGTACGCTTCACGTTTTCACCCGTCTAAGCCGAGCACTCGATGTAACTCTTCGCGCCTATTCTTTCTGCCAGTTGTCTCCCTTCCTCTGTAGAGATGGGCTTTTCCTGCTTTCGGTCCCAGAGTCTCTGTGTCTCTTCTTCGTTCGTTCGCAAGTCCACCTTGGTACCCACCAGCAGGATGGGGGCTGTCTCACTGTATGAGCGGATTTCAGGAACCCACTGAAAAATCAGGAAAATAGTGGACTGACGATACTGTTTATCGAGGTAGGTGGAAAACCAAACAGCTGGAAAAGAACGGCCTGTCTCTTTCCATCACAAATTCATGCAGACACCACGACCAACATGCACACATGCACTCGCAAGCACCACACACACACACGCACACACACACGCACACTTACACGCACGCACGCACACACATCACCACACATAGACATACACACACGATAACAACAAACATACACATATACACTCATATACTACACATTTACCACACACACTACGTACACACAAGGACACAAACACATTATTTGTGATCTGATGCCATCTTCAGAAAACTTTACCAACTGAAAAATGTTTGTACCCCTTTTTAGATTAAACTTTAAAAACAATCATATTGAAAACCGCTGAAGAAAATTCAGATATCCCTACATAATACATACATACATACATACATTCATACATACATTCATACATACATACATACATACATACATAATGCATACATACATACATACATACATATACACATATACATAATATACATACATACATAAGTACACACACATACATAACATGCATACAGACAGACAGACATACATATACGTGCATACATACATACATGCATACATACATGCATGCATACATACATACATAATACATACATACATATATACATACATACATACATGCACACATACATGCATGCATACATGCACACATACATACATGCATACATGCATACATACATACATACATACATACAATAATACATACATACATGCATGCAAACATACATACATACACACATACATACATACATACACACATACATACATACATACATACATACATGCACATGCATACATACATATATACACACACATACATACATACATATATACATACATACACACTTACATACATACATACATACATACATACATACATACACACACATACATACATACATACACACATACATGCACACACATACATACATACATACATACATGCATACATACATACACACATACATACACACACATACATACAACATACATACATACATACATACATACATACATACATGCATACATACATACACACATACATACATGCATACACCTTATCACACATGACAAGCTATGCTTCTAATATCACTTATAGTGAAAAGACGTTAAATCAAGGAACGAAACGAACAAGCTATGCCCTCACACAAATTTTCCAATAGATGCATAGAATGCATTCCTCTAAGCAAGGTACTTCAAGCCACAAGCTAGAAGACGGAATATGGACACTGTGAACATCAAAACTGCTCCCACTGAGACCGTTCTACACATGGCGGTGTCTGCACCTGTGGAAGTAAAAGCCTCAATATACGAGACAGTGCGGAGGATTGTACGTCTTTTCCACACTTTTACATGGCTCAGCAGCAACTTACTTAATACATACAACATACATAAAAATATGACATAGCAAACATAATGATATCCAAATAAAATTTACCATGAAAACAGTATGTTTTTGCTATAATTTTTTTTTCTGATGCGTAAGTCCATAAACGCTCTATCCAATCTGCCATACGTACAATCTTCCCCACTGTCTCGTACACTGAGGCTTGGAACGTACCGATGGATGGATGGATGGATGGATGGATGAATGGATGGATGGATGGATGGATGGATGGATGGATGGATGGATGGATGGATGGATGGGGGCAAGTGTGTGGATGGATGTGGATTGAAGTGGATGATGAATGGACGGATGGTATGGATGGACGGACGATGACCGGGCCGGCCGGCCGGACCGCACGAGATGTGCATGATGGGATGATGGATGGGTTGGATGGATGGATGGTTGGATGGATTGGACGGATCGACTGGAAGGATGGCAGTGACGGTAGAGGGATTGGATGATGATGGATAGGAGATGTGGATTGAGATATGTGATGGATTGATGGATGGATGGATCAGGATGGATGGACGGCATGAATGGAAAGATCGAGTGCCAGCTTCAAGTTCAAAGAAGTGTGCTTGCCAAGTTCCTACTCAACAGATGCCACAGTTTCGTTGGACAGGATACGTTGTCCATATGGAAAAGACAACCACTCATCCGAAGATCATCTAATGGACGACGAACAGGGATACTCGTGAGCAAGGAAGACCGCTAAAGCACTACAATGATACTCGATGGCCAACCTGATCTACTGTAGCCTCAACACCATCAACTGGAAGACATGCTTGCTGTAGAGAAAGCTGGTGACAGCAGTGTATGCAGGGCATAGTCACATTTGAACATCGCAAAACAGGTGCTCATCATTCATCATCAGGTCCTTGCCGCATGGCGTTGGCAATTATGGCCTTCCACTTTGTTCACTTATCCTTGCTTGCATACAACCATCTCTTCCACCATCCGTTTCTTCAGCCATCTGCAATCCGTCCAGTATCTTCTCCTTGGGCTGACCTGTGCTCTCTTCCTCCAGCTTTCCCCTTTCCTCATAAAATGGCCTGAGAATGTTGCCTTCCTTTTCCTAATTCCTTATGAATGATCTACTTGTGTCTCCTCCATCAAGACGTTTGTTGTTTGTTTTCTTGCTGCACATGGAACTCTCAACCTATCTTAAAACCAACTCGGCTGCTCAATCTTGTTCGGCTTTTCTTGTTGACGTCCACGCCTACACAACCGTATAACAATTGGTTCTATAACATTCAAGAACTCTCTTCCTGATTTAATGCTATGGCAATTTGTTGAAGAGGCTTTTCACTCTTCTTGAAGCTGTTTTGGCTGGCCGATTCTGCTGGCTATTTCTGATGTGCATTGCCGTCGTGGTGAAATGATCGTTCCCAGGTTTTAACTTATCACCTGTCTCAAGTTGTGCCGTTTGCTTTATTCTTGCATGAGGGATTTCAGTTATTTAGTAGATCACCATGACTTCAGTCTCTGCTCTTTAGTTAAGCGCCTTTACCTTGTCTTCTATTTCTAGCAATGTCACAAGGTTTTGGACAGACAAAACCAGTGGCGCAGCATAAAAAGGACAAGAGGAAAGCAGAACCCAAGATTGCAGGCACTGTTCAATACAGCGCCCAGGAAGAACAAGTACTTCGCCGGGTCTGTCCTAAATCTCCACATCTCGCCATTAACCTTTGACCCTCCTTCAGTTTCAGTTTCTCAAGATGTACGTTCTCGCGCTCGGAACGAATTCCTATGCATCTAACGTCCATAGGTGCCACTTAACGTGGTATCATGGCAAGCTTAAGCCTGCACATAAACCATAGAGCTGGCCAGTCCTGAGGCCCCGTACTAGCCTAGTTTTACCTGTCTATGTTTTAACTGGTGTTTTGTCAGCTTACCACTGGAATAATCTTGGTTACATGTAAATGACATGTGTATGTGTGTATCTTACCTTCATAAAAGGAACATATATATATATATATATATATATATATATATATATATATCATCATCATCAGGTGCCCTGCCGTATGGCGTTGGCGATCATGGACTTCCATTTGCCTCTATCTCTCGTTGCCCTAGCATCTCCCCCAACCTCCCGGTCCCCAGCCACTCTGCAAGTCCGTCCAGCATTTTCTCCCTGGGTCTACCCGATGCTCTCTTTCCCTCCAGCTTTCCCGTTGTGACCAGGTGCTCCAATTCCCCTTCCTCATAAAATGGCCTATAAATGTTGCCTGCCTTTTCCTAATCTTCCTTATGAATGATCTACTTCTGTCTCCCTCCATCAAGACTGTCTCGTTTGTTTTATTTGCTGTCCATGGAACTCTCAACATTCTTCTTACAAACCACATCTCGGCTGCCTCAATCTTGTTCTGGCTTTATTTGTTGACTGTCCACGCCTCACATCCGTACAACAGTATTGGTTCTATATAACATTCAAGAACTCTCTTCCTGATGTTAATTGATAGGCATTTGTTGGTAAGAATGCTTGTCATCTTCTTGAATGCTGTTTTGGCTTGGCCGATTCTGCTGGCTATTTCTGATGTGCATCTGCCGTCTGATGAAATGATCGTTCCCAGGTATTTGAATTTATCAACCTGTGTCAAGGTTGTGCCATTTGCTGTTATTTTGCATGAGGGGATTTCATATTTTTTATAAATCACCATGACTTCAGTCTTCCTGCTCTTTAGTTCCAGCCCCTTACCTTTGCTTTCTATTTCTAGTATATTCACAAGGTTTTGTAGGTCTCTTTCACTTTCTGCAATTAGCACGGTGTCATCTACATATCGAATGTTGTTTATCATTTTCCCTCCAAACTTTAATCCAGGGTCTTCTTCAAAGTTTCTCATGATGTTTTCGCTGTAAAGTGAAAACAGATCTGGTGACAAAACACAAACCCTGTCTGACTCCTCTTTTGATATTTTGGAAAGAGCTTACATTGTTTTCTATTCTCATTGCAGCTGTTTGTTCCCAGTACATATTTCTGATTATTCGTAGATCTTTTCCATCAACATTGAGTCTCTCCAGTTGGTTGATCAATTCATCATGTCTTACCCGATCGAAAGCCTTGGTGTAGTCAACAAAGCATAAATACAAATCCTTATTCATCTCAATTGACCTCTCTATGATAGTTCTTAGGATGCATATGACATTAATAGTTCCTTTCCCTTCCACAAATCCACACTGTTCTGCTATTTCTCTTTTGATTCTATTCCTAAAGTAAATACATAGACAATTAAAGGTCTGAATCACAGCACAACTAGCTATTTTCTATGAACTCGTCTCACACGACAGAACCCCCCCCCCCCCCCAGTCAGTGCCCAAATGCTCAGCTATCAACTAGACGAAGATAATATTTTCTTTAATCATAGATAGGTAAGTAAGTAAGTAAGTAAGTAAATGAGTAAGTGAGTAAAAAAAAAAGTAAGCAAGCAAGCAATTAAGTAACCAAGCAAGTAAGCAAGCAGTGAGTGAGTGAGTGAGTGAGTAAATAAGAAATAAGTAAGTAGGTGAATAAATAAATACAAAATAAAGGAGTATGTAGATTAAAAAAAATTCGTGGCCCACATGGGGGCCGAACCCACTACCTCCGCGTTATCAGCACAGCGCTCTAACCAACTGGGCTAATGAGACTCCTGCACCCACGGAGACCCTTATCAGGCGACACAGGACCAGCATGCCTACTCATGCACTGGATCTGTAGGAGATTTCATCGTCTGTTACGAGCTGTGTAGCACAGAAAGAACACTTTTTTCACCACTGTTTGGATATACCTACCTTGGACGAAATGTTGTCCATGGACAACCCTTTCCATTATAGAGAAACACGCCATGAACACGTCCTGAGGCCAACAAAGAACAAGAACAAAATTATGCTTATGTCGGTATCATCATCATCATCATCATCATCAGGTGCCCTGCCGCATGGCGTTGTGCGACCATGGATTTCCAACCATCTTATCTCTCGTTGCCCAAACATCTCCCCACCCCCCATCCCAGCCACTCTGCAAGTCCGTCCAGCATCTCTCCCTGGGTCTACTGGTGCTCTCTTTCCTCCAGTTTTCCCGTTGTGACCAGGTGCCCAATCCCCTTCCTCATAAAATGGCTAAAATGTTGCCTGTCTTTTCGTAATTTCCGTATGAGTGATCTACTTGTGTTCCTCCATCAAGACTGTCTCGTTTGTTTTCTTTGCTGTCCATGGAACTCTCAACTATGTCGGTATGTAAATAAGCAAACATATGCCTTTTATCATGCCTTTTCAGTCTTATATGGCGGGGAGGTGTATGTGTCTGTGTGATTGTCTAAAGAGAGAGAGAGGGGGGGGAGGGAGAGAGAGAGAGAGAGACACACAGAGACACAGAGACAGACAGACAGGCAGAAAGACAGACAGACAGACAGAGAGAGAAAGAGAGAGACAGACAGAGAGAGAGAAGAGAGAGAGAGAGAGACAGAGACAGAGAGAGAACAGACAGACAGTAAACGGGAAATTTTCAGACAGTAAGGGAAAAAAAGAAATGAAACTATTGCAAAACAGGCGGTACATTTGGCACGGCTAGAAAAGAACAGACAGGTAAGTTTCATTTCACACTAAGTAATTTGTTTTAACATACAACCATTCTGTTTTCCAAATAGCGTGGCTCAGCAAAACATACAACATACGTTAAAAGAAGACATAGCAAACATGATAATATCCAAATAAAATTTACCATGAAAACAGTATGTTTTTACTATAATTTTTTTTCGAATACGTTCAGATTTTCTGTAATATGTGTATGGACATTGTCTTGTACACACTGTGCAGGCGGTATATATTGCTGCACAGTCTGCATAATCTGTTTGTGGTATTCCTGTATACTGAGTGTTTTCATGTCCCCATGAGCCACTGGGCACTGACATGGTTTACAAGATTGTGATACGCAGTTGCTGACCAGCTTGTTCTGGTGGTGTTTCAACTGCCGCAGTACAACCATGGTATCCCACAGAAAACACCGCAAACGTGGCAAAAACGCTGCAGCTAACAAACACATGAGATATCACAAGTGTTTGGTTTGAAGTTTCAGTTTCAGTTTCAGTTTCAGTTTCTCAAGATGGCGTCTCCGCGCTTCGGAATGAATTCCACATGCACTAAAGTCACAGGTGCTATGTGATGGAGAAGATCCAGAATGATCACGGTACACGCCTTAAGCCTGCACATAAACCCACGAGCTGGCCATGTCCTAAGGTCCTACCTAGACAGTTTCATAACCCTGGAGTCTTAGGGGAGTGAGGTAGCAGAGACCCCAACTTTTCCCGGGGCCAGCACCACGAGGGTGGCGCCCATCCCAGTCAGTTCCCAAACACTTACAGAGTCTGTTTCAGCTTCTCAAGACGACGTCTCCGTGCTCGAAACGAATTCCATATGCACTAATGTCACAGGTGCCATGTGTATGGTGATCATGGTACCAGCCTTAAACCTACACAGAAACCCATGAGCTGGCCAGGTCCTGAGATGGTGCATCAACTGGGACTTACACTTCCACGGTACGTCGCTTCGCGTAACATCTCGTAGCCGTCCAGACAGGCTGTGATGAAAAGGGTCAAGGACACTTGATCTGAACCTACGGTCACTTCCGTTTGTCTCACCTTAGCCCTGGAGGAGTTTAAAGAAAATCATCAGCACTAGTTTACATACAGACGTGACTGACACACAATCAACAAAAAGAAGATAAATTTTACATTTATGAGGTAAACAAAACTTAAAACATCTACCAAAGAAATAAGAGGGAAGCAGGGAGAATTTTTATGATATTAATCAAAGGACATGACTCTTGAGAATTATCTCCCATGTTGTACTTCTCAAATCTAACACAGTTTGCGAGGAGTGTTCTGAGCTTACTGTTTTTGTACTTTGTATCTGCTTCTATGCTAGCTGAATAGGTAGTTCAAACTTCTACCTTCAGAGATAACAAGAAACACCACGAAGGTGCCGATGGGACGCGGAGCACCAATACCCCGCCACTCTCCGGACAACCATCACCACCACCACCCTAAGCCCCTGACGCCACTCGATAGTCATTTCATCAAGCATAGGTGGGGGAGGGCGGGAGCTGACAGAAATTTCAAACTTCAAACTTCAAATACTATATTACTCAAAGACAGTAGGTTAAGGTTCCCATTGGATATGTTTAACCCTTAAACTCCCGCACCCTGTCCACCAGCATCCTGCATTGTCAACCATGCTAGCAAAGAGAAAATCCAACCCTTTTGATTCCTTCACCCTATCCACCAGATTCCTGCAGGATGTTGGCGGATAGGGTGAGGGAATCAAAGGGTTAAGTTTTTGCAGTTGGTGGATAGGATACAGGCGTCAAAAGGTTAATGGATAGTTGTTTGGTACTCTTAATGCATGATACAAGTTTATTCCAAA
Source organism: Monoplex corrugatus (assembly GCA_030674185.1). Classification (NCBI taxonomy): domain Eukaryota; kingdom Metazoa; phylum Mollusca; class Gastropoda; order Littorinimorpha; family Ranellidae; genus Monoplex; species Monoplex corrugatus. The sequence continues at coordinate 160,440,430 of CM060305.1, forward strand.
GCAGATGACCCATAACACAAAAATCACAGAAGTTATAAAAATAAATTACAACGAAATATTGACTTTTATTTATCAACTGGTCAAGCGTCTTACAAAGAGGGAGAATGCGAATACGTAAACGAATACGGATGGGTTATTTCATAAAAGGCCTGTGCTTCCTGTGAAGAGGTGTGTTTTACATGTACAGTATAATCAACGACAGTCAAATTCACAAAACATAGATATGTACAATTAATTACATTATCAAACAACTGTTTTAGAATATTACATAGCCTACATAGCCAACACATAGAGTATAGTTAAAGACAAAAACTGCGCAGTTAATCTACATAAGTTTAGAAAGTATCGCTATATGAAAACGAATTACAAACATTCTCACCATCATTATCATCATCGTCGTTGTCGTCGTCATCATCATCACCACCACCATCATCATCATCGTCATCATCTTCATCGTCGTCGTCGTCGTCATCATCATCATCGTTACAATGATAACCATCTTTATAACATGTTATTGTTATTACTATTACTTTTACTATGATGACAACGACGACGACGACGACGATGACGATGATGATGATGATGATGATGATGATGATAATGATGATATTACTACTGCTACTACCACCATTGCTAATGATGCTGCTATTGCAAGTACTACTACTACTACAACAACTATTATTACAACATGTACTACTGGTACTATTACTGCTACTACCACTACTACTACTACTACTACTACTACTGATGAGATGATGATGATGATGATGATGATAGTACTACTGCTACTACCACCACTGCTAGTGCTGCCGCTACTGCTAGTATCACTACCACTACTACTACTACTGATGATGATGATGATGATGATGATGATGATGATGATGATGATGACGACGACGACGACGACGATGACGACGACGACGACGATGATGATAATGATGATGATGACGACGACGATGATGATGAAGAAGAAGAAGATGATGATAGATGATAAAAATAAGAACAAGAACTCACACGACAGGTGTGTATTCTTTGGCAATCCCTTCTTCCGCCAAGCACAGTTTGCCCACGGCGCTGTGGACAGACACAGCACGACGGACAATTGGAGTCAGTTTGTTGTCTCCCTTTATGCATTATCATGTCAGTAACATCACACTGATGTATATTTGTTATAGGCCAACATTTAGTCGTTGTATTTGTTTCGTGTGTAACGTGTAATTCAAGGAACGTATTTAAGAATTGGTTGAAATTAAACTTTTTTTTTCCAGCATGAAATTCTGGCTATTTTCTCACGGTAAGAACGTGGCCATAATGATGGCGCCACAATTTCTCTTTTTCACTGGTGTATACTTGCTATAGGTCTACATTTAGTCGTTGTATTAGTTTCGTGTGTAACGTGTAACATAAAGGATGTATTTCAGAATTGTTTGAAATTAAACGTTTTGTTTCAAGCATGAAATGCTAGCTATTTTCTCATAGAAAGAACGTTGCCATAGGTATGGCGCCATATTTTCTCTTTTTCCTTGTTCTTCGTTTGTTTATGCCTATTCTTTTTTCAATACGTATGTGTCGATTTGCATGTCAGAGTGGATTTCTGATATAACGTTTTCTACTAGGATCAGGAATTCGGAAAATACGTAACAAATTTGTACTATTTTAGAGACAGACTATACGTATAATTGTTCAAATATCATGAAGAGGAGATGGGAATATATGTATAATGATTCAACAACTACGGTGAAAAATACGTATAACTCTTCAAGGATTAGGATGAGACTGTGAAAGTACGTAGAATAGTTCAACTGCTAAGGTGAGAAGCTCCTATCAATTTTCAATTTTAATTTCAATTTCTCAAGATGTCTCCGCACTCGGAATGAATTCCATATAATAATAATAATAATAATTACAATATTTATATAGCGCAAAATCTTGATAAAATCAAATCTAAGCGCTGAAGCAGACACACACGCACGCACGCCCGCACGCACGCACGCACGCACACGCACGCACACACACACACACACACACACACACACACACACACACGCATGGCTATAAATGGGGAGAAAGAATAAAAGCAATAAAAGCAAGAATAAAAGCAATGGAAAATTATAGAGAGCATAGCATATACAATTATATATTATAACCATGTGATTCCCCTCCGAGCGGAGACAGGCTGCAGAGGGGGGGGGGGGGGGGGTTGAGTGAGGTTAGCATTTTATGCGGAGGAGAAAAGGTGAGTTTTGAGAGCGGACTTGAAGGAGACAAAAGTAGGTTGCTGACGGACTGAGAGAGGAAGTTTGTTCCAGGAGAGTGGACCAGAAACAGAGAAGGCTCGTGGACCATAGGTATTGAGCTTAGTGCGTGGAAAGCGAAAAGTGAGAGGATCGGAGGCAGAGCGGAGGATACGTGAGGGAACATAGATCTCAAGTAGGCTTGACAGGTAATCGGGGGCTGCGTTATTGAAGCTTTTGTAGCACATGGTGTCTAGTTTGTACTGTATACGCTTTGATACTAACGTTGCAGGTGCCATGTGATGGAGAAGACCCAGAACGATCACGGCACAAGCCTTACCCCCCCCTTAAGCCTGCACATAAACCCACAAGCTGGCCAGGTCTTGAGGTCCTACCTAGATAGTGCCATAACCCTGGGGTCTTAGGGGAGTGAGGTGGCAGAGATCTCAACTTTTCCCGTGGCTAGCACCACGACAGCGGCGCCCAGCCCCTCTCCTTCGCTTCAAATGAATATTCATATTCACATAATTATTCTTTTTACCAAGACTTCAGAAAGGCAAGAAAGCTAATTGGCTTTCAAGGGGCGGGACCTGGGAAGTCAACCTATCTCTCCAATGTTTTATACCAAGGTAGCCGGCAATGCCCTGCTCTTCACGATTTTCAACTGCCGTGGGATTTTTAGCGTGCGCAGCGAGAAGGCACACGGGACCGACTCGTTTTTCGTCCCCTTCCGAAGGACTTAACGTTCAGTTGGATTTTCCGGTCAAACTATGGAGAAAAGTCGTGGCCTCTAAGGGGAGCGAACCCTGGAAAAATCGAGGTTTCTAGAGGAACGAATCCTGGGAAGTTCCTACCAATTACTATGATGAGGAGGTAGGAAGATACACATAACAGTTAAACTACAAAGGTGAGATATACTTGGAGACTAGCCCAGAACACACAGAAGTAGAAACCCTTTATATCTACCGTACACACCAATAGCATAATTTGCAGTAGATAAGTAAGTATGAAGATGAGGAGACTGGAAAATACGTAGGCCTATAACAGTGAATTACTAGGATGAAGAGGTCGGGAAATGACTATAGTAGTTAAGGAAGTACTTAGGATAAGAAGGCTGGAAAATACGTAGGCCTGTAAAAAGTTCAACAACTAGAATGATGAGTTAGGAAAATAACTATAATACTTCAACTACTAGCATCACCACTAACATTCATGCACAGTCTTCTCTGACACTGGTCACGTGGAACGTGACAAATCACTTCCTGTTTGGTGTTTCCTGTATTCTGCTAAAGCATTGCACACTCCTACCTACTACTTTATTGGTCACGTAAACTTGTTTATCTCTCTCGTGATTAATTGAATTACGTAGTAGTCATCACTTATACATACATACATTGGGGGATGAGGAGATGGGAAAGGTATAGCATAAAAATCTAAGTGTCAACAATTTGTAGCATAAAAACATTGAACAGTAAGAGCATTCGTATATCATAAAAATACATAATCGTCGTTTAAAGTGGGTGTGCTCGTGTGCGCGCGCGAGCACACACACACACACACAGACACGCATATTCAGCACATACACACACGCACGAATACACACACACACACCACACACACACACACACACACACACACACACACGCACACACATGCACACACACACAAATTAAAGAACGAACGAACACACATACAAACACACACATACATACACAAACACACACACACACACACACACACACACACACACACACACACATACCTACATACACACAAACATCAGCGTTAAATCACATGCATATCATGAATGATAACGCATTTATTAAACTTTCTGATTTTCAATCAAACCAAAAAATCACACACACACACAGACACACACACAGACACAGACACACACACACACACACACACACACACACACACACACCACAGAGAGAAACACACACACACACACACACACACACACACACACACACACACACACACACACACACACACACACACACACACACACACACACAAACAAAGTCAACATTTCTCTCCAAAACTATTTCTGTAATCTTACATTGTGTAAGTAAAGTTTTATCACACGTTTTTGGTTTTTTGTTTGTTTGTTTGTTTGTTTTGTTTTTTGTTTGTTTGTTTTTGTTTTGTTTTGTTTTTTTACTGACAAACGTTTTCCTCAAAAACCTTAAGGTGGCTCATGACATCCGTATCTGATTCGTTGTTCGTAAGATACAGCATGTGCTCACAAATTAGTTTGCGAAATCGTGGACGATACGGGAAGTGCCGACGTGACGTGTATTCCACACTGCAGGTTGTTTTCAAATATACAACCAGAAATGGAAGTGAAACAATGTCGATTCATTCCATGTAAACAATACAGAGCTAATATAGGATTTCCCAGAAATTATAATTTTAATCTAATTTCAGTATCGCCCACACAGAGGATCTGTCAAGCAGGCTGAATCTGACTCTCTAAGTGATAATTTTTTAACCTTTCGACTCCCGCACCCTATCCACCAACTGCGAAAACTTAATCCTTTGACTCCTTCAGCCTATCCACCAATTTCGTCATTACCTACGTTAAAGGGACATAATCCAGTATGCATTTCTAAAACGACTGTAACTATGACTTCGCCTTGTTTAAAAACAATTGTATTAGGGCTCCCTGAAATACATGTAATATGACTGATGTGTTATAAGGAGCATTTAGGACAATCTATACTCAGACATATATGATATTATATCTAATACGGAAAATCAACATCCGGTTTAAAAAAAAAAAGCAAGTAAATGCAGTACCACAACCTTAATGGCATTGGAAGCAGGTGGTATAAACCTCACCGCTTTTTCTGTCTGTTTGTTTTTGATAACGATTCCTATTTCTCTCCCTTATTGTTTCACCTTCCCCAATTTTGATCAAGTCAGTTACCCATTCATATCTGACGCACTGGAAGTCACACGCACCAAGTTTCACAGTATATGTGGTGTACAACGTTTCTTTTGTTTTATCTTTCAACTGATATCTTCTTGAGTGTCAGGGGGAGACGGTCAACAGTGAGCTGGAATGCCTGAAGAGGAGAAATGCCGTGTATATGTGACGTTAAGGGTCTCTTTCACACTCTCAATCCAGGTCTTATTTCGTGTGCCTCTGGCCTCAAATCCTTGTCTCTTTGAGCAAGCTGGTGGACTGCGTCCTGGTCAGATCATTTCATTCTCTGCTGATGAATACGATGGTGGGCTGGTGTTGTTCCCCGGTGATGTTGGTTCCCACTATGTATCTGATCTAGGTGTTGAAGGAGATCATCTCAGGTCTGGTCTTGTTGACAAAACTTCTTATTTGTTGGCAAAACTTCTTATTTGTTGACAAAACTTCTTATTTGTTGGCAAAACTTCTTATTTGTTGACAAATAAAACTTCTTATTTGTTGACAAAACTTCTCATTTGTTGGCAAAACTTCTTATTTGTTGACAAAACTTCTTATTTGTTGGCAAAACTTCTTAAATAACGTATCTCAAAGATGATAATTCTATGCTCCAGGGTTTGGTCAGGGTCCAAGTTTGGCATTAGTATGTCAGGATGAAAATAGATTTGATAAATTTGGCTTTTGTTTCGACAGGAATGTTGGGGGTATTTCAGAGGTGGAGTAAGTTTATATCTGACACTGTTTGTTGTCTGGACTCCTTGTGTCTGCCGTCTTCAGTGAAAATGCTGCTGAAGTATTTCAATCCACTCATTTGTTGGAAATTAGCGCTACTGATATTGTTAAGGTTGTCTGGTACTCTGCGAGATCTTCATCGTCTCGGATTTGCTGATGCTGGTTATCATGCTCTACTTTTCACAAGTGGTATTCAATTTGATTTCGTGTTCATGTATTCTTCCACTTCTTTCCTATGTCTCAGTTCTGCGCCATTTTGACTGGTAACGGAGTAGGATAATTTATTATAATGCTATGATGATGCATAACGATGGGGATGATAATCATGATGGTATGGAGTTTCATCAAGGATTGTGACTGCGTGATAGGGATGTGTTCTACACTTCCTTTCACAATATATCCCGGTGTCAAACAGGCCTGAGAGATACAGACACCTGTGGTCTTGGTCAGGAAATTTGAACTTTATCATCAATGAGGCATCCGTGAAGTAATTGAAACTCGACTGTGTGATCACAGCTCTTTCAAACGAGTTTATAGCACGCCCCACACTCTTTGTGTTCTCTCTCTCTCTCTCTCTCTCTCTCTCTCTCCTCTCTCTCTCTCTCCTCTCTCTCTCTCTCTCTCTCTCTCTCTCTTTCTCTGTGTATGTGTGTGTGTGTGTGTGTGTGTGTGTGTGTGTGTGTGTGTGTGTGTGTGTGTGTGTGTGTGTTCGTTCGTCGCAGAACAGCTAACGTCCTTAATGATAATGCTGTTCAGTACGTGATAAGTTTGACCGGTTCACAAATTTGAGTTTTGCTTTGTTTCGCTTTATGTGTGTGTGTGTGTGTGTGTGTGTGTGTGTGTGTGTGTGTGTGTGTGTGTGTGTGTGTGTGTGTGTGTGTGTGTGTGTGTGTGTGTGTGTGTGTGTGTGTGTGTGTGCTTGTTTGTGTTGTGTTGTGTTGTGCTGTGTCGTGTCGTGTCGTGTCGTGTCGTGTCGTGGTGTGGTGTGGTGTGGTGTGTCGTGTCGTGTCGTGTCGTGTCGTGTCGTGGTGTGGTGTGGTGTGGTGTGGTGTGGCGTGGCGTGGCGTGTTGTGTTGTGTTGTGTTGTGTTGTGTTTGTTGTGTTGTGTTGTGTGTTGTGTTGTGTTGTGTTGTGTTGTGTTGCGTTGCGCTGCGCTGCGCTGCGCTGCGTTGCGCTGCGCTGCGCTGCGCTGCGCTGCGCTGTGCTGTGCTGTGCTGTGTTGTGCTGTGCTGTGCTGTGCTGTGCTGTGCTGTGCTATGCTGTGCTGTGCTGTGCTGTGCTGTGTTGTGCTGTGCTGTGCTGTGCTGTGCTGTGCTGTGTTGTGCTGTGCTGTGTGTGGTGTGTGTGGTGTGGTGTGTGTGTTGTGTTGTGTTGTGGGTGGTGTGTTGTATTATATTGTATTCTGGAGGTGGTGGTGGTATGTGTGTATGTGTGTGTGTGTGTGTGTGTGTGTGTGTGTGTGTGTGTGTGTGTGTGTGTGTGTGTCTGTGTGTGTGTCTGTGTGTGTGTGTGTGTTACGCTTAAACCATAAACTTATTCATTTCAGTAAGCAAATGTATTGCTTCTTTCATGAAATAAGCAAACAAACGTTATGCCTATTTCATGAAATACGTAAGTTCATAGGTTAAGCGTAACACATATACAGATATATGTATGTATATACGTGTGTGTGTTTGTGTATGCGCGAGCGTGTGTGTGTGTGAGTACATGTGTATGCGTGTGTGTATGTGTATGAGCACGCGCGTGTGCCCGCATGTGTCTGTACAATATTTAACAACACTATAATACTGTCAAAAAGACTAACTTCAAAGTCAGGATCACACGGAATATTTCTTCATTAACAACATTCAGAGAAAATGATAGATTAAATGATCAAAACAGACTTACCCATCGCCAAGAAGACTGCACTTGATCTGTTTTCCAGACATGGAGTTGAGTGGACGCTGACTGACTTTGGTTTCGTTATGTCCTGAGTGGTCAACACAGAACTGCAGTGGAAAAGTGTCACTAACACTTGACCAGTGAGACGTCACAGAACAGCTTAACGTCCTTACTGATAATGCTCTTCAGTACGTGATAATTTTGACCGGTTCGCGAATGTGTGTTTTGCTTCGTTTCGCCATATAAACAAAACTTGTCGTTGTAAGACGAAATCCAAACAAGTGTGACTGCCCGCGTTCAAGCAAACAGGAACCAGGAAAAAAAACTCGAAAAAAAGAATAAGAACGCGTATTTAATACAACAAGACAAGACGCGCAAATTTTCTTTTCTCACACTGGAGGGAGCAGCAGGGAAGTTTCAGTCTTTTTCTCCTAATTTTTGTATCTGGTGTTTGTTTGTTTGTGATCTTTACGCTTGACAAAGGCCAGTTGGCCGAAAATTTGCGCCTGTCTTGTCTTGTTGTATTAAACATCGCGTTCTTCTTCTTTTATCGTGGTTTTTTTCTTCTGGTTCTTGTCGCTGTAAGACTAATGCTGACCGACTGTCGTTTTCGAATTTGTGTTTTGCTTTGTTTCGCCTTGCAAATAAACAAAACGTGTCGCTGTAAGACTGTTGTTGACAGACTGCGTTTGCCTGTCGTCGGCCTGTACCAGGATCAGGCAAGCTGTACACATACAACTCGGTCATATCCGTGTAGTGACATGCCACAGGAAACCACGGGTCGTCTGGAAATTTGGGGTTTGCTATGTCTGACTGTGTGAACTTTGGATGACTTTTGTTCATCTTGATGATGATGATGATGATGATGATGATGATCGAGAGACGACGACGACGACGACGACGACGATGTGATGATGATGATGATAATGATGATGATGACGATGATGAACGACGACGACGACGACGACGACGACGACGATGATGATGATGATGATGATGATGAT
>CM060305.1:160454209-160466709 GCA_030674185.1 Monoplex corrugatus
CTGAACCATTCAACTTCCCTGAAATACGTTTCATCAGACTCAGAAAGGTTTTCCAATGCAGCAGCATCTGATTAGTTGATGACTGGCGTTTCTTCTGTACTAGCACAGTCATTTGCGTAAAGAATAAACAAGACAGGCGATTGCATTGTGCCTTGAGGAGCTTCGTTAGACAATAAATTCATGAACAGTCGATGTTATAGAACGCTTACGGATAGACTGATCTAGAGAAATATGGAAACATCAATGATCCAGAGAAAGAGCTTAATTAAAGAGATATTAGAAAATCGTTCTCAGTACATCTAGAATTTAAAAAATAAAAACTTCATTCACACTTTAAGAAATATCATCATTCATCAAAAGACAAAGAGAGAGAGAGAAAGAAACATGACAACTGAATGACTATACTATTGTACATTTCTTTAAGCAGCACCACGTATTTGAAGACGAGGTATGACGAGGATGAATGACGACTCTCACAGACTCCAAAAACACTTGACGTACGTGTTCCTGTGTCAAGGACGAGCACTCGAAGTAACACTTGGCACCGATGGAACGTGCTACATCCCTCCCTTGTTTGTAAGAGACCGGCTGAGAATCTTTTGAGGTTGTCTCTTGTTGCGTCTGCTGCTCCGTGTCGCGTCGAAGGTCCAGTTTCGTGCCCACAAGTACCACGGGGACATTAGGTCCGTCGCTACGGACCTCTGGAAACCACTGGAAAGAGAGAGAGAGAGTATTTAAATTTTCTTGTATAAAAAAACGGATAAGGGTTGGCCTTTACTTATCTTTAGTGGTCTATGAGAGAGAGGTTTTAGAAGAGGAGTTACGTGTTAGACCGCAGAAGGACATACCGAAGTCTCGACCTGGACGCAGCCTGGCCCCCTTAGAGTGTCAGGAATTAAGGGCCGAAACTTGCAGGGGTTTGTCTTCTGAGGACCTTCTGCTGTCCGGCTCTCCCCAGACTTTCTTGCTACGGATACGCCTCATCTTTTCTAAAAGCCAGATTTTGCTTCCTCTTCCTTAAAGAGATTCTGGTACTTAGACACCTCAGCTTCCCTAAAGGCCAGCATCAGCTTTTGTCTTTAAAGAGGTATGGTACTTAAGACACCTCAACAGAGTGAGTAGATGTCGCGCCAGCAGGCAGCAAAAGTGTGTGTGGTGTTTTACAGTGATTTTATCGTGGTTCTATTTGATTTTATGCATTGAATTTTGTATCAGTTTGTTGCTTTTAAATCCCGACACACGGTGATGTAAATATTTTTTTAAAATTTTGAATATTTTACCAGATAATCTGATTTCAAAGTTTTTACACCTCTTTTCATCATTTTAATTCAGCCGCTCAAGTCGGACATTTTATCTGTGAACTGTGTTTACATTTTAGCCTACTGTGTTCGCCCAACGCTACAGCTTTCCCAAACCTTTGTGTTCTCTGCAAGTATCTTGCTCTCCTGACTGGCTCGCAATTATGGACCCTTCTTTTATAAAACAAATTGGACTGACACTTTTTAAATACAGCAAGTGCTACCTCGGTGGAGGCGTCTACCAGCGCATACGAACACTGGGGCTGTGTCCTAAGCCCCGCACTGCGCGATCCTGTCGTGGTGGACGTCTCCACCGACTTTGGCACAATCTGCCTCCTGCTGTGCCAGTCCGACACCACTCTTCTGCTTCTTCGTCTCCTCCACTGCCCCTGCACTCGACCTTGCTGCTGCAAACTTCGTCTCCTCCTCTGCCGTCTTCGCCTTCGTCTTCTGTCCCGCCGGTGCCGCCTTCACCTTCTGTCCCACCGGTGCCGCTTTCATCTTCTGTCCCGCCGGCGCTGCCCTCGTCTTCTGTCCCGCTGGTGCTGCCTTTGTCTTCTGTCCCGCTGGTGCCTCCTTCGTCTTCTGTCCCGTCGTTGCTGCCTTCGTCTTCTGCCCCGCTGGTGTCTCCTTCGTCTTCTGTCCCGTCGGTGCTGCCTTCGTCTCCACCTCGGCCGCCGCATTGTGATAAACTAAAACTATGCCTTTTTAACGCTCAGTCAACATGCACTGATGGCAAAGCTGATGTCATTGCTGACTTTATCGCAGATGAGCATGTTGACATTGCTTTTATTACCGAAACATGGCTTAACCCCCTTGGTCATGAACCTATACATGTGAGTCTCACTCCGAGTGGTTACAGGCTTGCTTCTTTCCATCGCTCATCCCGAGGTGGTGGTATCGCCATCCTCTACAACGACTCACTCCATTCCCGCCTGTCTTTCTCGCAGTCTCTGCCTTTCTCCCATCCTTCTTTCGAGCACGTTGAAGTATCCTTCCAATCCACCCCTCACCCCATCACCTTCTCCTGTGTCTATCGACCTCCACCTAGCTCTGCCAACAAGCTCACCACATCTATGTTTCTCTCTGACTTTGATCAACTTCTTGATTACTACTGTCTCTTACCTGGAAATCTCATCATTCTAGGTGATATCAATGTCCACTATGACAACACTCACCGTTATGACACAAGACATATCATCAACTCTCTGTCCAATCACAATATGACTCAACACATTTCTGAACCAACCCATCAAAAAGGTCACATTCTTGACTGGATCATTTCTCGTGATCACCAAAATTCCGCTACTGACAACTGCTTAGTTCTTTCTACCCGTCTAACTTCAGCCCTTCCATCTGACCACTCTGCAATTCTCTGTTCTCTCGACATTTCTCCTCCTTCCCGTACCATGCGCACAGTGACTCGACGCAATCTCAAATCTATCGACCTCTCCACATTTCCATCTGATGCCTCCCGTCTCCTTTCTGAAAAGTCACATAACCTTGCCGATGAATTCTATACTACTCTCCACCATCTTCTGGACACTCATGCTCCAGCCACAACCCGTCTTTACCTGACCGCCCCCCTACCCCCTGGCTCACTCATGAGATCGCCTGTGCAAAACGTGCCCGCCGCAGAGCAGAGCGCCGCTGGCGCAAATCCAAACTCACTGTACACAGGCAACTTTTCCAAGCCTCTAAAACAAAAGTATCCACCCTCATTGCATCAGCAAAAACAAGCTATTTCCAAACCAAAATCCTGAATGCCTCTTCTTCAAAAGAACTCTTTACAACCATGAATCATCTCCTTGGCACACGAAAAGATTTACCTCTCCCAACAAAACATACAAATGAAGAACTCCCATCTGTATTCTCCAACTATTTCACCACCAAAATACAAACTCTTCGTGACAGGCTTGACAGGACACCCTGTCAACCATGCCCACCTGACCCTTCCTTCTCTGGCACACCTCTTACTACTTTTACCCCAGTCTCACAAGAAGAAATTCTCAACACAATCAGATCCATGTCGTTCAAAACCTGCGAACTAGATCCTCTTCCAGGTTCTCTCTACGCCGACTGTCTCCCTAATCTCCTCCCATTCATCACTGACATCATCAACACTTCTCTTCAAACTGGAACTGTCCCTGATTCTTTCAAGTCTGCTATTGTTCACCCTCTCCTCAAGAAACACAATTTAGATCCAAATGAACTGAAAAATTACCGGCCTATCTCTAATCTCTCTTTCTTGTCAAAACTCCTTGAAAAAGTCGTCCTCAACCAGCTGAACTCTCACCTGTCTGCCAACAATCTCCTCAATCCTTTCCAGTCAGCCTACCGCCAGTGCCATAGCACTGAAACTGCCCTACTACACATTCTCAACAATCTCCTCCTTGCAACTGATACTGGCAAAGTCTCTCTCCTCACACTCCTTGATCTGTCTGCAGCCTTTGATACCATTGATCATGGTATTCTCCTTTCTAGACTTCATCATACTTTTGGCATCTCTGACATTGCTCTGTCTTGGTTCATTTCATACCTATCCAACAGAAAACAAACCGTTCTCATCAATGGCACTTACTCTCAACCTGCATACCTGACCTGTGGTGTTCCACAAGGATCTGTCCTTGGCCCTGTTCTTTTCACTCTTTACACCTCCCCCCTGTCCACCATCATCAATTCCCATTCTATAAAACACCACTTCTATGCTGATGACACCCAACTTCAAGACAGTGACTCACCTGATAATATACAGCGCCTGTTGACTCGCACCACTGAGTGTTACTCGGACATTAAGAACTGGATGACACACAATAGACTTCAGCTTAATGACGACAAAACAGAAGCTATCCTCATTGGCACCCGTCAGAAACTTTCTCAGCTGCCTCCTCTTTCTCTCCCATTATGTAACACATCAGTCCCAATTTCTGATTCAGCTAAAAACCTTGGTGTCTGCATTGACTCTACCCTCTCCATGAACAACTTTGTTTCTCAAACTGCCAGATCCTGCTACTATCATCTCCATCGTATAAGGCTGATCAGGAAGTATCTCTCTGTCGAAACAACTGCAAAACTCGTTCTCTCCTTCATAATGTCTCGCATTGACTATTGCAATTCACTCCTGTCTGGTCTTCCTGCCTCCACCATTCACATCCTACAGCGCATTCAAAACAATGCTGTACGCCTTGTACTCAAAAAGAAAAAAGCTGACCACATATCTCCTCTCCTGGCACAACTTCACTGGCTCCCTGTATCAAAGCGCATACAGTACAAACTAGACACCATGTGCTACAAAAGCCTCAATAACGCAGCCCCCGATTACCTGTCAAGCCTACTTGAGATCTATGTTCCCTCACGTTCCCTCCGCTCTGCCTCCGATCCTCTGACTTTTCGCTTTCCACGCACTAAGCTCAATACCTATGGTCCACGAGCCTTCTCTGTTTCTGGTCCACTCTCCTGGAACAAACTTCCTCTCTCAGTCCGTCAGCAACCTACTTTTGTCTCCTTCAAGTCCGCTCTCAAAACTCACCTTTTCTCCTCCGCATAAAATCCTAACCCCCCTCTGCAGCCTGTCTCCGCTCGGAGGGAATCACATGGTTATAATATATAATTGTATATGCTATGCTCTCTATAATTTTCCATTGCTTTTATTCTTGCTTTTATTGCTTTTATTCTTTCTCCCCATTTATAGCCATGCGTGTGTGTGTGTGTGTGTGTGTGTGTGGTGTGTGTGTGTGCGTGCGTGTGTGTGCGTGCGTGCGTGCGTGCGTGCTTGCGTGTGTGTCTGCTTCAGCGCTTAGATTTGATTTTATCAAGATTTTGCGCTATATAAATATTGTAATTATTATTATTATTATTATTAACTTCCATAATGGCCAGGTCTAGCTTCCTAGTCATCAAAAAGATACTGGTACATAGACACCTTATCTTCTCTAAGGGCCAGCATTAGTTTCCTTGTTCTTATAGAGATACTAGTATGACTCTGTCCTGTGTGCACTGCTTTCACTAGTTTACTCTGCTACAGGCAATATCTCCAAAGTCCGTGGAATAGTGTATGAATAAATATGCTTAGTATGTAGTTATTTGTAATATTATTGTGCATGGAATTTATTACAAGTGCCGAGATGCTATCTTGAGAACCTGAAACTGAAATTGAAACTTGTGTCCGTGTATGAATGCGCGTAATTTAATGTGAGTGCGTGTCTTGTAAAAATGTAATATGCGGTGAGTCCAAATGTGTAGAGAATAGCGCTTAAATATTAATAGGAACGATTTAATAACAGTCTCACAGTAAATTCTAAGATTTGCTTTTACTCCATGGTTATGTTTTAAAGTACTGTTTTCCTATCCTCCCCGTAAAACTGTCTTCAATGTACTTAGCTCTTTTGTCCGCCTGAAAATGTGTGTCAAATTTTCAATGTGTCTGCCATACTGAGTGCTAAATTTTGATCAGCGGTGTGCATTTATATTCTTAAAGATTTGATTTTTGTAGTGTGTAGTGACGAACTGATGTATCAGTTATAATACTTTTGTCATGTGTTCTTTATTTTGTATGAAGCAATCTTGTGTGATCCACTAGCTGTGCTATCTTTACTTTTGTGGTTTACGAAGTTTAACAATTCTATTTTCATTCCTTTATATTTTTTTATTCCCTGAAAAAGAAAACAAAATTGTGTAAAGGCAGGCAAAAAAGGATTAGTTATCAGTTGCCAGAGATTGACTTGTTTTCTGATTAGCTCGGAATAATGCTATCAATCTGAACTATGCATACGAAGAAACATTCCACTATAGCATGGGTGCGGTAGTCAAGCAGGTAAACAGGAACCAGTAAAAACACGAGAAAAGAATATGGACATGTATTTAATACAACAAGACAAGACAGGCGCAAATTCTCGGCCAACTGGCCTTTGTCAAGCGTAAGATCACAAACAAACACCAGATACAAAAATTAAAGAAAAAGACTGAAACTTTCCTGCTGCTCCGTCCAGTGTGACAAAACACATTATGATGTCATTTCAGTCAGTTTGTTCCTTTTCTCACACTGGATGGAGCAGCAGGGAAGTTTCAGTCTTTTTCTCCTAATTTTTGTATTTGGTGTTTGTTTGTTTGTGATCTTACGCTTAACAAAGGCCAGTTGGCCTAAAATTCGCGCCTGTCTTGTCTGGTTGTATTAAATACACGTTCTTATTCTTTTTTACGTGATTTTTTTTTCTGGTTCCTGTTTGCTTGAACACGGGTAGTCACACTTGTTTTGAATACGGGACCTCAGCTCATCTTCTTATCCAATCCGAAAGACTAGCACCCAGACCACCACTGAAGATCTAACAGAAAGGGAACAAAAATCCTCGTCCAAATACGTGATTCGTACCCACGTTTCTCACGTTCTAGACAGGTGGGTGTTTCAACCACGAAACCAATTCTCCACGGGAGGACAAGAAGAACAGCATGCAGGTTTTTAACTGCTTTGTACATATATTGTGAAAAGTGGGAGGTGGGAGAAAAGGGAGACAATCATCCTTACCGTGTCTTTTACGTGTTTCAGGGTGCTGGGCCGATCCAGTGAAAAGCACAACATAAATAGATCCTGAAAAACAAGCAAACGGCAAGTCTTGAGACGCTAAAGAAAAGATGGTACCTGCTTGTGGAAGCAAAGAAGATTAAGAATACAGGGAATAGCAGAGACGACGGATGGAAGAAAAAGAAACGAAGGGCGGAGGGGCATAGAGCGATCGAAAGAGAGACAGACAGACAGACAGACAGACAGAGACAGAAAGAGACAGAGAGAGACAGAGAGAAAAAGAGAGAGAAAGAAAGACAGACAGACAGAGACAGACATAGAGAGACAGAGAAAGAGGAGAGGGAGGGAGAGAGACAGACAGACAGAGACAGAGAGAGAAAGAGAGACAGAGAAAGAGGAGACAGAGAAGAGAACAGGAGAGAGAGAGAGACAGACAGACAGACAGACAGACAGACAGACAGACAGATCTATGTACACTTGACACATATTTTAGTGATGACCTTCCCACGTGGAAAACGAGGCTGCATTTCATGATGATGGACGATCCGTCGGACAGAACAGACAGACATAATGGCCCTCTATCGCCTGGCATGGGTCTTTATGTGGGATACAAGACCCGTTCTGGAGACGCATGTTCCGGCTGGCCGGTATGTCTGACCAGCACGAAGGGAATATTTGAAATGTGGAGAGAGCATGCAATCCTCTACTCCCTCTCTCGTCCACTGACGCTAATTTGCAGTGATTACCAAGTGTAGAGCGGTCCTCAGCAGGCGCAGCTAGCTATATTATTCGGAGTATCTGTCTCCTTGCCTCTGGTTCAAAAACCTTCTTGGGTTTAAAAATCAATACGAAATCCAAAACTAGTGTGACTGCCCGCGTTCAAGCAAACAGGAACCAGCCCCTTGGCTGTTGGTTTAGGATGTTTTTCTTTCTATTCCAAGGTCCGACCGGATTCGTTGCACTAGGCACGATCCATTTACATCAGCCATACCTCTTGATTAAATATTTTCCCATTCAATCGATCGCATGCTTATATTTTCTCTTACGCATCATTTAATAGGGGGATCCTTTACATTCCAAACACTACACTTCGCTAGTGCTTCATAGTTTTAATTTTAGCCCTGGACCCTCTTCAGAAGAGAACAATAATTATCAATATGGCATGACCACTTTTCAGAATTGCAGAATTCATCTCACTTCCGCTCTGACATTATATTTACTCAGAGACATTATGATGTCATTTTAGTCAGTTTATTCCTTTTCTCACACTAGAAGAAGCAGCAGGGAAGTTCCAGTCTTTTTCTCCTAATTTTTGTACCTGGTGTTTGTTTGCTTGTGATCTTACGCTAGACAAAGGAAAATTTGCGCCTGTCTTGTCTTGTATTAAATACGCTTTGCGTTCTTATTCTTTTTTTCGAGTTTTTTTCTGGTTCCTTAAAAATCAAAGTTGTCCCTCTTTTAGATGAACCAACTTCACAGTGCTGTTGAGTATAGTATAGCATAGCATAGCATAGCATAGCATAGCACAGTATAGTATAGTATAGTATAGTATAGTATAGTATAGTATAGTATAGTATAGTATAGTATAGTAGTATAGTATAGTATAGTATAGTATAGTATAGTATAGTATAGTATAGTATAGTATAGTATAGTATAGTATAGTATAGTATAGTATAGTATAGTATAGTATAGTATAGTATAGTATAGTATAGTATAGTATAGTATAGTAACCCATGGGTTGTGATCCTAACATTTTCTGTAAGCTTAGTGCGAACTTGGTGGTGCCTGTCTTCTTTTCAAATACCTCTACTACACACACAAAACACATACAGTACAAGGGTGCATGTGAAACATTGCATGATTATGACAGATTTTTAGTATGATGTTGTGGCCTAATTCCTGCTGTTTGTGCAGCATTATCTCTTTTAAATTGTTATTAGAATTGCTTTCTTTGGTTCTCTTCTATACTTTACTATACTATGCTATGCTATACTATGCTATGCTATACTATACTATACTATACTATACTATACTATACTATACTATACTATACTATACTATGCTATGCTATACTATGCTATGCTATGCTATACTATACTATACTATACTATACTATGCTATGCTATACTATGCTATACTATACTATACTATACTATACTATACTATGATATACTATGCTATACTATACTATACTATGCTATGCTATACTATACTATACTATACTATACTATACTATACTATACTATACTATACTATACTATACTATACTATACTATGCTATGCTATGCTATACTATGCTATGCTATAACTATACTATACAATACTATACTATACTATACTATACTATGCTATGCTATGCTATGCTATACTAATTACTATACTATACTATACTATACTATACTATACTATACTATACTGTGCTATACTATACTATACTATACTATACTATACTATACTATACTATACTATACTATACTATACTATACTGTGCTATACTATACTGTGCTATACTATACTATACTATACTATACTATACTATACTATACTATACTATACTATACTATACTATATACTATACTATACTATACTATACTATACTGTGCTATACTATACTGTGCTATACTATACTATGCTATGCTATACTATACTATACTATATATACTATACTATACTATAACTATACTATACTATACTATACTATACTATACTATACTATACTATACTATACTATACTATACTATACTATACTGTGCTATACTATACTGTGCTATACTATACTATACTATACTATACTATACTATATACTATACTATACTATACTATACTATACTATACTATACTATACTATACTGTGCTATACTATACTAATATATTATGCTATGCTATGCTATGCTATACTATACTATACTATACTATACTATACTATACTATACTGTGCTATACTATACTGTGTTATACTATACTATACTATACTATACTATACTATACTATACTATACTATACTATACTATACTACTATACTATACTATACTATACTATACTATACTATACTATACTATACTATACTATACTATACTATACTACACTATACTGTGCTATACTATACTATGCTATACTATACTATGCTATACTATACTATGCTATACTATACTATACTATACTATACTATACTATACTATACTATACTATACTGTGCTATACTATACTGTGCTATACTATACTATACTATACTATACTATACTTACATACTATACTATAACTATACATATACTATACTATACTATACTATACTATACTATACTATACTATGCTATGCTATGCTATGCTATGCTATACTATGCTATGCTATGCTGTGCTGTGCTGTGCTGTACTGTACTATACTACATGTATACTATACTATACTATACTATACTATGCTATGCTATGCTAATACTATACTAATACTATACTAATACTATACTAATACTATACTAATACAATACTAAAACTACACTAATACTACACTACACTACACTACACTACACTATACAATATTATACTACACTACACTACACTACACTACACTACACTATACTATACTATACTATATTATACTATACTATACTATACTATACTATACTATACTATACTATACTATACTATACTATACTATAGTATAATATACTATACTACACTATACTATACTATACTACACTATAACGTAATGGAATAAACCAGGCAGCATTGTCTCAGAAAAACATCTTGACCTGCTACGTCACAAAGCTGCGGATTTTCTTTGTCTGTGTGTCTGTCTGTCTGTTTGTCTGTGTGTCTGTTTGTGTGTCTGTGTGTGTCTGTGTGTGTGTCTGTCTGTGTGTCTGTGTGTGTCTATCTGTCTGTCTGTCTGTCTCTCTCTCTCTCTCACATCAACACACACACACACACACAAACACAAACACAAATACAAACACACGAACACATATAACACCACACTCACACACAAGCACACACACACACACTCACACATGCACTGACACACACATATATTATACTGATATACACACACACACTCACACACACAGCATGCAATACATACAAACACACACACGCACACACACACACATACACACACACACACACAAACACACACACATACACACACACTCACACAGACACACACAAACGTACACACCACAAAAAACAGACACACGCACACATACACACCATAACAACAAACACACACAAACAGACACACACACAACAACAACAACAAAAACAAAAACAAAACACAGAAACACACACTCACACACACACCACAACAAACAAACAAACAAACAAACAAACACAACAACACCACAACAACAAACAAACACACACCACAACAAACAAACAAACAAACACACACCACAACAAACAAACACACACACACATCACAACAAACAAACACACACACACACCACAACAAACAAACAAACACACACCACAACAAACAAACAAACACACATCACAACAAACAAACACAACACACACACAACAAACAAACAAACACACACCACAAACAACACAAACAAACAAACCACCACAACAAACAAACAAACAAACACCACAACAAACAAACAAACAAACCACCCACCACACACAAACAAACAACCAAACACCACAACAAACAAAACACACACACACACACACCACAACAAACAAACAAACACACACCACAACAAACAAACAAACAAACACACCACAACAAACAAACAAACAAACACCACAACAAACAAACAAACAAACACACACCACAACAAACAAACAAACACACACACACAACAAACAAACAAACAACACACACCACAACAAACAAACAAACAAACACCACAACAAACAAAACAAACAAACACACATCACAACAAACAAACAAACAAACACACACACACACCACAACAAACAAACACACACACACACCACAACAAACAAACAAACAAACACACACCACAACAAACAAACAAACACACACACACCACAACAAACAAACAAACAAACACACCACAACAAACAAACAAACACACACACACACCACAAACAAACAAACAAACACACACACACACACCACAACAAACAAACAAACAAACACACACCACAACAAACAAACAAACAAACACACACCACAACAAACAAACACACACACACACCACAACAAACAAACAAACACACACACACACCACAACAAACAAACAAACACACACCACAACAAACAAACAAACAAACACACACACACCACAACAAACAAACACTCACCCAACAACAAACAAACACAAACACACACACAACAAACAAACAAACACACACCACAACAAACAAACAAACACACACCACAACAAACAAACAAACAAACACACACCACAACAAACAAACAAACACGCACCACAACAAACGAACAAACAAACAAACACACGTATACACACACATACGACACACCACACACACAGACACATACACATACACACACACACACACACACACACACACACACACACACACAACACACACACACACACATACACACACACACACTGAGGATTTTCTTTGTCTGTCTGTCTGTCTGTCTGTATGTATGTATGTATGTATGTCTTTTGTATTTGGTTTTTTGTTGTTTGTTTGTTTTTTCGTCTAATATCACTCAGTGAAAAGACGTTAAATCAAAGAACGAACGA
>CM060305.1:160474209-160476709 GCA_030674185.1 Monoplex corrugatus
TTCTGTGGCCATTAAAGTGGCGTAGAAAATGAGACGAAAAAAAAGGTGAGCACTAAGGTAACCTCCCTGAGTGCAATGATCCTAAAAAAAATATTTTTAAATGATTCTCTGTAGTATCACAGTCCACCCACCATGAATAGATAGATTGCTAAGATTCTCTGTAGTCTCACAGTCCACCCACCATGAATAGATAGATTAATAAGAATCTCTGTAGTATCACAGTCCACCCACCATGAATAGATAGATTGATAAGATTCTCTGTAGTCTCACAGTCCACCCACCATGAATAGATAGATTAATAAGATTCTCTGTAGTCTCACAGTCCACCCACCATGATTAGATAGATTAATAAGATTCTCTGTAGTCTTACAGTCCGTCCACAATGAATAGATAAATTAATAAGATTCTCTGTAGTCTCACAGTCCACCCACCATGAATAGATAGATTGCTAAGATTCTCTGTAGTCTTACAGTCCACCCACCATGAATAGATAAATTAATAAGATTCTCTGTAGTCTCACAGTCCACCCACCATGATTAGATAGATTAATAAGATTCTCTGTAGTCTCACAGTCCGTCCACAATGAATAGATAAATTAATAAGATTCTCTGTAGTCTCACAGTCCACCCACCATGAATAGATAGATTGCTAAGATTCTCTGTAGTCTTACAGTCCACCCACCATGAATAATAAATTAATAAGATTCTCGTAGTCTCACAGTCCACCCACCATGAATAGATAGATTAATAAGATTCTCTGTAGTATCACAGTCCACCCACCATGAATAGATAGATTGATAAGATTCTCTGTAGTCTCACAGTCCACCCACCATGAATAGATAGATTGATAAGATTCTCTGTAGCCTCACAAGTACACCCACCATGAATAGATAGATTGATAAGATTCTATGTAGTCTTACAGTCCACCCACCATGAATAGATAAATTAATAAGATTCTCTGTAGTCTCACAGTCCACCCACCATGAATAGATAGATTAATAAGATTCTCTGTAGTATCACAGTCCACCCACCATGAATAGATAGATTGATAAGATTCTCTGTAGTCTCACAGTCCACCCACCATGAATAGATAGATTGATAAGATTCTCTGTAGCCTCACAAGTACACCCACCATGAATAGATAGATTGATAAGATTCTCTGTGCTCTCACAGTCCACCCACCATGAATAGATAGATTGATAAGATTCTCTGTGCTCTCACAGTCCACCCACCATGAATAGATAGATTGATAAGATTCTCTGTGCTCTCACAGTCCACCCACCATGAATAAATAAGATAAATAGTAAGGTATGATCCTCTGTACTCACGCTGTCCCACATAGTCCACAATAGACAGATAAAATAAGGTGTGATTATCTGTACTCACACAGGCCATCATAAATAAGATAAATAAATAAGGTATGATTCTCTGTATGATTCTCTGTACTCACACAGTCCATCATAAATAAGATAAATAAATAAGGTATGATTCTCTGTATGATTCTCTGTACTCACACAGTCCATCATAAATAAGATAAATAAATAAGGTATGATTCTCTGTATGATTCTCTGTACTCACACAGGCCATCATAAATAAGATAAATAAATAAGGTATGATTCTCTGTATGATTCTCTGTACTCACACAGTCCATCATAAATAAGATAAATCTATAAAGTATGATTCTCTGTACTCACAACATACAGATAAATAAGATATGATTCTCTGTACTCAAACAGTTGGTACACAGTCCACAATAAATAGATAAATGAGGTATAGGTATGATATTGTGTATTCACACAGGCCATCATGAATATGACATAAATAAGTAAGGTATGATTTTCTCTACTCATACAGGTAAATAAGGTATGATTTTCTGTACTCACACAGTTGGCACATAGTCACAATAAATAGATAAATATGGTATAATTCTCTGTAGTCACACAGGCCATCATAAATAAGACAAATATATATAATGTGATTCTCTGTAGTCACACAGGACATCATAAATAAGATAAATAATAAGGTATGATTCTCTGTACTCACACAGGTCATCATAAAGACAAAAACTAAATAAGGTGTGATTTTCTGAATTCATACATATCATCATAAATAAGATAAATAAATAAGGTATAATTTTCTGAACTCACACAGGCGGTCATCATAAATAAGAAAAATAAATAAGGTATAATTATGTGGACTCATACATATCATTATAAATAAGATACATAGATAAGGTATGGTTTTCTGTACTCACACAGGCCATCATAAATAAGATAAATAGCAAGGTATGATTCTCTGTATGATTGTATGCACTCACACAGGTCATCATAAACAAGATAAATAAATAAGGTATGATTCTCTGTACTCACACAGGTAATAAATATGATAAATAAATAAGGTATGATTCTCTGTACTCACACAGGACATCATAAATAAGATAAATAAATAAGGTATGATTATCTGTACTCACACATGTCATCATAAATAAGATAAATAACAAA
>CM060305.1:160481709-160509209 GCA_030674185.1 Monoplex corrugatus
CTTGTGATATGTAATAAGTGTAGAAGAGCAATGACTAGCTGTAAGATAGATCCAGTGAGACCCAATACTACAATCTTTGAGTTATAAAGTGTTTTGAAGTTTGACGTTTGAAATTTATCCAGTGTTGGAAAGATACAGTAGGATGAGAAAGACGATAAGCACCGCCTTCACAATGATGGTCCAGAGAAAAGCCGAGGTGTCTATCACCTCATCTTTTTATTAGGACTTCCGGCTCGGGGAGAGTCTTTACCTCTACCCCTCGGTCAGTTTTGCTCGCTGGACATAATCAATCTGCCAGACCAAAATTGTCCCACTGAGAGAAAGGATCATCATCATCATCATCATCATCATCATCATCATCATCATCATCATCATCATCATCATCATCATGTGCCCTGCCGCATGGCGTTGGCGATCATGGCCCTCCATACAAATATATCCCTTGTCGGTGCAAGTACGTCTCTCGCCGTCTCTGTCCTTAGCCCCCTGCAAGTCTTGTCAAATATTTGCTCCCTGGGTCTACCTGTGCTCTCTTTCCCTCCAGCTTTCCTGTAAAGGAGCATCGTCGGATCATTTCTTAACTGATGGACAGACAGGGACGACTACCACACCTTCTGTCCACGAAGTAGCAGGGGATACTGATGAGGCTCCGCCTCGGCCACGACCGGCTCAACGCACAAGTTTAACCTTTGACCCCTGCACCCTATCCACCAACTGCAAACACTTAACCCTTTGACTCCCGCACCCTATCCACCAACTGCAAAAACTTAACCCTTTGACTCCCTCACCCTATCCACCAACTGCAAAAACTTAACCCTTTGACTCCCTCACCCTATCCACCAGCTTCCTGCGGGAAGCTGGTGGATAAGGTGAGGGAGTCAAAGGGTTAAGTTTTTGCTTTGGTAGCATGGTTGACAATGAAGGGTGCAGGAGGCAAAGGGTTAAACTGACGCCTGTCATCAACCTGCTCTTGCGGTGGAGCGAGAGGACCAGACAACTGAATGTCATCTCCATGAAGTAGAACGACAGGAGGTATGGCTGACTGCAACTCCGCTGACCAACAAGTCTATGGCAGCCCGTAGGAACAAAACTGTAAAGAATCACATTTGTCACCAATTATGGCCTGATCCTGTAAACGGTGACCGAAAAGAACAAGTCCCAGTAAAGGCAGGGAGAGAGAAATCTTCTCCTTAACGTCAGGGCTAATTGGACTCAAGCTCTGATATCTTGAGTTCAATCCCAGCCCGCAACATTAAAATCGCTGCCCATCTTAATGTTTCCACCATTCTGGTGGTATCACATTAGTATTGGACAGGTCCTTCTCCCCTTTCCCCGTTTCAAGACCTGGCCAGCACATAGGGTTTAGTGCTGGCTCAGGAAATCTGTCAGATAATTGTTGGCGATTTGTGTGGTGGCATGTGGAACTGTCTGAGCGCAGTGAATCCCTCTTGAAAGAACTCCAATAATTCCTTAACGTCGACGGATCGACAGTGTAAAACAGACTTTGACTATCAACTCCATTCCTCCTCTTCAGGCCTTTCAGCTCGCATTGCCCCCCGTGGGGATGCTGGAGGCTCCTTCAGTATAAATAGTATCCCCACCTGGAAATTTGTGCTTGAAATTTCCTCTTTTCTGTCACTCTCTTTCTTTCTTCCTTTCTTCCAACTTTGCTTTCTTTTATTTCTTCCTACCATTTTTCTGCTTGCTGGTCCATTCACCTATATGTGTTCAATAAAGTCTTACATACTTTCTCTTTAGGATTGATAACTGGGTACATGTGTTAACTACATTTTTGGCTCTAGGGATATTAGATATGCGGAAGCAATTTTGGGTGCTTTATGCCCGTTTTCATGTTTCAGTTTCCTTAGTTATCTTTAAATTTGTATTCAGCAGGCTGGGTAAGAGAAGAAGATAGTTTCCTCTGAAAATTGGCCGGGGTCCAGAGGCCTAGGCGGCCCTGGTTGGGTGCAGGGGCAACGTCCCTGCTGGGGGTTCGCCCCCCAGAAGCTGAAGAATTTCTGTAATTTCGAGGCATTATGGATGCATTCCTGATGGCAAATACAATAATTCAGTAATATTTTTAGTAACCCTTTAGTAAAGTTGCATTAGTCTGGAGCGCTTTGCGTGAATCCTGGTGCCTTTTGTCTGTATGTGCTCTATCAGAGCAACGACGCCCCGACTGCCGTAAGCAACTTCTTTGGTGCAAAGCACGCAACGCACAACTCCAGAAACATCGACTTTGCGCAAATTCTTCCCAACATGTTCCTGTACATCGCCTACTTTGACAGATCTTGACAACCATTCCCACTTCCACTTGTTGGGAACGTTCTTATCATCGAAACTTCAGCCGCGATTCAATATTCTTGACATGACTGTGTTAAAGATGGCGCCACGGAAGAAAGTATATTAGGCTATCGGACTTATCTCCCTTAGTCTCAGCAGACATCGCTGCACCTTTGACTTGTCTACCCGTTAAATTTTTTCCCCGGCGGAAAAACGCAAGATCGTCAGGTTTTCGTTTCCTCTGAAAAAACATTTTTTCCCCTCTGAAACTACTAGTTCATCCGCTGAAATTAACTGATCCGCTGAGAGTTACCCAGCCTGATTCAGGTATATTATTTAAATTCCCTGTGCGATAAATTGGACGGAGTGGTCAACGCTGGGGGCACCTCCTTAGATTATGTGCGCGAATGCGCTGATATGTGTACATAATTTACTTTTCCTTATTTTCCTGTGTTGTGTATGTTTTAACTGGTCACAGCCCTGATATGGCTCTACGCAGTCGTCTGGGCTTTAAACAACAATAACAATAACAATAACAATAAGCTCGCAGCTGATTGTCAACACCTTTCTTCTCCATCATGAAACACCCAAGAAGGTACAATCAGAAAGATAAGAAAGAAGTTACGCGGAACAAAAGAAACTCCAAAACGAAATACCGTCTTTATTATATCATCATTATATTTATTATAATATGTTACTCGACCAACACACAGAGGCTGAAGTTACCGTACTGCATATAAATAGTTTTAGTAACCAGTAACAAGTTTGTTAGGCGTTTTTTTTTTCCCATGTCAACGTGATTATCAAAAACGTCAGCCACGACAATCACTCCGCCTAGGCCGGTGTTCGCATCGGACATTTTTGCGTCCGCGAGATCGAATAGAGTTCGCTCGTCAAATGAATATTTAGGGACCTTCCCCATCACGTGCTGTTCTAAATTTTATGTATGTTAGATGTAATAATTAGTTCTATCGAAAGCGTGGCATTGTTTTGTTGTTGTTGTTGTTGTTGTTGTTTTGTGTGTGTATGGGGTTTGTTGTTGTTGGTGTGGTGGTGGTGTTTTTTTGTTTTTTTTTTGTTTGAATATTTTCCTTGGTTTTTTCGTTCCTCTCCGAGACTAAAATGCGTTTCTCTACTGCTAACCTTGCACACCTTGTCTAAGGACAGACTATCTCGGTACGAAAAATCTGAAACGGGAAGATTGATGATTTTTTATTCTAGGCTTTGTGTTCAACGAAACAAGAGCTGACACAGACGGAAACACATGACGATTGCCGGCACACGCACACAGGTGCACTGCACACGCACACGTAACGCACACACATACAGAGGTACACACACACTCACACATACGCACGAAAACAAAACACACACCACAGAAAACACACACATGCGCACACTACCACACACACACACACACGCACACACAACACACACAACACACACACACGCCACACACACGCACACCACACACACCACACTCACACACAACCACGCACAAACGTAATATCTCTATCACACAACCTACGACTTCAGATGTATAACAGACGAACAATGACCCTCGCACACACACCACAACCACACATACTTACCCTTACTCCACACCACACCACCACACTGCACAACACACACCGACCCACACCACCACCAGCTACCTCACAACTACACACACAACAGTAAAAGCTCACAACAACACACACACACAGAATCAAAACACTACAACACTCAACACACACACACTATACACACACACACACACACACACACACACACACACACACACACACACACACACACACACACACACACACACCACACACACACACACACACACACACACACACACACACACACACCCGTATATATCTGCTTAGGTCACGACAAACCTACGACGTTCGTAGGTTGTAATAACAGATCGAACAATGATTTTTCTCTCTCGCCCACCACCACTATACCCATCATATCTTAACCCTTTGACTCCCACACCCTATCCACCAACTGCAAAAACTTAACCCTTTGATTCCCTCACCCTATCCACCAGCTTCCTGCAGGAAGCTGGTGGATAGGGTGAGGGAATCAAAGGGTTAAGTTTTTGCTTTGCTAGCATGGTTGACAATGCAGGATGCTGGTAGACAGGGTGTGGGAATCAAAGGGTTAGACACTAGTAGTCTAGGTAACAGTCTTTCGGAAAGGGACTTGAAAAAACGTTATAAACCCAAAAATAGCAGCATAGATCCTGGTGGATCTGTCTTACAGCTAACCCTTTGCTATTCTACACATAAAGTACAAGCATACAAACATAAACGCACACATGTATACACACACACACACAGGCACACACACGCACGCGCATACATACGCACTCCCACATACCCAAACGCACGATTAAAGACAAAGTTTGTTTGTTTGTTTGTTTGGAATTTAACGTCCGCACCCACATAAGCGACACGGCAGACGGGTTCGTTATAAACCACTTAAAAATTGCACATAAAAAGACAAAGATAACACATTAAAAGGTCAGTAAATAAATGCATTAAAATATACACATAAATATATAAAAAGAACAGTGACCATTAACACAAACAAACAAGTAAACAGACAAACAAACGGAAGTGGGAAGTGATTATTAATGATGAAATGACTACTTGTATAGGAGGGCTTGTAGAAGAGAGGTTTGAACTGAAATATATATTCGTGTAATAACTCCCACGCATACACACACAGCCGTCTGTGTCTCCTATGAGAACAGCTAGTCTTACCTCGGTTTGCCCTGGACTTGTGGAGGCAGGTGGAAAGAGTTGCTGAGGCTCTGCGCAAACATCAGCAATTTGCATGAGCGCATGGCACCTAGTGCCAACCCCCCTCACAAACATTTCAGATCCCACATGAAGGTACACAAATAAAGTGCTAGGTTGGACTTTATCGACCACGATAATCGATCATATATATATATTCTCTAATGTAGATGAGATCATACGATTTTATTGTCATTTTACCCTGAGGAAGACCAAGGGCCGAAATACTGGAGAAAATAGTCAATGCTCTTGTTGATTGTTTTAGAAAATTGAAGTGTATATGTATGGATATATATATATATATATATATATATATATATACATATATACATACATATATATATATATATATATATATATATATATGTATATATATATACATACATGTATACATAATAATGATAATAATTCCCAGATACGAAAATATTCCACAGTCGGTCGAAGTTCGTTTTCTGTGTCTTGACCATCCAACTGAAACGAGCTTCCCCTGTATCTTCGACGAAAGGGAGAAGAGTGGCAGAATGGTTCAGATGTTCGCCTGCCAATAACTAAATTCGAGGTTCCACGGTTCGCTCCCCTCGTGGAGGCCTCGACTTTTCACCTCAGTTTGACCAGAAAATCGAACTGAACTTCTAGTCCTTCGGCAGGGGACGAAAAACGAGTCGGACCCGTGTGCCTTCTGGCTGCGCACGCTAAAGATCCCACGGCAGTTGAAAATCGTGAAGAGCAAAGCATTGCCCGGCTGCCTTGGTAAAAATCGTTGGAGAGATAGGTTGATTTCCCAGGAGCCACCCCTTGAAAGCCAATCAGCTTTCTTGCCTTTCTAAAATTTTGATTAAAAAAAGTGAATATGAATATGAATTTGAAGCGAAGGAAAGGGAATGGGCGCCGCCCTCGTGCTGCTAGTCCGGGAAAGGTTGAGTTCTCTTCCACCTCACTCCCCTACGACCACAGGATTATGGAACTATCTGGGTACCACCTCAGGACCTGGCCAGCTCGTGCGTTTATGTGCAGGCTTAAGGCTTGTGCCGTGATCATTCTGGATCTTCTTCATCACATGGCATCTGTGACGTTAGTGCAGATGGAATTCATTCCGAGCGCGGAGACGTCGTCTTGAGAAATTAAAACTAAAACTAAAAAAACTTCGACAATAGCACACTTTTCAAATACATATTTTGTTTAGCAGTGATTTCCTTCTTCACATATCCACTCTTCTCATTATCAATCTCATTCTCTTTTCCGTTGTGGTGTGCATGTGCGTTCGAACCTTACGATGTTTTTGGCATAATGAGTGACTTTTTCAGTGAACGATGCGCGTGTGTGTATTGATTTGATTTATAGATTAAGATTTAGCAACTAAGTGATAGTAGTAGCGATGGTAGTAGTACTACTAGTAGTAGGATGAAAATATTATTTCAAGGAAATATTTCTGAAGTGGTCTTTCAGGGCTGGCCAGCGATGTGCATGATTTGATATTGGTGGGTAATGTATTCCAAAGATATTCGTATGCTTTAAAAAAAAAAAAAAAGAAATGCTGGTTTTAAATATATCTGATCTTGATCTTGAAGGACTGAGTGTGTGTGTGTGTGTGTGTGTGTGTGTGTGTGTGTGTGTGTGTGTGTGGTGTGTGTGTGATGTGTGTGTGTATGCGCGTGTGTTTGTGTGTGTGTGTGTTTGTGTGTGTTTGTGTGTGTTTGTGTGTTTGTGTGTGTTTGTGTGTGTGTGTGTATTTGTGTGTGTTGGTGTGTGTGCGTGATGTGTGTGTGTGTGTGCGCGCGCGCGCGCGCGGTGTGTGTGTGTGTGTGTGTGTGTGTGTGTGTGTGTGTGTGTTGTGTGAGATGTGTGTGTGTGTGTGATGTGTGTGTGTAATGTGTGTGTGCGTGTGATGTGTGTGTGATGTGTGTGTGCATATGTGTGTGTGCCAGCGCGCGCGCACGTGTGTGTGTGTGTGTGTGTGTGTGTGTGTGTGGTGTGTGTGTGTGTTGTGTGTGTGTGTGTGTGTGTGTGTGTGTGTGTGAATTTATATAGTACGTTTGAGAATAACTTTGTTAGATATTTGGGGGCGGATCCATGTACAAGCTTGACATTTGTGTGGTTTTGCTAGGTCAGTTTTCGAGGGATAACATTTTTCAACTCTTGGTCTATGGTTAGAGAGCTAGCTGTCAGTCACAAACAGTTTTCCTCCTTTTCTGTACAAGAAAACATTTTATATTAGAATTCAGCTACAACTGTGCCCATACTGTTGATGCATAGCTGACATAGGACATTTGTGGGCAGTGTAAAACAGTTGTCTTGCTTCAGGATTGATAAATGATGAAAGCCTCAGACACTAAGATGGTCAACATGTTCATTGTTCATCTCTGTATACACCATGTACATCTCTGTATACACCATGTAATCTCTGTATACACCGTGTACATCTCTGTATACACTATGTAATCTCTTATACACTATGTAATCTCTGTATACACCTATGTACATCTCTGTATACACCATGTACATCTCTGTATACATCGTGTACATCTCTGTAACACCATGTACATCTCTGTATACACCATGTACATCTCTGTATACACCATGTACATCATGGTGTATACAGAATGTAACATGGTGTATACAGAGATGATAGATAGATAGATATAGTAGATAGATAGATAGATAGATAGATAGATAGATAGATAGATCTACATACATACATACTACATACATACAAAATACATACATACATACATACATGTACATACATACATACATTCATGGATAGATAGATAGACAGACAGACAGACAGTTGGATAGATAGATAGATGGATAAATAGATAGATAGATAGATAGATAGATAGATAGATAGATAGATAGATAGATAGATAGATAGATAGATAGAATAGATAGATAGATAGATAGATAGATAGATAGATAGATAAATAGATAGATAGATAGGCAGGCAGGCAGGCAGGCAGGCAGGCAGGCAGACAGACAGACAGACAGACAGATAGATAGATAGATAGATAGATAGATAGATAGACAAATAGACAGATAGACAGATAGACAGATAGATAGATGCATGGATACATGGATACATAGATACATAGATATATAGACAGGCCGAGGGACGACGGATGGACGGATAGATAGACAGATATACAGACAGACAAACAGGCGGAAAGACAAACAGACACATAGACAAATAGATAGGTAGATACACAGAGAGAAGTGTCAAATGTCTTTAAAAAAAAACACCAGCATACAAATCAGGCATCAAATGCTTTTTTTGCGATCACCATTTTCCATACTGGGACAAAGATGAGAAATTGGATTCTTTCGATACATGATTATTTAATGCGACACATACATGTACTCTTCCTCTTTTTACAATACATGCGGTAACAGTACATTCTAGACGATTTACATCCACAAAATTTTACATTGTCTAGTTGAATACTGAATCGTACTGAGAAACACCTTTTGCCATCGGATACTGCTACGTTTTCTATCAGTTGTTCTTGTTAAAACGATAAAAAGTTATGAAGCCACATCCACATACAAATGCGCGCACACATACACACACACATACATACACACACACACACACCACACACACCACACACACACGCACAAATACACACAAGCATAAAAATGATACACATACACGCTCTCGCGCAAACGCACGCATAAACACACACGCAAACAAGCGTGCTCGAATACACTCATGCATGTGTAACACAATTGCACGACGTGCGTGCGCATCTCTCTCTCTCTCTCTCTCTCTCTCTCTCTCTCTCTCTCTCCACACACACACACACACACACACACACACACACCACACACACACACACACACACACGCATATCATGCATACACACACACACACACATACACACACACACACACATATATATATATATATATATATATATATAATACACACATATACACACACACACACACATATATATATATATATATATACATATATACATATATATATATATGTACGTATATATATATACCCACGCGTACACACATACGCACACACACATACTTGCACACAGTACACACTTACATATAGACAAACACAAACACACACACATGTACAAAGCTCTCTCTCACATACAAATACAAATACACTTACACATACACATACACAAATACACATGCATACACGCGCACAAAGACACAAACAAATCTCTTCCCTCTCTCTCTCTCTCTCTCTCTTCTCAGACACACATGCACACACATAAAACACACACACACACATACACACACACAAGCAAGCAACAGATCCAATGTGATAAGAAGAAAATAACTTACAAATAAAAATGAACTTAAACATCTTCAAAGTGAATAAACACGTAATTTGTATGAACGACCCATACATCAATCAAAGATATTGCTAAATCAAAGATATTGCTAAATCAAAGATATATTGCTAAATCAAAGATATTGCTAAATTAAAGACACTGCTAAACAAATTGAACAAGTTTTGCTAAATCAAAAGATATTGCTAAATCAAAGATATTGCTAAAAATCAAAGATATTGCATCAGATTAAAAAGTTGCTAAATCAAGATATCTCAAAGTATGCTAAATCAAAGATATTTGATAAACCAAAAAAACAGCGCTAAACCAAAGAATTGCTAAACAAATTTGAAGACATTGTAAATCAAAGACACTGTAAACCAAAGACACTGATAAACCAAAAAACAATCGATAAACCTAAAGACATTGATAAACCAAAACATTGATAAACCAAAGACATTGATAAACCAAAGACACTGATAAACCACAAGACACTGATAAACCTAAGACATTGATAAACCAAAGACATTGATAAACCTAAGACACTGATAAACCTAAGACATTGAATAAAACCAAAGACATTGATAAACAAAGACACTAATAAACCAAAGACACTGATAAACCTAAGACATTGATAAACCAAAGACACTGATAAACCTAAGACATTGATAAACCAAAGACATTGTAATGTCCACAGACATTAGAATTCGGGACATCAGTTTTCTATATTTTTAAACAAAACAAATATTTACTTCATGAAACAGACATGTACAAAATGTCCCTATACTCGTTTCATTATTCTTTAAAAACAATTACGCCATGCAAAGTTGTTTTTTTAAGTTAAACAAAGATGTATTTGAGTTGGAGTTGTTGCTGTTGTTGTCGTTGGTGGTGGTGGTGATGGTGGTGGTGTGGTGGTGGTGGTGCTTTTATTGGGGGTATTGCTGGTGTCTTAGTTCATTGTAAAAACAAATCTGCGCCCCTCTTTGTATATTTGCGGCAACATTGTACCCTTAGTTCTATAATCGGCCTGAACAGTCAAATGGCCAAACAGTCGGCAAGTCGAGTTTGACCTGCCTGAACACCCTTGCCTGGTGGGTACAAGGTGGAGATTTATCCAACATCACACGTCAACATATGTCAGAACTGCTAGTTCCTCAACTCCCTTCGTAAGTACACGCATGCAGAATATCAAATTCGCATGTTAAAGATCCTCTAAGTCATGTCAGTGGCTGGCTAATGGAAACATGAAAACACCCAGCATGCACGCCCACCAAAAACGCAAATTGTGCAACAACATAGTGGAATATGGTCAGCTTGATAACAAAATGGGTTCTCCATGGTCCACTAAAAAAGAATGATTACATGTAATGCGCTATGGTCTAAATGATTTTGGAAATAGCGCTATGCAAGAACAATCTGTATCAAGTTAGCTCCCTTTAAAATAGTCTGTGAGTACTTTGTTTTCCAATCAATAAAAATGTGTCTGTCTTAACTATTTCGTCAACCGTAAAACAAATTTGTTCTGTCTTGTTTCATAACTCATCAAACAAATTTACGCCGTGTTTATTTTGATAATCAAATAGATAATAAATAAATAAAATCAAAAAGCGCTAGTCCTGTAAAAGGAAAATTCACCGGTTTTTTTTTCCTTCAAACTGGATTGGAAACAATCCTTCCTTTGTTCATCAAAAATTAATTTGTACCCACCTTATTTCATGAATCAAACAAGAGTTCATAATCTACGCTTCTAATTCGTATCTTGCTCCCTTGTGGGCTCTATATAGTAGGCCTATGACTAGGATTGCTGAAGCACAGTATCATAGCCAAAAACAACGCATGTCAAATAATACAATAAATATCATGAATAATAATAACTGGAAGCCCGATTTTCGAATG
Organism: Monoplex corrugatus; assembly: GCA_030674185.1. Taxonomy (NCBI): domain Eukaryota; kingdom Metazoa; phylum Mollusca; class Gastropoda; order Littorinimorpha; family Ranellidae; genus Monoplex; species Monoplex corrugatus. The sequence goes on from CM060305.1 coordinate 160,492,982, forward strand.
AAAAATACACGACTGTGGGCTCCTTAAATGAACAGCAGCACCGTTTGTGAAAGTCAGTCCACACAGAGCATTCTGCGTGTCTTTTCGGCACCTCTTTTTCTGTTTATACAAATATCTATCTATCTATCTATCTATCTATCTATCTATCTATCTATCTATCATATTTTATATATATATATATATATATATATATATATATATATATATATATATATATATATATATATATATATATATATATATATATAATAATTAATTGCAATTTATGCACTGAGTGTAAATTCAACAACCAAGATCGGAGATTCAAAAAGAAACTACGATGTCTGTAACGAAACACAATAATGCGCCCTCCCCCACCGGATGAATGAATGTATACCATGACAATGTCTGCTTAAGGTATACCATGAGAACTGGGTCAAGGCCATGCTCTCCACTGGTCAGGAACCTTAACCCACACACTGGTAAGTACGGTAACATCAACAATTGTTGGAATCGGCTGACGGCGCGTGCAAGGTGGAACTTAGTCTGATCTGGAGAGGGAGTGTGCATTGTGTCGACTTACGGTACTGCTGTTGGCTTAAGGGGCCCGCATACGACTTTGAAAAGTATAGCTCAAGGTCGTATAATCCTTGATGTTCATGAGCACAGCGTAAATGTTACTGATCCTGTAATAAATATGATGACACCAGTCGCTGTGGTATAAGTGGTTAGCGAAACGAACTACCGAATGGAAGGCCGTGGGTTCGAATCCTAATCAGTCCCTTCAAAATCGCTCCTACTCAGATTTGAGCGTGCTATGGGGGGCCCATTGAGACGATTCAGTCGAATCTCATCCACCTAGCGGATGCGTCATTTGAGGATGTTGCTCAACTCTTCTGACCAACACCGCAGGTGTCTGTATCTCTGAGGTCTGGTTGACACCAGAATACGTTATTATACATGTAGTCTACGTAAAGTACATCCTTGTCACGCAGTCTCAACCCTGGATGTAATTTCATAGCACATTGCTTATCATCTTCATGGTCATCAACATCATCACATTGTAAAAACTGTGCCAGCTTCTTAAGCCATTAAGATGGCGTACACAACGAGACACACACACACACATTCACACACAAAAAGGTGAGCACAAAGGTAATCTCCCTAACCACGATGATCCTAAACAGATACATTATGGTAACGCGCTTTGCTTGGCTCATTTAATTAATCGAGCCATGGACTCAAGATCCGAGACGTTTCGAGTTCAATCCCAGCCCGCTGTACAAACATTCCGCCTTCCTGCCTTGACTGATTGATTGATTTGGTTCAGTTTTTACGTCGACACCCACCTCAGGTGATATGGCCGACGGGGATAATCATCCCAGGGAAATGGGGGAAAGGGGACTTATCTAATCCTATACTGACACCACCAGAACAATAATGATGTTAAGATGGAACAGCGAGAAGGCCAGTTTTAATGGGGGGACTTATCTAATCCTATACTGACACCACCAGAACAATAATGATGTTAAGATGGAACAGCGAGAAGGCCAGTTTTAATGGGGGGGACTTATCTAATCCTATACTGACACCACCAGAACAATAATGATGTTAAGATGGAACAGCGAGAAGGCCAGTTTTAATGGGGGGACTTATCTAATCCTATACTGACACCACCAGAACAATAATGATGTTAAGATGGAACAGCGAGAAGGCCAGTTTTAATGGGGGGACTTATCTAATCCTATACTGACACCACCAGAACAATAATGATGTTAAGATGGAACAGCGAGAAGGCCAGTTTTAATGGGGGGACTTATCTAATCCTATACTGATACCACCAGAACAATAATGATGTTAAGATGGAACAGCGAGAAGGCCAGTTTTAATGGGGGGACTTATCTAATCCTATACTGACACCACCAGAACAACAATGATGTTAAGATGGAACAGCGAGAAGGCCAGTTTTAATGGGGGACTTATCTAATCCTATACTGACACCACCAGAACAATAATGATGTTAAGATGGAACAGCGAGAAGGCCAGTTTTAATGGGGGGACTTATCTAATCCTATACTGACACCACCAGAACAACAATGATGTTAAGATGGAACAGTGAGATGGCCAGTTTTAATGGGGGGACTTATCTAATCCTATACTGACACCACCAGAACAATAATGATGTTAAGATGGAACAGTGAGATGGCCAGTTTTAATGGGGGGGACTTATCTAATCCTATACTGACACCACCAGAACAATGATGTTAAGATGGAACAGCGAGAAGGCCAGTTTTAATGGGGGGACTTATCTAATCCTATACTGACACCACCAGAACAATAATGATGTTAAGATGGAACAGCGAGAAGGCCAGTTTTAATGGGGGGACTTATCTAATCCTATACTGACACCACCAGAACAATAATGATGTTAAGATGGAACAGCGGGAAGGCCAGTTTTAATGGGGGGACTTATCTAATCCTATACTGACACCACCAGAACAATAATGATGTTAAGATGGAACAGCGAGAAGGCCAGTTTTAATGGGGGGGGACTTATCTAATCCTATACTGACACCACCAGAACAACAATGATGTTAAGATGGAACAGCGAGAAGGCCAGTTTTAATGGGGGGACTTATCTAATCCTATACTGACACCACCAGAACAACAATGATGTTAAGATGGAACAGCGAGAAGGCCAGTTTTAATGGGGGGACTTATCTAATCCTATACTGACACCACCAGAACAATAATGATGTTAAGATGGAACAGCGAGAAGGCCAGTTTTAATGGGGGGGACTTATCTAATCCTATACTGACACCACTAGAACAATAATGATGTTAAGATGGAACAGCGAGAAGGCCAGTTTTAATGGGGGGGACTTATCTAATCCTATACCGACACCACCAGAACAACAATGATGTTAAGATGGAACAGCGAGAAGGCCAGTTTTAATGGGGGGGGACTTATCTAATCCTATACTGACACCACCAGAACAATAATGATGTTAGGATGGAACAGCGGGAAGGCCAGTTTTAATGGGGGGACTTATCTAATCCTATACTGACACCACCAGAACAATAATGATGTTAAGATGGAACAGCGAGAAGGCCAGTTTTAATGGGGGGGACTTATCTAATCCTATACTGACACCACCAGAACAACAATGATGTTAAGATGGAACAGCGAGAAGGCCAGTTTTAATGGGGGGGACTTATCTAATCCTATACTGACACCACCAGAACAATAATGATGTTAAGATGGAACAGCGAGAAGGCCAGTTTTAATGGGGGGACTTATCTAATCCTATACTGACACCACCAGAACAATAATGATGTTAAGATGGAACAGCGAGAAGGCCAGTTTTAATGGGGGGACTTATCTAACCCTATACTGACACCACCAGAACAATAATGATGTTAAGATGGAACAGCGAGAAGGCCAGTTTTAATGGGGGGACTTATCTAATCCTATACTGACAACACCAGAACAATAATGATGTTAAGATGGAACAGCGAGAAGGCCAGTTTTAATGAGGGGGACTTATCTAATCCTATACTGACAACACCAGAACAATAATGATGTTAAGATGGAACAGCGAGAAGGCCAGTTTGAATGTAGCTCACCCAGTGATTCCGTCCTGCTTTCCCATCTCATTATTATATATCACGATCTTTCCAGTGCGTATGGTTTTATGCAGGCTCAAGGAGTATGGCCGATTATCACTGACAGATTTGGAAAGAATGCGCATGGAATTGTTCGAGTGTGACAAATATTTCTCGGACGAAATACAAATATATGATGACAACAATCCTTGGCTCGTATAAAATGACGGGCCCATTAGTCTAGTGAGTAAACTATGGACTTCTAATTGATGACAACAATTCTTTGCTCGTATACAAACGACATGCCTGCAGTGTAGTGGGTAAATGCCAGACTTCTAATTGATGACAATTCTTTGCTCATATACAAAGGACATGCCTGCAGTGTAGTGGGTAAATGCCAGACTTCTAATTGATGACAATTCTTTGCTCGTATACAAACGACATGCCTGCAGTGTAGTGGGTAAATGCCAGACTTCTAATTGATGACACCAATTCTTTACTCGTATACAAACGACATGCCCAGCAGTGTAGTGGGTAAACGCCAGACTTCCAGTCGGAAGGTCCTGGGTTCGATGCGCCAACACACCTCTGTCTGGGGGTAAAGGGTGGAGATTTTTCTCATCTCCCAGTAACATGTGTGTAGACCTGTCAGTGTCTAAACCCTCTCCGTGTGTGTATACGCATGTAGAATATCAAACAAGCGCGTTAAAGATCCTGTGAGTTATGTCAGTGGCTCATCATCATCATCAGGTGCCTTGCCGCATGGCGTTGGGGATTATGGATTTCCATCTGTCTCTATCACTTGTTGCCTCAAGCATCTCTTCCACCCTCCTTGTCCCCAGCCACTCTGCAAGTCCGTCTAGTATTTTCTCCCTGGGTCTACCCGGTGCTCTCTTTCCCTCCAGCTTTCCTGTTGTGTCAGTGGCTGGCCTGTGGAAACATGAAGAACATGAAGAACACCCAGCAAGCACCCCTAAAGATGCAGACTGTGCAACAACACTCGAATGTGGTCAGTTAGCATGAAAGTGTGAGTTCTCCGTGATCATGGCCCTCCATACGAATCTATCCCTTGTCGCTGCAAGTACGTCTCCCACCCTCTCTAGCGAATTGCTATGCCAGAACTATTTATACACTTTTTAAGTGTGAGTGTGTTGATCATCTTTACGCACTGGAACTGTTTCCATCATAAATTGTTCTTAGGCACCGCTATTCTTCAAACTTATTTGGCCTCACTGCGTATTCCCCATAATCAGACTTTCTGGTGGTTTTCATATATCACCTAATAAACGTAATTCACAAAAAATATTCGAAAATATAGATAACCTTGATTTATAATCAGACTTTCTGGTGGTTTTCATATATCACCTAATAAATGTAATTCACAAAAAATATTCGAAAATATAGATAACCTTGATTTATAATCAGACTTTCTGGTGGTTTTCATATATCACCTGATAAACGTAATTCACAAAGAATATTCGAAAATATAGATAACCTTGATTTATAACCTAATCGCAAACAACGGGAAATTTTCACTTACTTTGTCTTTTACAATTTACATGTAATTTCGATCTAAAAGTACAAAAAGAAATTGTATAATAAACACAGAGAGGTCTGACGAAAATTTTATACTTACGATGGGGTTTACCCAAAAGTGGTTATTGCTATTTGAAAACTAATACAAGAGCAAAATGATCGGAAAATGAATACATGATATTTCCATACACTGCTCCAAACCTAAAGAAGCACGCACTTTGGTTTGGGTTTGGTCTTACTGGATCCGTCCATGTTAAGAGCTACGCGCACTGTTTCTTCGAAGGCGGTTTTGAGATTTTCTCCAGTTTTCGACGAACACTCGAAGTATCGTTTGGCTTTGATGGTCTTTGCCAGGTCGTGGCCTTGACTGGTACTGATGGGTTCCTGCTTGTTGCTACGCAAATGACGTACGGCGTCTTTGTCCTGTCGAAGGTCCACTTGGTGCCCACCAGAACCACGGGCACGTTGGGGTCATGATGGCGTATCTCCGGTACCACTGACACAGCACATCACATGGCGAGAGATTAGTCAAGGAATAAACTAAATGAACAAAGAAACAATTTAATTTAAAGAAGCGCTCACATATACGACATACACCTAAACACCGCACAAATATACAGGTACGCACAACGTATGCATGCAAATAGTACTCTCTCACACACACACAAACACACTCACACACACACACACACACACACACACACACACACACACACACACACACACACACACACACACACACACAACACACACACAACACACACACACTCACACACACACACACACACCACACACACACACACACACAACACACACAACACACACACACACACACACAACAACAACAACAACAACAACAACAAACACACAGAATGGTCAAGCCATACTAACGATCTCGTTTTTAGCGCTCATTCAAAATGTCTTGTATAATGTTCATCTTGAACACGAATCATCTAAATCAATTTTGTCAACGATAGAAAATATTCTAACAACACTAACATACAATTCAACTTTTCATACAGATGGGCTTGCACGTATCCGATAAATTACATGTTTGATATTGTTTTAAGATTTGTACCCCAGCAATTTAAATCTTTTAGCAGCACAGTCATTCATTTAAGTCTTATAAAAATCAGATTAAGCGTTCTTATATATAGTTTACATTCCAAAGCACTCAGGTCTCAAGGAACCTGTCTTTTTGCAGTACCTCGGTTTTCTCTGCTTGTGGAAAGAACTCTCTCTCTCTCTCTCTCTCTCTCTCTCTCTCTCTCTCTCTCTCTCTCTCTCTCCCTCTCTTTTCTTTCTTTGTCTCTCTGTCTCTCTCTCTCTCCCTCTCTCTCTTTCTTTGTCTCTCTGTCTCTCTCTCTGTGCTCTCTCTCTATCCTCTCTCTCCTCTTCTTCTCTCTTCTCTCCCTCTCTCTTCTTGTCTCTCGTCTCTCTCTCTCTCCCTCTCTCTCTTTCTTTGTCCTCTGGTTGTCTCTCTCTCTTGCTCTCTCTCTATCTCTCTCTCCTCTACTCTTTCTCTGTCTCTCTTCTCGTCTCTCTCTCTTCTCTCTCTCTCTGTCCCTCTCTTGTTGTTCTCTCTCTCTCGTCTCCTCTCTCTCTCTGTCCCTCTCCTCTGTCTCTCTTCTCTGTTCTCTCTCTGTCTCTCTCTCTGTCTTCTCTCTCTGTCTCTCTCTCTCTGTCTCTCTCTCTCTTTTCTCTCTCTGTCCTCTCTTCTCTCTCTGTCTCTTCTCTTTTCTCTCTCTGTCTCTCTCTCTCTCTGTCTCTGTCTCTTCTTCTCTCTCTGTCTCTCTCGTCTCTCTCTCTGTCTCTTTCTCTCTCTCTGTCTCTCTCTCTGTCTCTTCTCTCTCTGTCTCTCTTCTCTCTGTCTCTCTCCTCTCTCTGTCTCTCTTCTCGCTCTCTCCTTCTCACTTCTCTTCCTGTCTCTCTCTACTCTTCTCTCTCTCTCTCTCTCTCTCTGTCTCTCTCTCTCTCTTTTTTTTTTCTCCAACAACATGGAACACCTTCCCAGACAAGCAAATGTCTATTGTGATGTTGGAAAGACAGTTTAAAAACATCTTTTTTTTTCAAAATCATCTACAAAACAGCAGAAACTCCTCAACTGTCTACACCTTTCGGCCAGATTAGGCCAACATCCATCCAGAAACAACTTTTTGTTATTGTTATTATTATCTAAAAGCCCAGCCGACTGCGTAGAGCCATATCAGGGCTATAACCGCTTCAAAACATACAAAACCTCAACAGAAAAAAAAAACTAAGCACACATATTAATGCGTTTGCGCACATAATCCAAGGACATGCCCCCGGAGTTGAGCACTACAACCAATTTATCGCATATGGGGTTTAAAAAACACACCTGAATACAAATTTAATCGTACATAAGGACACCAAAAACATACGCAAAAAGGGCCTAAATTACCTAAAATTGCTTCCGCATATCTCACCTCCCCAGAGCTAAAAAATGCACTGAATACATGTACCCATTTATCAATCCTAAGAAAAAGTATGCAAGACTTTATCGAACACATACAGGTGAATGGACAAGCAAGGCAGAAAATGATGGGTAAAATGACAGAAAACAAAGGCACAAGGCAGAAACGAAGAAAGTGACAGAAAAGAGGAAATTTCTGGCACAGACTTGTCAGACAGTATGGATACAATTTACCCTGAAAGAGCCACCGGCATCCCCACGGGGAGACCAGAAACCACTGAGAACATCTTGCTAACACATTGTTGTCATAGACACATAGAGACTCGTAGACACACACCACTCTCCGGTCGACATGAAACAATCTTCCTTTAATTTTTTAAAGCCATCATTCATTCCGCATGATGAAGGCCTTGCCACGAAACTCAAAGCTTCTGGTCATTTCAGTGGGTCTGCAAATCCGCAGACCTTGCGGTGTGTGAACTTTTTTCTTTGTCTCTTTCTTTCTTTCTTTCTTCGTGTCTGTCTATCTGTCTGTCTGTCTGTCTGTCTGTCCGTCGTCCTGTCTGTTGTCTGTCTGTCTGTCTGTCTGTTGTCTGTCTGTCTGTCCTGTCCTGTCCGTCCGTCTGTCTGTCTGTCCGTCCGTCCGTCCTGTCCTGTCTGTCCTCCGTCTCCGTCGTCGTCGTCGTCTGTCTGTCGCGTCTGTCTGTCTATCTGTCTGTCTGTCTGTCCTGTCTTCCGTCTGTCTGCCTGGCTGTCGTTTTGTCTTTTTTTTTTCCTTCTTTCTTTTTCTTTCTTCTATAATGATGATGCTTGCATTTCACCTCAACTCTATAAAAGAAATTGCATGTACAGCAATCCAGTCTTTTGTGCAACTGTGGAAAAGTGTAAATGATGTTAACATGAACGTGGTACCAACCTTCACTTTAACGTTCTTCATACTGACTTCACTCATCAAGGAAAAGCACAGCATGAACACATCCTGCAAGAAACAAACAGAAAACATGACGGTCACAACATACACACAGTAAGATCGTCTCACTCTGTCTGGCTCAGCGACAAAACGATTACTGTTGTTAGCAGAGGGCGTGGTAAGCAGTGTCTTTAGTAAGATGGATCAGAACAGGCATGTTGAATTCCACCAGAAGTGACCCAGCAAGAATGTAGGGTCTACTCTGGTTGGTGACCTTATGGTGGTTCGATACTGAAGGAGTCCATTAACTTCCTGCCACTGGGACTTATGGAAACATGGAAACATCATCATGTACCCCACACCAAGGACGGAGTATGCAAACTATGCAGCAACATATCATAATAATAATAATAATAATTACAATATTTATATAGCGCAAAATCTTGATAAAATCAAATCTAAGCGCTGAAACAGACACACACGCACGCACGCACGCACGTACGCACGCACACACACGCACGCACACACACCCACACACACACACACACACACACACACACGCATGGCTATAAATGGGGAGAAAGAATAAAAGCAATAAAAGCAAGAATAAAAGCAATGGAAAATTATAGCCTACAAAGTGTGGACAAGAAGAAGAACAACAACAACAAAGTGCACACACTGCATAGTGTAGGTAGGGCCTCAGGACCTGGCCAGCCCATGGGTTTATGTGCAGGTTTAAGGCTTGTGCCGTGATTACCATACACATGGCACATGTGACGTTAGTGCATACGGAATTCGTTCCGAGCGCGGAGACGTCATCTTGAGAAACTGAAACTGAAACTGCATACGAGGAGGTGGGGTGGGGGGACCGAACGTTAAAATCAGTAAATAAGCAACATAGACATCGCCAGACTGAGTGAGACTGCTACTACATCCATGAGACGACACTTCCACCTCTCTTCCCGATCCCCCAACCCATTGCCGTGAACCACCGAGACTAACGATCCTTAAGCCCTTGACATACAGCGACATAAGACATAGAGGCGGATGTGAATCCTTTCTGTTTCCGTTTCCGTTCCAGTTTTGTCAAGATGGCGTTACAGATGGTAAAGATTCCACATGGACTAACACCCAAAATGTCTTATGACTGATTATTCTAAATAATTATGGCAAACAGCGGTAAGCCAACGCGTAATTTTTATTTTGTTTTATTTTATTTTGTTTTATTTTATTTTTATTTTATTTTATTTTATTTTATTTTAACTTATATATATATATATTTTTCTTTGGTGAGGAAATATTGCTTTATCGTAACCTTTCCTCTCTTGTCTCATAATACAGTTGGAAGAAAAGTGTACGCATGCATGAGAATGCTTATGACAATGTACGAGTGTGTTGTATGTCCGTATTCTATGCTTATCAGGTAGAAAGAAACTCTAGGGAGAGCTAGACAACAGAAGGTCTTCAGAGAAGTGACCCCTTTAGACAAGTGTTTCGGCCCTGAATTCTTACACTCTCGGGGGGCCGGGCCACATCCAGGTCATGACTCCTGGATGCCTTAGCGTGACTACACTGCGACGTTTGCTTTCTGTTTCATATTTTGTTACAACTGCAGCCACCTAATTTTTGTGATCAAAGAAGAAAAAAAAAAACGTAGGTTAGGTAAAACTTACGCTAGGTAGGGCCTCAGGACCTGGTCATCTCATGGGTTTATGCGCAAGCTTAAGGCTTGTGCCATGACCACCATAGGCATGGCATCTGTTACGTTAGTGCATATGGAATTCATTCCGAGCGGGGAGACGTCATCTTGAGAAACTGAAACTGAAACTGCTGTATGCCGTATGGTAAGGGGTTGTGGGCCTAATACAATACATTTGGTGTTTGTAATAACCCTTTGACTCATTCTCTTACCGAATAGTAGTGCAAAAGATAGTGTCGTCTTCTAGCCCACGCCCTCTTTAGTCAAAATTGCATACAAGCCATGAACACTCAACTAAACTCTAAATTATTGTTCCAAGAACTGTTTTACATAAATTTACATAAATCAATCTATCTTTCTCTAGCAGCGCACTCTGACACAACTTTCCACCAAAAGTAGACCGTTTTTTTTTACAAAACTACAAGCTTTGGAAAAGACCTTACGTCCCTTTTCTCCGGCAATAATCATTTGTTTAAAACAATGACCATAATATCTTCTTATACATATCATCATCACCATCTTCATCATGTGCCCTACTGCACTGCGTAGGCCATCATGGCCCACCATATAACCTATCCCTTGTCGCTGCAAGTACATCTTCCACCCTCTCTGTCTTCAGCCACTCTGCAATGCATTCAATATTTTCTCCCTGGGTCTACCTGGTGCTCTTCTTCCCTCCAGCTTTTCTGTTGTGACTAGGTGCTCCAATTTCTCTTGCCTCATAAAAAGTCCTATGAATGTTTCTTGTCTTTTCCTAACCTTCTTTATAAATGTTCACATATCAATAACGGTTAGATCTTCAGTTTGTATGATGTGCATTCTCGTTCCGAACCATCCTCCCTTTGTCGTTCCTTTTCTTCTTCCTTCTTCCTTCTTCCTTCTTCTTCCTTCTTCCTTCTTCCTTCTTTCTTCTTTCTTCTTCTTCTTCTACTTCTTCTACTTCTTCTTCTTCACATTCTTCTTCTTCGCATTCTTCTTCTTCTTCGCATTCTTCTTCTTCTTCTTCGCATTCTTCTTCTTCTTCTTCTTCTTCTTCTTCTTCTTCTTCTTCGCTTCTTCTTCTTCTTCGCATCTTCTTCTTCTTCGATTTTTCTTCTTCTTCTTCTTCTTCTTCTTCGCATTCTTCTTCTTCTTCTTCGCATTCTTCTTCTTCTTCGCATTCTTCGCATTCTTCTTCTTCTTCTTCTTCTTCGTTTCCAAAAGCTTTATATTTATATACTATATAATGTACTCGCGTGGTTGTTTTATATGTTTTGTCAGTAAATATCTATACCATATTTGACCAGCATTTGTTTGCGTACAATGACATGTTCACAAGTCGTAAGTTTACTTTAATGATTTGATATTTGTATCATGTTTTGTCAGTATTGTTTGGGTATACCGGTAAAGACGTGTTCACTAGTAGTATGAATGAATATTTAGTCATTTAGATTAGACATTTTCCTCCCCTATAGGACATTGGCTGGATAAAAGAAAAAAAACCAAACAAACAAAAAAAACACATATAATGCTTGCTTATTATCCTTGAAAAAATAGATTGATATCATCATATATTTTATTCTGGAAATGAATATTGAATTAATCTTATCTTTTACAGTGGAAATAAATTTTGCTCTTATCTTCTCTTGTCTTACCTTACCCTATCTGCCACGTCCTTGAAACTTACCGTGTGGGGATAAGCTAGGGGACGTAACCTATCGTAGTCTTCCTGTCCGGCTGTGTCCCATAACTGCAGGCTGACCATCTGATTATCCAGTGTGATGTCGTCAGAATAGTTGTCGAACCTGAAACAAAAACGGCATCCGCTATTGGCACTGTGAAGATGTGGTGTGTGAACAGTATAATCTCAGGAACCACCAAAAACATTCACAGACCTAACTTTTTCTTGCAGTCAACATGATAAGTGAGCGGCCCATTTTCTCTTCTTCATTGCTTTACCTTGTCTATCCCAAAAGAGGGTCAGGTTCCTATTCACAGCTGGGTGAAGTGGAGGACAGCTACATAATTTCCCCAACCGGGACCGAAGTTGTGCTCTACTACTGGAAGGTGGGAACTGTCTTACTGTACGTAACTGCTTCTTAGCGCATGCGCGCCTACATACATGTGTATAATTATATGCGTGCATGTAGTATCATTCATGTGTGTGTTTGATCATTATACATTACATGAAATGCAGTGTTTAGTTAGAGGGCTAAAAACGAGTCGGACCCGTGTGCCTTCTGGCTGCGCACGCTAAAGATCCCACCGCAGCTGAAAATCGTGAGAAGCAGGGTATTGCCCGGCTACCTTGGTATAAAACATTGAAGAGATAGGTTGACTTCCCAGGTCCCGCCCCTTGAAGGCCAATCAGCCTTCTTGCCTTTCTGAAGTCTTGGTTAAAAAAGTGAATATGAATTTGAAGCGAGGGAGAGGGGATGGGCGCCGCCCTCTTGGTGGTGCTGGCCCCGTGAAAAATTGAGATCTCTTCCACCTCACTCCCCTTCGACCTCAGAGTTATGGAACTATTTAGTTAGGACCTCAGGACTTGGCCAGCTCATGGTGTTATGTGCAGGCTTAAGGCTTGTGCCATGATCATTGTGGATCTTCTCCACCACATGGCACGTGTGGCGTTAGTGCATAGGGAATTCATTCCGAGCGCGGAAACGTCATCTTGAGAAATTGAAACTGAACACTGATGTGCAGCAGCAGCGGAAAGGACTGCCACTCAAGAATCGTCTCGTCCAGCTACAGCCGACTCTGATTCACATCCAATCTAGTCCTCAACCAGGCGCATCTATTGTCTGATAACAGATACGAGCCATCATCATCTAAGGGCTCTTGTGAGATGCTGTGCAGTACAAAGCAGTCATTGTTCGACTAAAAACTACATGAGACTCACACTGTAGGAGCCATCATCATCTTAAGGCTCTTGTGAGATGCTGTGCAGTACAAAGCAGTCATTGTTCTGACTAAAAACTAACATGAGACTCACACTGTAGGAGCGCAGTCACTCATCTGATAAGGGCTCTTGTGAGATGCTGTGCAGTACAAAGCAGTCATTGTCTCTAACACATAAACAACTAATCAATGAGAGCTCAGAAAACACTGTAACAGAGCACTGTATAGTCCTCAGGAAACGTGTCTGTCGTGTAGCTGATCATAACATGTCTTCCCACTGCCCTGAAACACATAACAATAATAATGATGAGCAGAAGAAACAGAAAAATATAATGATAAAAAGTATAACTATTGTTGTTGTATTATAATTGTTGTTGATATATATACTTTGTTATTATCTCTTTTTATTATTACTATTACTAGTTGTTGTTGTTATTATTATTATTATTATTATTGTTATTATTATTATTGTTGTTGCTATTATTATAGTCAAGTGGGTAAGACGTCAAATGTTCAATCTGAATATCTGGGATTCGATTCTGCCTGTGTACCTCCGGCATCATCATCATCATCAAGTGCCCTGCTGCATGGCGATGGCGATCATGGCCCTCCATATGCATCTATCCCTTGTCGCTGCAAGTACATCTTCCACCCTCTCTGTCCTCAGCCACCCTGCAAGTCTGTTCAATATTTTTTTTCCCGGGTCTACCTGGTGCTCTCTTTCCCTCCAGCTTTTCAGTTATCACCAGGTGCTGTAGTTCCCCTTTCCTCATAAAATGGCCTATAAATGTTGCCTGTCTTTTCCTTATGTTCTTTTATCAATGATCTTCTTGTGTCTGCCTCCATCAAGACTGTGTCGTTTGTTTTCTTTGCTGTCCATGGAACTCTCAAGACTCTTCTTAGAAACCACATCTCGGCTGCCTCAATCTTGCTCTGGCTTTGCTTGTTGACTGTCCACGCCTCACAACCGGACAACATTATCGGTTCTACATTACATTCAAGAGCTTTCTTCCTGATGTTAATTGATAGGCATTTGTTGGTAAGAAGGTGAAAAGGTGGAGATATTTCTTATCTCCAAAGTCAACATGTGTGCAGACCCGTTAGTACCTAAAGCCCCCTTTTGTATGCATAAGCACGCAGGATATCAAGTATTATGTGTATGTAATTATCTGGGTGATATCTGGAAACTTGAAAACGCTCAAAGTGCACGCCCACATAAGACGGCATGTGCAGACTGTGCAGGTACATACACCCTGCACAATGTGGACAAAACAACGTGCATACACATCCGGAAAAAAAATCAAAACGCTGAAGAAGAAGAAGAAGAAGAAGAATGCGAAGAAGAAGAAGAAGAAGAATGCGAAGAAGAAGAAGAAGAATGGAAGAAGAAAGAAGAAGAAGGGAAGAAGAAGAATGAAGAAGAAGAAGAAGAAGAAGAAGAAGAAGAAGAATGCGAAGAAGAAGAAGAAGAAATGCGAAGAAGAAGAATGCGAAAGAAGAAGAAGAATGGAAGAAGAAGAATGCGAAGAAGAAGAAGAAGAATGCGAAGAAGAAGAAGAAGAAGAAGAAGAAGAAGAAGATGCGAAGAAGAAGAAGAGAAGAAGAATGGAAGAAGAAAGAAGAAAGAAGAATGCAAAGAAGAAGAGAGAAAGAAAGAATGCAAGAAAGAAGAAGAAGAAGAAAGAAGAAGAAGAAGAAAGAAGAGAGAAGAAGAAGAAGAAGAAGAAGAAAGAAGAAGAAGAAGAAGAAGAAGAAGAAGAAGAAAAGAAGAAGAATGCAAAGAAGAGAAGAAGAAGAAGAAGAAGAATAGAGAAGAAGAAGAAAAGAAGAAGAATGAAGAAGAAGAAGAAGAGAAGAAGAATGAGAAAAGAAGAAGAAGAAGAAGAAGAAGAAGAAGAGAGAAGAAGAAGAGAAGAAGAAGAAGAAAGAAAGAAGAAGAAGAAGAAGAAGAAGAAGAAGAAGAAGAAAAGAAGAAGAAGAAGAAGAAGAAGAAGAAGAGAAGAAGAAGAAGAAGAAGAAGAAGAGAAGAAGAAAAAAGAAGAAGAAGAAGAGAAGAAGAGAAGAAGAAGAAGAAGAAGAAGAAGAAGAAGAAGAAGAAGAAGAAGAAGAAGAGAAGAAGAAGAAGAAGAAGAAAGAAGAGAGAAAGAAGAAGAAAGAAGAAGCGAAGAAGAATGCGAAGAAGAATGCAGAGAAGAAGAGAAGAATGCGAAGAAAGAATGCGAAGAAGAAGAAATGAGAAGAAGAAGAAGAAAGAATGCAAGAAGAAGAAGAAGAAGAGAAGAAGAATGCGAAGAAGAAGAAGAAAGAAGAACGAAGAAGAAGAAGAAGAAGAAGAAGAAGAGAAGAATGAAGAAGAAGAAGAAGAAGAATCGAAGAAGAAGAAGAAGAGAAGAAGAAGAAGAAGAAGAATGCGAAGAAGAAGAAGAAGGAAGAAGAAGAAGAAGAATGCGAAGAAGAAGAAGAATGCGAAGAAGAAGAAGAAAGAAGAATGGAAGAAGAAGAAGAAGAAGAAGAAGAAGAAGAAGAATGCGAAGAAGAAGAATGCGAAGAAGAAGAATGCGAAGAAGAAGAATGCGAAGAAGAGAATGCGAAGAAGAAGAATGCGAAGAAGAAGAAGAAGAAGGACGAAGAAGAAGAATGCGAAGAGAAGAAGAAGAGAAGAAGAAGAAGAAGAATGCGAAGAAGAAGATGAAAGAAGAAGAAGAATGCGAAGAAGAAGAAGAAGAATGCGAAGGAAGAAGAAGAAGAGCAAGAAGAAGAGAAGAAGAAGAGAAGAAGATCGAAGAAGAAGAACGAAGAAGAAGAAGCGAAGAAGAACGAAGAAGAGAAGAAGCGAAGAAGAGAGAAGAAGAAAACGAAGAAGAAGGAAGAAGAAGAATAGAAGAAGAAGAAGAAGACATGAGAAGAAGAAGAAGAAGAATGAAGAAAGAAGAGAAGAACTGAGAAAAGAAGAAGAAGAAGGAAGAAGAATCGAAGAAGAATCAAGAAGAAGAATGCAAGAAGAAGAATGCGAAGAAGAAGATGCAGAGAAGAATGGAAGAAGAAGAATCGAAGAAGAAGAAGAATGGAAGAAGAATGGAAGAAGATCAGCAATGCGAAGAAGAAGAATGCGAAGAAGAAGAATGCGAAGAAGAGAATGCGAAGAAGAAGAATGCGAAGAAGAAGAATGGAAGAAGAAGAATGCGAA
>CM060305.1:160521709-160541709 GCA_030674185.1 Monoplex corrugatus
CTACTGTCTCCCTGCTGTCCTGCCTGCCTGCTTGCGCCTGCCCTGCCTGCCTGCCTGCCTGCCTGTCTGTCTGCCTGTCTGCCTGTCTGTCTTCTGTCTGTCTCAACTTCAGACTCCAATCTCTATATATCAATAGGGAATGTTAATGATTGTTAAACAATAAAGTACAGTGCCTACTGTCTGCCTGTCTGCCTGCCTCTTGCCTGCCTGCTGTCTGCCTGCCTGCCTGCCTGCCTTCGTCGCCTGTCTGCCTTCTGTCTTCTGTTGTCCACACTTCAGACACCAATCTACTTTAGCTAGGGATGTTTATGATTGTACAACAATAAAGAACAGTGCCTACTGTCTGCCTGTCTGCCTGCCTGCTTGTCTGTCTGTCTGCCTGTCTGCTTGTCGATGTGTTCAGTGGTGCTCTTTGAAGATCACACGGACGGGGGTGGGGGTGGGGGGGGGGGGAGAGACAGCTGCAAATGGCAATGGGGACTGTTAGCTGCCGCTTTGCTTTTTGAGTGACGAAAATAATGGCATAGGAAACAGAGACAAAGACAGAGAGGGAGAGAGCAAGAGAGACAAACAGTCAGACAGAGACAGACAGACAGACGGAGTAGATGCATGCGTGCGTGCGTGCGTGCGTGGTGTGTGTATGTGTGTGTGTGTGTGTGTGTGTGTGTGTGTTTTCTGTCTGTCTGTCTGTGTATATGTGTGTCTCTGTTTGTGTCTGTGTCTGGTGTCTGAGTGTCTGTCAGTCTCTGTCTGTGTAAGTGTGTGGTGTGTGTGTGTGTGTGTGTGTGTTGTGTGTGTGTGTGTGTGTGTGTGTGTGTGTGTGTGTGTGTGTGTGGTGTGTCCTTCATGTGTGTGTGTGTGTGTGTGTTGTGTGTGTGGTGTGTGTGGAGTGTGTGTGTATGTCTGTGTAAGTAAGCGTGTGTGTGTGTGTGTGTGTGTGTGTGTGTGTGTGTTGTGTGTGTGTGTGTGTGTGTGTGTGAGTATGTGTATGTCTGTGTAAGTAGCGTGTGTGTGTGTGTGTGTGTGTGTGTGTGTGTGTGAGTATGTGTATGTCTGTGTAAGTAAGCGTGTGTGTGTGTGTGTGTATGAGTGTGTGTGTGGTATGTATGTGTGTGTTGTGTATGTATGTGTGTGGTGTATGTATGTGTGTGTGTATTGTTGTGTGTTGTATGTGTGTGTGTGTGTGTGTGTGCGTGTCCTTCGCGCGCATGTGTGTGTGTGTGTGTATGTATGTGTGTGTGTGTGATTATGTGTGTGTATGTGTGTATATATGTGTGTGTGTGTATGTGTGTATGTATGTTGGTGTGTGTGTTGTGAGAGAGAGAGAATGTGTATGTCTGTGTAAGCAAGCGTGTGTGTGTGTGTGTGTGTGTGTGTGTTGTGTGTGTGTGTGTGTGTGTGTTGTAGTGTGTGTGTGTGTGTGGTGTGTGTGTGTGTGTGTGTGTAAGTGTATGGATGTCTGTGTCTGCGTTTTAAGGTGTGGAGTAGATAAAGGAGGGGGGGGGGGGAGTAAAAACAGGAAGTAAGACCAGGAAGCGAAGTCCGATTGGAGAAATGCAGACAAGAGCATTAAAAGATTTATTCCTCTTGGGACTATTATTTATACTGTTATTTCTGTTTAAAGCCCAGTCGACTGTGTAAAGTCACATCAAGGCTGTAACCATTTGACCATACACAATACTTCAACAGGAAAAATAAAAAACAGAAAATCCGAATACGCATATCAGTGCAGTTTGTGCACATAATTAGACATGCCCTGGCGCTGACTAATCCGTCCAATTTATCGCACAGGGGATTTAAAAATATACCTGAATACAGATTTAAACATAACTCACCATCATCATCATTGCCCTGCCGCATGGCGTTGGCGATCATGGACTTCCATTTGCCTCTATCTCTCGTTGCCCCTAGCTTCTCCCCCACCCTCCTCGTCCCCAGCCACTCTGCAAGTCCGTCCAGCATTTTCTCCCTTGGTCTACCCGGTGCTCGCTTACCCTCCAGCTTTCCCGTTGTGATCAAGTGCTCCAAATCCCCTTCCTCATAAACTGGCCTATAAATGTTGCCTGTCTTTTCCTAATCTTCCTTATGAGTGATCTACTTGTGTCTGCCTCCATCAAGACTGTCTCGTTTGTTTTCTTTGCTTCCCTTATCTCATTTCCCTAAAGCCAAAATACTTAATACATGTACCCAGTTTTCAATCCAAAGAGAAAGTACGTAAGACTTTATCGAACAGATACAGGGGAATGGACAGCGAGACAGAAAATGATAGAAAGAAATGACAGAAAGCAAAAGGGAAAGAAAGAAACAAAAGAGGAATGACAGAAAAGAGTGAAATATTCTTGCACAGAATTTCCAGAAGGTAAGGATACTGTTTATACTAAATGACAGAAAAGAGACATTCTTGCACAGAATTTCCAGAAGGTGAGGATACTGTTTATACTAAATACGAAGTACACGCAGAATTTCCAGAAGGTGAGGATACTGTTTATACTAAAAGAACTCCCGGCATCCCCACGGGGTTCCTCTTGGACGGGCGGTGCAGACAGACAGACAGTGGAAGAGGAGATCATTTTCTTTTCCCTTTTGTTCTTTGTTCATTTATTTGTTTG
Source organism: Monoplex corrugatus (assembly GCA_030674185.1). Lineage (NCBI taxonomy): Eukaryota > Metazoa > Mollusca > Gastropoda > Littorinimorpha > Ranellidae > Monoplex > Monoplex corrugatus. The sequence continues at coordinate 160,524,319 of CM060305.1, forward strand.
TGTGCTTTTGCTTGCTGCTAGCTTGCTTGCTAGCTTGCTCGCTTCTTGCTTGCTTGCTTGCTTGCTTGCTTGTTTCTTTCTTTTTTCCCCACCTTTCTTTCTTTCTTTGTTCGTTCTTGTTTCCTGTTTGCTGTTGTTGTTTACTTTTGCGTGTATCTTTGTTTTGTTTCTTTGTTTGGGTGGGTTTGTAGGAGGGGTTGCTAAGGATAAGCTCAATTAATTTATTCCGCTTTTTTTCTGGCTCGTTGAATTCACAATAACTAAAAAGCTGAGCATGTAAGTGAGTGTTGAGAGAAAGAGACAGACAGACAGACAGACAAACAGACAGACCGACAGACAGACCGACAGACAGACAGATCAACAGAGTCAGACAGGGACAGAGACAAAGAGATACAGAAACAGAGAAAGAGACACAGAAACAGAGACAGCCATTGATTGATTGATTGAGTGAGTGAGTGAGTGAGTGAGAGAGTGAGAGAGTGAGAGAGTGAGAGAGTGAGAGAGTGAGAGAGTGAGTGAGTGAGTGATGAATGAGTGAGTGAGTGAGTGATGATGAGTAGAGAGTGAGTGATGAGTAAGTAGTCGGTTGAGTGGTCGTTGATTGATTGATTGATTGATTTGTCGTCGATCAGTCCACTGATCGCTTCATTCATCGATTCATTCGTTCATTGGTCTATATTTTCACACGGTAAAGTAACTGATCCAAAGAAAAGAACGTTGTTTTTGATTTTGTTTTGTTTTGTTTTGTTTTGTTTTGTTTTTGAAGGAAGTGGTATAAGCGCAGTAATTACGTTTTAAATCCAGCACTCACCCATGGTGAGTCTCTAGTGATATAACACAATGTTCTTAGGAATACCAACAACAACAAAAATTAAGATTTTTCCACGATTTATTCACAAAGGCCATAGCCCCTCAGAAAATAACCCTAACACAACAAAATTATACAGTCACAGACAGAACTAACGGTGTGACAAACATTTCGTATTTTGACCGCTTTGTACAAGTAATTAGCAAAAGATTTGACGATGTCTTCGTTTAGTGACGACGTATATGAAATAGGCTTGAACAAACAAGGATTTGTGTAATATTTTCGTGGTGTATAATCTCTGCTCTTACATTCTTTTTATTAATACAGGATACGAAAGTACAAAGTGCATTTCATCTTCCTGTGATTCTCTGAGAAGAGAGAGAGAGAGAGAGAGAGAGAAGACAAAAAGACGAAGACAGACAGACAGACGACAGAGACACAGACAGACAGGAGAGAGAGACAGACAGACAGACAGATAGACAGACAGAGACACCAGACAGACAAAGGGACAACATGCAGCCAGAGACAGAGGCCGACAGAGAGAGAGAGAGACAGACAGACAGACAGACAGAGACAGAAAAATACAGAAAGAGAAACAGAGACAGAGAATCAGAGACAGAGAAAGACAGAGACTGAGACAACAGAGAAAAGACGGACAGAGAGAGAGAAGAGACAGACACAGAGAGAGAGAGAAGGGACAGACAGACAGACAGAGGCAGACAGACAAAGACAGAGAAAGAGAGAGAGAAACACACACACACAGAGTGAGAGATAGGAGAGACAGAGAGAGAACGAGAGATACAGACAGACAGACAGAGAGACAGACAGACAGAGTGGGTGTACAGGATTTCGATTTCCGCGGGCATTCATGCTTTTTTTTTTTTTTCGTTTTCTTTTTCATTCTCAGAATATGCGCGTTTCATTTTAAAACAGGACAGTAATCACTAAGTCCCTGTTCTATATTTGCATGAAACCGAAAGTGTGGAGTCTTCATGTATTTCATTTTGCACATAAATAAACATTTCCCGTTTGCCAGCTTCTTGAGATTACAATGGATTACACACACACACACACACACACACACACACACACACACACACACACACACACACACACCACACACACACACACACACACACACACACACACCACACACACACACACACACACACACACACACACACACACTCACGCACACACAGAGGGAGAGAGAGGGGAGAGAGAAACAGAGAGACAGAGAGAGACAGAGAGAGAGCAGAAGACACATGCACAAATGCCAACACACACAGACATCTACATACACTCTCTGTCAAACACACAATACAGAGAGAGAAGAAGACAGACAGACAGACAGACAGAGAAAAACAGATAGACAGACACACAGAGAGAAGAACGCCACTCAAATGTGTCCTTGTACTTATTATCGATACTGTTGGCGGATGATGATATGATGATGATGATGGATGATGGATGATGGATGAGATGGATGATGGATGATGATGATGATGATGATGATGATATGATGATGATGATGATGTTTGTTGTTTGGTTGTTGTGTGTTGTTGTTGTTGTGTGTGTTGTTGTTGTTTGTTACCATTATTATTATTGTTGTTGTTGTTGTTGTTGTTGTTGTCTTCGTCTATATAGCTGTTGCCGTTTCATTGTTATCATTGTTGAAGTCCACTATGCGCACGTCTTTCATTTATTTCTAATTGAAGCGTCTTTAAAAGGTCACAGCGACTTCGAGGAGTACAAAATCTAGATTTTCTGTGATATTATTTTGTCTAAAATGGGAGACCGTAAAAAATGGTTTAAATTCATCTTTTGTTATGTGCGTGCTCTTTTGGTTTTGGTTTTGTTTTTTGTTTTTGGTTTTCTTTTGTGCGTTCGTGTGTGTGTGTGTGTGTGTGTGTGTGTGTGTGTGTGTGTGTGTGTGTGTGTGTGTGTGTGTGTGTGTGTGTGTGTGTGTGTGTGTGTGTGTGTGTGTGTGTGTGTGTGTGTGTGTGTGTGTGTGTGTGTGTGTGTGTGTGTGTGTTTCTTTCTTTCTTTCTTTCTTTCTTTCTTTGTCTGTCCGTTTGTGAGGATAGAGGGAAATTTTTGTTTTTTTAAATTGTCGATAGAGTTACTGTTGTGGTGATAATTGTGACGGTTATCGTCATCGTCATCGTTGTTGTCATCATAATCAAAATTATTGTTATTATGATCATCACAATGACTTATCTTCACAATCACCACCACTACCACCTTTATCACGACAATTTTTCAGCATCACCACCGTCATCATCGTCATATTATCACCATCGCTTCACCATCATTATTATCATTATTGTCACTTCATCAACATCATCATCGTCATCGTCGTCGTCGTCATCATCATCATCATCATCACCATAACTGGTGTGCACATGACCAGCCACCCACCTCTTCCATCATCATCACTATCACCATCATCATTATTACCTATATCATCACTACCACCTCGTTATGGTCATCATATTTCATCATCGTCATCGTCGTCGTGGTCATCATCATGACTATTATCACTATCATTATCATTGTCAACGTCACCTCATTCTCATTATCACTATCAATATCATGTAATCATCATCATCATCATCATCATCATCATCATCATCATTATGGGTGCATACGTGATAATCAACACCAGCACGATCAACTTTATCACAACTTTCACCACCACTAGCTCATTGTCGTCGTCGTCGTCGTCGTCGTCGTCGTCGTCGTCGTCGTCGTCGTCATCATCATCATCATCATCATCATCATCATCATCATCATCATTCCCTACGTGATACGACCACCACCATCACCAAAACCATCATCACCATCACCATTTTCATTAGCACTATTATCGTCCTCGCCTCCTCATTATCATCATCACTATCATCATTATTGCTATAATCATCGGCAGCGCGGGATCACCACCACATCCCACCACCACCTCCATCACCATCACCATCACCATCACCACCACTATCACCATAGTCACTATAAGCGTCATGAATATTAATTAGTAGCACCAGCATTATTCGTTTGTGCATGATCACCACTTCAACTACCAACCACTACATACACCATCACCACTACCTTCATTATCTTTGTTATCGCCATTATCATCAGTATCATCATCATCATCATCATCATCATCATCATCATCATCATCATCATCATCACCACCATCATCATCATCATCGCGGTTGGTTCGTGCATGTAGACCTAGAACCAAACACTTGACCTTCGCATGTTGAATCCGACAGACAACAATATGAGGGCGACAAACGAGGAAATCGCTGCGAGGAAATTGTCGAAGGAGGTAGAGAGCAAAGGTCGTGTGGTGTGCAAGGCTTAGGATAATAGCATGTGACCAGGCTGATGTCCTTTCAAACCAGTAAATAATTATACATGTAACAATATTCGTGCCCTTTCAAACCAGTAAATGATTATACATGTAACCATATTCGTATCCTTTCAAATCAGTAAATGATTATACACGTAACCATATTCGTATCCTTTCAAATCAGTAAATGATTATACATGTGACTATATTCGTGCCCTTTCAAACCAGTAAATGATTATACACGTAACCATATTCGTATCCTTTCAAACCAGTAAATGATTATACACGTAACCATATTCGTGCCCTTTCAAACCAGTAAATGATTATACACGTAACCATATTCGTTTCCTTTCAAACCAGTAAATGATTATACATGTAACCATATTCGTGCCCTTTCAAACCAGTAAATGATTATACATGTAACCATATTCGTTTCCTTTCAAACCAGTAAATGATTATACATGTAACCGTATTCGTGCCCTTTCAAACCAGTAAATGATTATACACGTAACCATATTCGTGCCCTTTCAAATCAGTAAATGATTATACACGTAACCATATTCGTATCCTTTCGAACCAGTAAATGATTACATGTGACCATACTTGAGTCCTTTCAAACCGGTATGTGACCATGTCCGCTCATACCAGTACATGATTGCATGTGACCATATTTGTATCCTTTCAAATCGGTATATATTGCATGTGACCATATTTGTATCCTTTCAAACCGGTATATATTGCATGTGACCATATTTGTATCCTTTCGAACCGGTATATATTGCATGTGACCATATTTGTGTCCTTTCAAACCGGTATATATTGCATGTGACCATATTTGTATCCTTTCAAACCGGTATATATTGCATGTGACCATGTTTGTATCCTTTCAAACCGGTATGTATTACATGTGACCATACTTGTATCCTTTCAAACCGGTATATATTGCATGTGACCATGTTTGTATCCTTTCAAACCGGTATATATTGCATGTGACCATATTTGAGTCCTTTCAAACCGGTATATATTGCATGTGACCATACTTGTATCCTTTCAAACCGGTATATATTGCATGTGACCATATTTGAGTCCTTTCAAACCGGTATATATTGCATGTGACCATATTTGAGTCCTTTCAAACCGGTATATATTGCATGTGACCATATTTGAGTCCTTTCAAACCGGTATATATTGCATGTGACCATATTTGTATCCTTTCAAACCGGTATATATTGCATGTGACCATATTTGTATCCTTTCAAACCGGTATATATTGCATGTGACCATATTTGTATCCTTTCAAACCGGTATATATTGCATGTGACCATATTTGTATCCTTTCAAACCGGTACATATTGCATGTGACCATATTTGTATCCTTTCAAACCGGTATGTATTGCATGTGACCATATTTGTATCTTTCAAACCGGTACATATTGCATGTGACCATATTTGTATCCTTTCAAACCGGTATATATTGCATGTGACCATATTTGTATCCTTTCAAACCGGTATATATTGCATGTGACCATATTTGTATCCTTTCAAACCGGTATACATTGCATGTGACCATATTTGAGTCCTTTCAAACCGGTATATATTGCATGTGACCATATTTGTATCCTTTCAAACCGGTATATATTGCATGTGACCATATTTGTATCCTTTCGAACCGGTATATATTGCATGTGAGCATATTTGAGTCCTTTCAAACCGGTATATATTGCATGTGAGCATATTTGAGTCCTTTCAAACCGATATATATTGCATGTGACAATATTCATGTCCTTTCAAACCGGTATATATTGCATGTGACAATATTCATGTCCTTTCAAACCGGTATATATTGCATGTGACAATATTCATGTCCTTTCAAACCGGTATATATTGCATGTGACCATACTCATGTCCATACTCAGTAAATGATTCCATATGACCGTAGTCATGTCCTTTCAAACTAATTGTACTATTGTACACTTTTAATTATGTATAGTGCCCAGGGGGTTTTAAGCCAGAGGCAAGGTGACGGATACTATGAACAACAAAGTTGTACCTACCGAGGCCCTTCTACACATGGTAGTCATCGCACCTATGGAACCACGAGCGTCAGTTAGCAAGAGAGCGGGCAGATGATTCCATGCCCCCTTCCACTTAAAAAAATTCCTTGTACTGGTCAGGCATGAAGACCTATACCAGGCGACAATGGACCACGATGGTCCAACTCAACAACATCTGGAAAGACAGAGGCATACCAAATGACCTGAAAGTTAGACTTTTAAATTGTTTGTTTGATCTGGCCAATCCTGATTTATGGCTGCGACACCTGGGCTTTCAAAAAAACTGATTGCAGAAGAATTGAGACACCAGAGATGTGATTTTATCGGAGACTACTACGTGTCAAATGGACAGATAGAATAACTAATGAAATTTTCCTGGAAGAACTTGACACCACCAGAAAACTACCAGCAGACATCAACAAGAGAAGACTAACATACATTGGCCATGTGTCACGCAACAAGAACACATACCTCATGGCAACCATCTTTCAAGGAAAAACAGTGGCAAAAAGGAAGAAAAGCAGACGTCCAGTCTCACACATCGAGAACATAACCAACATCAGTGACCTAAATATTCAAGAAACTGTCCACAAAAGTCAAGACAGAGCGGCCTGGAGGGAGATGGTGGTGTCAAAGTGTGCAGCGGCCAACACCGAACCCGGTGACACCGACAGGTGAGACAGGTGATGTCTACTCATCTGTCGGATAGGAGAGTCCATCATCATTATTGTCAGTCAGACGAGTACACGACAAACAGTAACCTAAATGTAAGAAGCACATAACACAGTGCATTCGTAGGGTGCACCATAACACAATGTAAGCACTTCGGACCATAGCAAACACATCACATAATGTAACATAATCATAACAATATTACGAAACATGTGTGTATGTGTATATACGTGTGTGTATGTGTATATGTAAACATAAACATGTGTGTATGTGTATATACGTGTGTGTGTGTGTGCATATGTAAACATATATGTATCTATGTATATGTATTGCAATAAATGCTTGTTTTTCTACACTTTGTTATACCAGTTGATTATGCATTGTATACATTCCAAGATGTTTGTAAATGTTATGTATTTAAAAATGAATAGAAACAAGTTAAACAAAAAACAATATTAAGACAATCTGGACATTGTACAAGAGGCACACAGAGACAGGTGGTGTTAGCATATTCACATATGTAGTTTCTAATTGATGACTGTATATTTCATTTGTGTTCAATATCTAAATAATTTGGATTATTTTTCATTCGATCGTGTGGGTATGATATAGTAAAGCATGAACTAGCAGCTGTTTTCTCTCTCATAGTTTGCATTAAATCTGTGTGTGTGTGTGTGTGTGTGTGTGTGTGTGTGTGTGTGTGTGTGTGTGTGCGTGTGTGTGTGTGCGTGTGTGTGTGTGCGTGTGTGTGTGTGTGTGTGTGTTTGTGTTTGTGTGTGTGTGTGTGTGTGCGTGTTGTGTGTGTTGTGTGCTGTGTGTGTGTGTGCGTGTGTGTGTGTGTGCGTGTTGTGTGTTGTGTGTGTGTGCATGTGTTGTGTGGTGTAGTGTGTGTGGTTGTGTGTGTGAAGAGAGAGAGAGAGAAGTGTGTGTGTGTGTGCGGATGTGTGTGTGTGTGTGTGTGGTTTGTGTGTGTGTGTGTTTCTCTGTCTGTGTGTGTGTGTGTGTGTGTGTATGTGTATGTGTATGTGTATGTGTATGTGTGTGTGTGTGCGTGCGTGCGTGTGTGTGTGTATGTTTGTGCGTGCGTACGTGTGTGTGTGTGTGTGTGTGTGTGTGTGTGTGTGTGTGTGTAGTTCGTTAACCTAATGAAGGCAGTCCGCCTAGTGGCCCATTAGCCCAGTTATTAGACCGTCATCATCGTAACACAGGGGCTGTCGGCTCAACCCTTGGGCAGGCCAAGTGAACGGAGTGTGGGACCAACAGCTGGACCCATATCAAGATGAGCCTCACATTTCAAACCCACAAAGTGTCAAGATCCAGTTGAGCTGGACAACCTCAACATGACAGACTTTCCCCGTGTGGGATGCCTTTTCAAACCAGTATAAACAGTATCCCCACCTTCTGGAAATTCTGTGCTAGAAATGTCCTCTTTTCTGTCACTCTTTGTTTCTGCCTTGTTCCTTTGCTTTCTGTCATTTCTTCCTATCATTTTCTGTCTTGCTGGTCCATTCACCTGTATGTGTTCGATAAAGTCTTACGTACTTTTCCTTAAGATTGATAACTGGGTACATGTATTAAGTGCATTTTGGCTCTAGGGAGGTGAGATATGCGGAAGCAATTTTAGGTAACTTATGCCCCCGTTTTTTTATGTTTTGGTGTCCTTAGGTATGCTTAAATTTGTATTCAGGTGTGTTTTTTAAATCCTCTTGTGCGATAAATTGGATGGAGTGGTCAACACCGCGGGCATGTCCTTAGATTATGTGCGCGAATGCATTGATATGTGTACTTAATTTTCTTTTCTTTTCTTTTTTTTTTTCACCCTATTGAAGTTTTGTATGTTTTGAAGTGGTTATATAGTTCTGACATGGCTCTACGCAGTCGGTTGGGCTTTAAGCAACAATAATACAATAAGAATAACAGCAACAATAACTAGAGGGAAGGCATACAATCTCGCGGGGTGATAATCACGAAACGTATAGAAAAAAAAAAATAATAATAAGCGCTAAAATGGATATTGTTCGCATTGCTTTACAATTTTTCTACTTCCTCGGAACGAATCCGTTGCTTGTGAAATCAGACACGTAAGAACTGTGCAATTAATTACACTTTAAAACTTTTCCTCACGCCTACATCTATCCTCCCCACTCCCTCCCATCCACCACCCACCACCCCCACCCCCCACCGGCCCTTTCATCTCGAGTATGCTTCCTGACCGACCCACCCTTATCATTCTCTCCTCCTTCCCTCGTTTCACCCTCTCTCACAACTTCCTCGTTCGTTTTCCTGTTCGCTGAATAAATGACATATAGCGTAGGGGATGTTTCTGATCGCCCGTTATGTGTTCGTTTCCGTCTGTTTGTCTGACATGATTCTAATAATAATAATAATAATTACAATATTTATATAGCGCAAAATCTCGATAAAAATCAAATCTAAGCGCTGAACATACACTTACGCACGCGCGCACACACACGCACACACACACGCACACATGGCTATAAATGGGGAAAAAGAATAAAAGCAATGGAAAATTATAGAGAGCATATTATATACAAATATATATTACAATGTGATTCCCCTCCGAGTAGGGGACAGGCTACAGAGGGGGGATGAGTGAGGTCAGGATTTTATGCAGAGGAGAAAAGGTGAGTTTTGAGAGCGGACTTGAAGGAGACAAAAGTTTGTCTGAGTGTCTATGTGTTTGTCTGCCTGATTGTCTGAGTGTTTGTATGTCTGAGTGTCTGAGTGTTTGAGTGTCTGTCTGTCTAAGTGTGTTTCTATCTGAGTGTTTTGTCTATCTGAAATGTTTGACACTACGAGTGTTGTTGTCTGAGTGTTTTGTTGTCTGAGTGTTTGATGTTTGAGTGTTTTGCTAGTACGGACGTGTTTTTTTTTCTAAATGTTTGTCTGAGTGTTTGTTGAGTGTATGAGTATTTGTTAAGTGTTTGTTTGAGTGTTTGTCTGAGTGTTTTGTTTTGTCTTTTTGTCCATCTGTCCAACTGTGCCTCCGTCTGTGTTGCCTCTATGAGTCTGTATATCATCCATTTCGATGTGCTGCGATAACATCTCAATGTGACGCGGTATATGCGCTGGGTGGCATCTGCACGCGCTACAGTGGCGCGTTTTCCATGAAAAGCATGCAGCCCGATTTTTTACACACACAAAAATGATAGTGATAAGATGTAAAAGAGAGTCACGTCTGACTCAGTGAACCTATTTCATCATCATCAGGTGCCCTGCCGCATGGCTTTGGCGACCATGGACTTCCATCCATCTCTATCTCTCGTTGCCCCTAACATCTCCCCCACCCTCCTCATCCCCAGCCACTCTGCAAGTCCGTCCAGCATTCTCTCCCTGGGTCTACCTGGTGCTCTCTTTCCCTCCAGGTTTCCCGTTGTGACCAGGTGCTCCAAATCCCCCTTCCTCATAAAATGGCCTATAAATGTTGCCTGTCTTTTCCTAATCTTCCTTATGAGTGATCTACTTGTGTCTGCCTCCAACAAGACTATTTCAGAAAGTAGAAAATGGAGTAGGAACCCTCAGACTGGCACGAAGTAATTAGGACATCGATCTACAAAAGCTCACATGGAGCCATTGTTCCAGACTCGCCGGTATTAAGAGAAATGAAAGTGCCCAAAAACAAAATGCAAGAAAAACCACTACAACAAGAATTCTGCATCTTTCAAAGTCCGAAATTCTCGGGCACTTAAAATCATACTTTCAAGAAGAAAATCTCAGTCACCATACCTTCGATCGTCTTACTTAAATGGGGCTAATTGGAAAAAGTGACCCAAAATCCACCATGAAAGGAAAGACAAAAGCCACCATCAATTAAATAAACATTGGTACTATCTGAAAAGTAACATAGCGCAGACTCCTGCGGTGAAGAATGGACAGTGTTGGGGCTTTTCCTGAAACAGACATTAAAGAAATTTAAAAAGATGGAAAAGACAACTGGAGGAGAGGAACTAAGTGGACAGAATAGAATTTGTTCTGGTGATGGTAGGGGGAGCGCTGGGTGGATGGTATTTTCATCCGTTTCCACTTTTAGTGCTGATGAAGCTATACATTACGCTACGGTGTAGCTTAGGTTGTTCCTTTTACAAACCGGTGAAAGATATCAAACCCATACGCCAGGTGGGACCTCAAGACTTTGCCAGCGCGTAGGGACTACGCACAGGTATAGGGTTTACGCCATGATCATTTTGGATTTTCTCTGTCACACTCCAACAGTAGCGTCAGTACGTACGGAATGTATTCAGAGTGCGGAGATGTTGTCTTAAAAAGCTAAAACTAACTCTGAAGCTTAAACTAAAACTAAAATGAAACTGAAATCCATTGTAGTATAATACAATATACCACTCATCAATACAGATCAATGTGACCGCATGGTGTGTGCATGTATTCCAGTAGTCAAAACAAGTTATCGCAAACGCAACATCCTCCTCCTCATTATCGTGTGCCCTGCCGCATGGCGTTGGCGATCATGGCCCTCCGTACGAATCTATCCCTTGTTGCTGCAAGTACATCTCCCACCCTCTCTGTCTTCAGCCACCCTGCAAGTCCGTCCAATATTTTCTCCCTGGGTCTACCTGGTGTTCTCTTTCCCTCCAGCTTTCCTGTTGTAACCATGTGCTCTAATTCCCCTTTCCTCATAAAATGGCCTATAAATGTTGCTTGTCTTTTCCTTATCTTCTTTATCAATGATCTTCTTGTTTCTGCCTCCATCAAGACTGTCCTGCAATAACAGAACCTCTTTGTGAAGTCACAACAGTCTAAAGATAGTTTGAAATGGAGAAGATTGAATATTTAAAGGTTTGACTGCCTGATTTTGATATATATATTTATGCACAACACGTGTCTATAAATATCAACAAGACCGCGTACTTATGAATATGAACAAGACTGCATTTGACAATGAGCGAGCAATATATGTATACACATGACGAGCCTATGAATAAGACTGTTTGACATCAAGCTAACAACATGTGTATGCATATTATGCACCCATGTGTTTCCATACTCGTTTTCAATGTGAAGGCCATTTCTTGCCCGTTTTGTGATCAACATGTTACTGCTAGAGGGAAAATATATTTTCAATAGAGGGTCCCGCTAGGAGGTGTTTCAATATCTCTTGGAAAACAAAGGTGGGTGGAGGATGGAGGTGGCATTGTTTCATATTGACCGGACTCAAGGCATGATTTCTCTGTCTGTCTGTCTGTTCGTCTTTCTGTCTGTCTGTCTGTCTGTCTCACTCTCTGTCTCTCTCTCTGTCTCTCTCTGTCTCTGTCTCTGTCTGTCTGTCTCTCTCTCTCTCTCTGTCTCTCTCTCACACTCTTTTTCTCTCTCTCTCTTTCTCTCTCTCTCTGTCTGTCTGTCTGTCTGTCTCTCTCTCTCTCTTTCTCTTTCTCTCTCTCTCTCTGTTTCTTTTTCTGTCTCTGTCTATTTACCTATTAAGATTACGTCCTGACAAACTGAAGCTGGTGCAAGCAAATGGTTAAAACTTGAAACCAGAAATACAACAACAACAACAACAACAACAAATAGAATCTGAACATGTATTTAATATAGCAAAACACTACAAAAAAAAAGACAAGACAGGCACAAAAGAAGACAAAACAAGACAAGATTGGGACACAGTTTCGGCCAACTGGCCTTTGTCAAGATTATGCAAAAGTCAGCACAGAATAACAACACAAATCTGAGTGGGAAAAAATAAGCTGACTTTTTTGTTGAGACAGACACGACATGAAAAATATTTGATATAAAAACGTGATATCTTAAGTAAACGATGTATTACAGAAAATGACGTACTTCCAATACATCATACGTAATCGATGTATTACAAAAATGACGTACTTCCAATACATCATCCATAAACGATGTATTACAGAAAATGACGTACTTCCAATACATCATACGTAATCGATGTATTACAAAAATGACGTATTTCCAATACATCATCCATAAACGATGTATTACAAAAATGACGTATTTCCAATACATCATCCATAAACGATGTATTACAAAAAATGACGTACTTCCAATACATCATCCATAAACGATGTATTACAAAAATGACGTATTTCCAATACATCATCCATAAACGATGTATTACAAAAATGACGTATTTCCAATACATCATCCATAAACGATGTATTACAAAAAATGACGTACTTCCAATACATCATCCATAAACGATGTATTACAAAAATGACGTATTTCCAATACATCATCCATAAACGATGTATTACAAAAATGGCATACTTCCAATACATCATGCATAAACGATGTATTACAAAAATGACGTACTTCCAATACATCATCCATAAACGATGTATTACAAAAATGACGTACTTCCAATACATCATACGTAATTGATGTATTACAGAAAATGACGTACTTCCAATACATCATACATAATTGACGTATTACAGAAAATGACGTACTTCCAATACATCATACGTAATCGATGTATTACAGAAAATGACGTACTTCCAATACATCATACGTAATCGATGTATTACAGAAAATGACGTACTTCCAATACATCATACGTAATCGATGTATTACAGAAAATGACGTACTTCCAATACATCATACGTAATCGATGTATTACAAAAATGACGTACTTCCAATACATCATCCATAAACGATGTATTACAGAAAATGACGTACTTCCAATACATCATACGTAATCGATGTATTACAAAAATGACGTATTTCCAATACATCATGCATAAACGATGTATTACAAAAAATGACGTATTCCAATACATCATCCATAAACGATGTATCACAAAAATGACGTACTTCCAATACATCATCCATAAACGATGTATTACAAAAATGGCGTACTTCCAATACATCATCCATAAACGATGTATTACAGAAAATGACGTACTTCCAATACATCATACGTAATCGATGTATTACAGAAAATGACGTACTTCCTATACATCATACACAAACGATGTATTACAAAAAATGACGTACTTCCAATACATCATCCATAAACGATGTATTACAAAAATGACGTACTTCCAATACGTCATACGTAATCGATGTACTGTATTACAGAAAATGACGTGCTATCAAAACAGCGTAATACAAATAGGATGCAGTCATCAAAAGAAATGGAAAATCCAGTTCGAAGCGACTGACAGTGTTCAACTAGAACCACACAAAACAGAATCACAAAGCATGTTTGATATGACAAGACCAGACAGGCGTAAAGCAAGACAAGACAAGACAAGACAAGACACGTTTGAAACGGTTTCAAACAGGAACTAAAATCTAGAAGACATATCAATTTTTCTGAGGAAGGGAGAGTGAAGTATGGTTTGACCAGTCCAGCTTTAAAAGACAGAGAGTTCATAGGCAGCCCAGTACAAGGCAAACTGATCTGTACGCTATTCAATACTTGCAGGCAGTTTCGTTCACGCTTTACACACACACACACAAAAAGCATTTGAACGCATGAACAATTGTGTGCGGTATATGCAGGCGCTTGTGAAACACATGCACACACGCACACACACATCACACCTACACAACTCTCACACGCTCACACCACACACGCACACATACAAACACACATACACACATACACACTCACACCACTACCCCACCCCCGCTATCTTTCTAACATCGAAAAGACCTAGGGCAACCTTTCTGATCTTCAAAAGTGCAATTCGTCTCTCTCTCTCTCTCTCTATCTCTCTCTCTCTTTCTTTCTCTCTCTCTCTCTCTCTCTCTCTCTCTCTCTCTCTGATCTCTTTCTCTGTTTCTCTCTCTCTGATTCTCTCTCTCTCTCACTCTCCCTCCTCTCCTCTCTCTCTCTCTCTCTCTCTCTCTTCTCTCTCTGATCCTTCTGTCTCTCTCTGATCTCTCTCTGTGTGTGTGTTCTCTCTCTCTCGCACTCACACATAAAACACACACACACACACACTCACACACACACACACACACACACACACACACAATATATATATATATACACACAAACACACACACACATACACACAAACACACACACTTACATATAAACAGATACATATAATTAGTATGATGAAAATACCCAGGGCAAGTCTTGAACACTTCAAAAACCAAACGTCACAGCGAGAGAAAGAGAAAGAGAGAGAGGGGTGAGAGGGGGGAAGGGACAGAGAGCGACATAAACAAAGACAGAGACATAGATCGACAGATACATAACAGGGACAGACAGAAGGACGCCCTTCCCCACACAACACACACACAAACGCATGCACGAACATACACACACACATCGCACAAAAGCCAGCACGCACGCACACACACACACACACACACACACAACACACACACACACACACACACACACACACACAGGCACAAACATAGGCACACACACACAGGCACAAACACACAAACACATAAAAGACACTCACACACACACACACACACACCACACACACACACACACACACACACACACACACACACACACATACATTCACACACTGACGCAGAGGCACAAACACTGGCACACACACACAGAGGCACAAATACACAAACACATATGAAGACACACACGCACGCAACACACACGCACACACGCACACACACACACACACACACACAACACACACACACACAACACACACACACACACACACACAACACCACACACACACAACACACACACACACACACACACAACAACACACACACACACAACACACACACACACACACACAACACACACACACACACACACACACAACACACACACACACACACACACACACACACACACAACACAACACAACACACACACATACAGCAATAACTTCAGACGATACATGGGCCAGAGTTCTCTATACTGTGCAAAGCCTTTACAGTCATAAGCCTAACCACATACTATCCACAACAACATACATAGCCGTCCCCACATGAACTTTTCACGTATTTTTACATAGAATTATATGCGACATTGATGGCTCTTACCTATATCAATAGCCTCTCATACGATATCTGCGATATACTATTGTGTGTTGATTCTAAATCTGTGTTACGTAGCTTGAAACAAGCAGAACATGTAATACGAAATGACATTATCTTTGAAATCAAACATTTGATACATTGTATTTCATCCAGCGGTGTTGGTATAAATTTTTGCTAGGTTCCGTCACATTGCGGACTTCATTGGAATGAAGTTTCAGACCAGTTAGCAAGAAACGGAGCATCCAAAAATGCCAATACCGTAACATACCACAATATACGACTTTCAGTTCAAGAACTTGGTTCTGTGCTAGAACGTTCAGTTTATACAAATTTCTCCAATACCCATAGCCTGATATCTTACTGCCCCAGACAGCTAGCGTCCTTGATATACAAACTAAGGCTTAACTCTTGGAAAACGAAATATACACAGAATGTATGTATTTGTTCAAAAACATTATCAGCCCACCATCTACTCTTTGAATGTCCTATCTTACTTACGACATATAGAAATAACAATCTTGATTTTTCATGTACTAACGCTAGAGATATTCTTTACAACAAAAATAATGATATTATCCTGCTAGTTCAGCTGATTCTCAGATCCCCTATTGGCAGATTGTTATGAAGAGTTAATTAATTGTTGTATGTTATTATTTGACACTGTTAATTCATTGTTCTGAATTATTAATTGCACTTGTTCCCCTTCTTACATTCAAAAGTGCGTTTAGTTTATTATCTCTTGTCCTCTTGCTGTTCTGATGTTGAAATAGGGAGTATGTCAGTGTGTGTGTGTGTGTGTGTGTGTGTGTGTGTGGTGTGTGTGTGGTGTGTGTGTGTGTGTGTGTGTGTGTGTGTGTGTGTGTGTGTGTGTGTGTGTGTGTGTGTGTGTGTGTGTGTGTGTGTGTGTGTGTAGTGTGTGTGTGGTAGTGAGTGTGAGAGGTGGTTGTGTGTGTGTGTGTGTGTGTGTGTGTGTGTGTGTGTGTGTGTGTGGTGTGTGTGGTGTGTGTGTTGAGTGATAGTAGTGGGGGTGTGTGTGTGTGTGTTTGAGGATAGTGTGTGTGTTTGTGTGTGTGAGTGTGTGAGTGTGTAGTGTGTGATGTGGTGTGTGGTGTGTGTGAGTGTCTTTGTGTGTTTGTGTGTGGTGAATGTGTGTGCGTGTGTATGCAGTGTGTATGTGTGTGTACGTATGTATGTGTGTATGTGTGTGTGTGTATGTGTGTGCGTATGTATGTGTGGTTATGTATGTGTGTATGTGTGTGCGTAGTATGTATGCATATGTGTGTATGTGTGTGCATGTCTGTGAGTGTGTGCATGTCTGTGTGTTAGTGTGTGTGTGTGTGCGCGCGCGCGCGTCGTGTGTGTGTTGTGTTTGCAGAGTGCGTACGTATGTACAGTTTAGACATTGGACTTCGTTCAAGAGGGATTTATCACACTCGGGCAATCCCACATGCGCTCCACCCAAATCTGCCAGCAATTATCTGGCAGATTCTCTGAGTCTGCACCAGAACCTCATGTTA
>CM060305.1:160551709-160554209 GCA_030674185.1 Monoplex corrugatus
ACCCTTTGACTCCCTCACCCTATCCATCAGCTTCCTGCAGGGAGCTGGTGAATAGGGTGAGGGAAGTCAAAGGGTTAATTTTTGGCTTTACTTAGCATGGTTGACAATGCCGGATGCATGTGGTAGACAGGGTGCGGGAGTCAAAGGGTTAAGTTTTTGCTTTGCCAGCATGGTTGACAATACCGGATGCTGATAGACAGGGTGCGGGAGTCAAAGGGTTAAGGTGGCGCACAAGATGGGGCCAAAAAAAAAAAAGGTGTGCATAAAGGAAACCTCCCTAAGGGCGATAATCCTATAAAAAATGAGGGGGAGGGGGAGTCAGCACACATGTTGATCTAAAAGATCGGGAAAAAGAAATGTCCATCCTTTACCTACCAAGCAGAAGGTACCTAGACAGGATTGAACCCAGGTCTTTCCCACTGGAAGTCCGATGTCTTGCCCACTTAACTAACACGCCCTTTTTTAATTTTAAGTGTTGGGTCTTCAGCCTGCAGGCTAGGTATACTTTTCAGTCACAAAATATACAGGATGTGGAAGTGGGTAGTAAACAGGATGTGGAAGTGAGCAAGTAAACAGGATGTGGAAATAGGGATGTGGAAGTAACAAGTAAGATGTGGAAGTAAGCAAGTAAACAGGATGTGTGAAAGTGAAGCAAAGTAAACAGGATGTGGAAGTAAACAAAGTAAACAGGATGTGGAAGTAAACAAAGTAAACAGGATGTGGAAGTAAACAAGTAAACAGGATGTGGAAGTAAACAAAGTAAACAGGATGTGGAAGTAAGCAAAGTAAACAGGATGTGGAAAGAAAGCAAAGTAAACAGGATGTGGAAGTAAGCAAAGTAAACAGGATGTGAAGTAAGCAAAGTAAACAGGATGTGGAAGAAGCAAAGTAAACAGGATGTGAAGTAAGCAAAGTAAACAGGATGTGAAAGTAAGCAAAGTAAACAGGATGTGGAAGAAAGCAAAGTAAACAGGATGTGGAAGAAAGCAAAGTAAACAGGATGTGAAGTAAGCAAAGTAAACAGGATGTGAAGTAAGCAAAGTAAACAGGATGTGGAAGTAAGCAAAGTAAACAGGATGTGGAAGTAAGCAAAGTAAACAGGATGTGAAGTAAGCAAAGTAAACAGGATGTGAAAGTAAGCAAAGTAAACAGGATGTGGAAGTAAGCAAGTAAACAGGATGTGGAAGTAACAAGTAAACAGGATGTGGAAGTAAGCAAAGTAAACAGGATGTGAAAGTAAACAAAGTAAACAGGATGTGGAAGTAAACAAAGTAAACAGGATGTGGAAGTAAAGCAAAGTAAACAGGATGTGGAAGTAAGCAAGTAAACAGGATGTGGAAGTAAGCAAAGTAAACAGGATGTGGAAGTAAGCAAAGTAAACAGGATGTGGAAGTAAGCAAAGTAAACAGGATGTGGAAGTAAGCAAAGTAAACAGGATGTGGAAGTAAGCAAGTAAACAGGATGTGGAAGTAAGAAAAGTAAACAGGATGTGGAAGTAAGCAAAGTAAACAGGATGTGGAAGTAAGCAAAGTAAACAGGATGTGGAAGTAAGCAAAGTAAACAGGATGTGGAAGTAAGCAAGTAAACAGGATGTGGAAGTAAGCAAAGTAAACAGGATGTGGAAGTAGCAAAGTAAACAGGATGTGGAAGTAAGCAAAGTAAACAGGATGTGGAAGTGAGCAAAGTAAACAGGATGTGGAAGTAAGCAAAGTAAACAGGATGTGGAAGTAGCAAAGTAAACAGGATGGAAGTAAGCAAAGTAAACAGGATGGAAGTGAGCAAAGTAAACAGGATGTGGAAGTAAGCAAGTAAACAGGATGTGGAAGTGAGCAAAGTAAACAGGAGTGGAAGTGAGCAAAGTAAACAGGATGTGGAAGTGAGCAAAGTAAACAGGATGTGGAAGTAAGCAAGTAAACAGGAGTGGAAGTGAGCAAAGTAAACAGGATGTGGAAGTAAGCAAAGTAAACAGGATGTGGAAGTGAGAAAAGTAACAGAGTGGAAGTAAGCAAGTAACAGGACGTGGAAGTGAGCAAAGTAAACAGGATGTGGAAGTGAGCAAAGTAAACAGGATGTGGAAGTGAGCAAAGTAAACAGGATGTGGAAGTGAGCAAAGTAAACAGGATGTGGAAGTGAGCAAAGTAAACAAGATGTGGAAGTAAGCAAAGTAAACAGGATGTGGAAGTAAGCAAAGTAAACAAGATGTGGAAGTAAGCAAGTAAACAGGATGTCGAAGTCAGCAAGTAAACAGGAAGCTGGTGGTTAAGATAAGGGAGTCAAAGGGTTAAGTTTTTGTGGGTGGTTGATAGGGTGCGAGATTCAAAGGGTTAAATTCGCCCTTTTCCATTTTACCCTTTTCCATTTTGCCCTTTTCCTTTTTGTCCTGTCGTTTCACCCAGTGCCATTTCGTCCTTTCCAATCTCGTCCTGTCACTTTATTCAATGCCGTTGTGCCTTGGCTTGTAAGTTGCCACGGGCAAAAACTGTTTCTTGCCTCAACAAGT
>CM060305.1:160559209-160564209 GCA_030674185.1 Monoplex corrugatus
TCTCAGTACTGCACTTTCCCAGAAACTGGTAATTTTAGACAAAATCTTTCATATCCTGGTGCATACGTGCCCCTACTCATTAGGCCTTAAAAAATACTGTAAAGCAGAGGAGAATGTTGAAACCGATTTGCTTGTTACTGTTCTGGTCGTTTTAAGCCCAAGCGACTACGCAGAGCCAATAACCATTTCAAAAATCTCAAAAATCATACCATACTTCACTAGAGAAATTAACTGGAAAAGAAAATCAAATACACGTACTAATGCATTCGCACACATAACCTAAGGACATGCCCCTGGCGTTGACCACCCCGTCAAATCTATCACCAGGGGATTAAAAATAACTGAATACAAATGCAAACTTAACCCAGGACATGAAAACATATCTAAAAACGAACCCAGATCATCCAAAATTAGTTCTTCACACCACAATCACTTAGAGCAAAAATTGCCCTTAATACATGTACCCATTTATCAATCCTAAGAGAAAGTATGTAAGACTTTATAGAACACGTACAGGTGAATGGACCAGCAAGGCAGAAAATTATAGAAAGAAATGACAGACAAGCAAAGGGGCAAGACAGAAACAAAGAGAGTGACAAAAAGAGGAAATTTGTAGCACAAAATTTCCAGAAGGTAGGGACACCGTTTATACTGAAAGAGTTCCCGGCACCCCCACGGGGGTAAACCAGGTTAAGATTGAAACAGAAAATTTAGTTTGTTGAAAGAAAAACATTGTTAGCTGTAAATATTTTCTGCATAAAATCCTAACCTCATTCAACCCCCCCCACCCCCACCCCCACCCCCCTCTGCAGCCTGTCTCCGCTCGGAGGGGAATCACATTGTTATAATATATAATTGTATATGATATGCTCTCTATAATTTTCCATTGCTTTTATTCTTGCTTTTATTGCTTTTATTCTTTCTCCCCATTTATAGCCATGCGTGCGTGTGTGTGTGTGTGTGTGTGTGTGTGTGTGTGTGTGTGCGTGTGTGTGCGTGCGTACGTGCGTGTGTGTGCGTGCGTACGTGCGTGCGTGCGTGTGTGTCTGTTTCAGCGCTTAGATTTGATTTTATCAAGATTTTGCGCTATATAAATATTGTAATTATTATTATTATTATTATATGACTCTTAAAATGATGAGTCAAAAGCAATCACAGAGGAAGGACACAAGATGTGGTACAGTGGCGAAGAGTCACTACATGAAAATGGCGTAGCTTTCATCGTACGCAAAGAAGTCATTGGATGCATCATGAGCTGCACGCCTGTCAACAGCAGAATCATCAGCATTCGGGTGTCAGCCAAACCAAAGAACATCACCATCATACAAGTGTATGCTCCAACTACCAGCCACGAAGACCAGGTGGTTGAAGAATTCTATGAGAAAATAGAAGACACCATCGGAAAAGCCCCCAGGAAAGACATCATCATAGTTCAGGGGGACTTCAACGCCAAAGTCGGCCCAGATGCCTACAAAAACTGGGCTGGAACAGTGGGTCAATTTGGCACAGGGGAAACTAATGACAGGGGACTTCGCCTTCTGGAGTTTGCCTGCACCCAACGGCTCACCATTGCCAACACCCTCTACCCCCACAAACTGTCAAGAAGAACAACCTGGCATGCGCCGAACGGAAAGACTCACAACCAGATCGACTTTGTCCTCACACCGCGGCGCTTCAAATCAAGCATTAATAAAGCAAAGACGAGGACATACCCTGGAGCTGATATAGGCAGCGACCACGACCTCGTGCTGCTCACAATGAAGGTCAAATTGAAAAAGAAGTACCAAGCTGCGCAGCCACGCATCAAGTTTGACCTGGAAAAGCTAAAAGATCCAGAGATAGAAGAGGCATTCCAGGCACAGCTCGGGGGGCGGTTCGCGGCACTCAACTTCCTGGACAGCGACATCAACGACCTCACAAACAACTTTGGTGAGGCAGTCCGCGAAACAGCAGAGGAGGTACTGGGGCGACAGAGGAAGAAACACCAAGCATGGATCTCAAATGACATCCTTGACCTCTGCGACAACAGAAGATCACTGAAGAAGACGAAAAACTCCAGCCCTGAAGAAGCCGCACAGTATCGTAAAACCAACAACCTTGTAAAGAAGAAAATGATTGAAGCCAAAGAACAATGGATCAACAACCAGTGTGAGAACATCGAGAAAGGCATGAAAAAAGGAAACAGCAAACATGCCTTCACCACACTGAAAAACCTTACCAAGACGCAGCAAAACAGATCGTCAGTCATCGAGGATACCTCAGGCGAGCTGCTGACAGAAAGCTCCGCTGTTCTGAACAGATGGACGCAGTACTGCCAAGAACTATACAACTACCCAATACAGCCAGATGACAGTTTGTTTCAGGGGGACTCAACACCATTGAGGGAATCCTCACCGCTACCAGTGATGAGAGAAGAAGTGGAAGAAGCCATCCGCAGCCTACCAGCAGGGAAATCACCTGGAGCAGACAATATCCCAGCAGAGCTGCTCAAACATGGAGGGAATGATTTGGTCACTCGTGTAACATCGATTTGTCAGAAGATCTGGGAGACAAAACAGTGGCCCACAGAATGGACTCAATCACTCATCATCCCCCTGCCCAAAAAGGGAAATATGCGCCAATGCCAGAACTACAGAACAATAAGTCTCATTAGCCACACCAGCAAGATCATGCTCAGAGTCATATTGAATCGACTGAAGAAAGAAGCGGAAGAACACCTTGCGGAAGAACAAGCTGGATTTAGGGCGGGCAGAAGCACAGTAGAACAGATCTTCACCTGCCGGATAATGATGGAGAAACATCTGCAGCATCAGAGAGACCTGTTCCACAACTTCATAGACTTTAAAAAAGCATTCGACGGGGTGTGGCATAAGGGTTTGTGGCAGGTACTAAGAAAGTTTGGCATAGAGGAAGGTCTCGTCCAAACCATCCAGGCGCTGTATAACACTGCCAGCAGCGCAGTTCTCCTCAACAACCAGATAGGGGACTACTTCAAGACCACAGTTGGAGTCCGTCAAGGCTGCCTACTCTCTCCCGTGCTGTTCAATCTCTTCCTGGAGAACATCATGCGTGAAGCCCTCCATGACTTCCACTCCACTGTCTCCATCGGAGGAAGAACCATCAACAACCTGAGGTTCGCAGATGACATCGACCTGATGGGAGGCAGCAACGAAGAACTACAAGACCTGACCATGAGACTGGAAGAAAGTGCAGGTGCACACGGAATGGAAGTGAGCACAGAAAAAAGCAAAGTCCTGGTCAACAGCACAACCAACACCCATGCTGAAATCTACATGAACGGGCAACAGCTTGAAGAAGTGGACGCTTTCAAATACCTTGGCGCCACTCTCACCAAAGACGGTCGCTCTACAACAGAAATCAAGACCAGACTAGCGATCGCAACAGCAGCAATGGTAAAGCTAAACAAGATCTGGAAGAGCAGAAAGATCGGCTTTCCATCGAAGATGAAGCTGTACAAGTCCCTGGTGCTCCCCATCCTGCTGTATGGATGCGAGAGCTGGACCATGACAGCAGAGACCACCAAGAGAATCCAGACGTTTGAAACTAAATGCTTCAGGCGCTTGCTCGGGATCTCTTGGCAAGATCGGAAGACAAACGACTTTGTGTGGAGCCAAATAACAACACTCGCAGGCCCACAAGAACCCCTCCTGGCAACAGTCAAGAACAGGAAGCTGTCGTGGTTCGGGCATGTCACACGCCACAACTCACTGCCCAAAACGGTCCTCCAGGGTACACTGGGAGGCGGCAGACGAAGGGGACGACAAGCCAAATGCTGGATGGACAACATCAAAGAATGGACCAGGTTGGATGGCCCCACGCTGGTGCGACAGGCGGAGGACAGGACCGGTTGGCGACGGCTGGCTTCAAGAGTGTCTCTCATCTCTCCTCTACGCCCATCACGGGCAGGAGAATGACGACGACGATGACGATATCATAATGATGAGAAATAGTTTTTTGGCATAGCCATATTATGCAAACCTCATTTGGACTGACCGTGCATTACACAAGTTACAAGACAGGTTTTAATTCTTACGGAAGCACTGATATATCGCACGCAGACAAACAAAAACAAACATATACTCACACACGCATACACACGTACACACATATACGCGTGTGCATACACATACAGACACCAGGATACACACATTCACACACGTACACAAATATACATACCAACATATTTCATACATTTAACTTCTGATACAGGATTACGGCACATAGGCAGTTTCCTTTCTGCTTGTCTCTTTACTTGTCCCATTCTCTACGTCAGTGTAAAGGTCACAAAACTTGAAGTATTTTAACAAGCCTATCATGAAGGTGATTATGACGACGACGACGACGATGACGATGACGATGACGATGACGATGACGATGACGATGACGATGACGATGACGATGACGATGACGATGACGATGATGATGATGATGATGATGATGATGATGATGATGATGATGATGGTGGTGGTGGTGGTGGTGGTGGTGATGATGGTGGTGGTGGTGATGGTGGTGGTGGTGGTGGTGGTGGTGATGGTGGTGGTGGTGGTGATGATGGTGGTGGTGGTGGTGGTGGTGGTCATCATCATCATCATCATCATCGTCGTCATCGTCATCGTTGTTGTCGTCGTCGTCGTCATCGTCATCATCATCATCTTCTTCTTCTTCTTCTTCTTCATCATCATCATCATCAACATCGTAATTTTACGGAGTTCCATTCTGAAATGAGACTGTGTGACAGGGCTGTACTCAACATTTACTTTCATAACGTGTCTTGGTGCCCCACCAGGCTTGAGAGGTACAGACACCTGCAGTCCTGGTAAGAAATTTTCGGCAAGACCCTCAATTCAATCAGTAACTCATCCCTAAAGCGGATGAGACTCGACTATGTGGTCCCAGTCTTCCCAGTGAGTCCATAGCATGTTCAGCTTCGGGGTATGAGAGGGTTGGGACCAAAAAGATCTTCCAATGATTTTGACAGA
>CM060305.1:160571709-160576709 GCA_030674185.1 Monoplex corrugatus
GATATAATCGTGACGCTATAGAATTCCATTCTGGATTGACATGGCATGCACTTTCTGTTATGATACATCCTGTCGTCAACCAGGCCCGAGAGAAACAGACACCTGTGATGTTGGTCAGAAAAATTGAACAGCATCCTCAATGACACATCGGTGAAGTGGATGAAACTCGGCTCCGTGGTCCGACTGTTCCCAGTGAGCCCATAGCACGCTCAGCTCTGGACAGCAGGAATCGGTTTGGAGCTGGGGAAAAAAATCCCATATTGATTTTGACAGAACTTACTGGATTTGAACCTATGACGGGATTTGAGCCTATAACGGAATTTGAACCTATGACGGAATTTGAACCTATAACGGGATTTGAACCTATGACGGGATTTGAACCTATGATTAGGAAAAGACGGGCAACATTTATAGGCCATTTTATGAGGAAGGGGGATTTGGAGCACCTGGTCACAACGGGAAAGCTGGAGGGTAAGAGAGCACCAGGTAGACCCAGGGGAAAATGCTAGACGGACTTGCAGAGTGGCTGGGGACGAGGGTGGTGGAGGAGATGCTTGGGGCAACGAGAGATAGAGACAGATGGAAGTCCATGATCGCCAACGCCATGCGGCAGGGCACCTGATGATGATGATGATGATGATGATGATGATGATGATGATGATGATGATGATGATGATGATGATGATGATGATGATGATGATGATGATGACGATGATGATGACGATGATGATGACGGGATTTGAACGTATGACGGGATTTGAACCTATGACGGGATTTAAACCTATGACGGGATTTGAACGTATGACGGGATTTGAACCTATAACGGGATTTGAACCTATGACGGGATTTGAACCTATAACGGGATTTGAACCAATAACGGGATTTGAACCTATAATCTTCTAGTCGTTAGTCCATGGCCCTAACCACTGTTCCACTCGTGACTGGTCGTTATCAACAACTGAAATGCAGTTTTGTTTGCAATGTCATTTGCATCTTAACTAATCTTACTTGACTAGGATTTCGAAACTTCCATACCTGGGTGGTTGAGAAAAGTGAAACGTGTCACACACACTCAAGTGTTTCAAGCGTCAACAGCAGAGTTTATCATGAAGACCTGGCGCAAACGTCACGAAACTGTTGACCTATACCTCATCGAGCGACGAAGTAGTCCCAGTCGTGACTCCGAAACAATCAGCCAGGTCAACGTTATCTGATTGTTGCAGCGAGGACCAGACATGGTGAAAGGGGAAGAGGGAGACAGAGTTGTGTGAGACAGGTGGGGGAAAGAGAGAAATAGATGTGTGACAGGCGAGGGAAAGAGAGAATAGATGTGAAGAGGTGAAGGAAAGAGAGAAATAGATGTGTGACAGGCGAGGAAAGAGAGAAATAGATGTGTGACAGGCGAGGGAAAGAGAGAAATAGATGTGTGACAGGCGAGGGAAAGAGAGAAATAGATGTGTGACAGGCGAGGGAAAGAGAGAAATAGATGTGTGACAGGCGAGGGAAAGAGAGAAATAGATGTGAGAGAGGTGAGGGAAAGAGAGAAATAGATGTGAGAGAGGCGAGAGAAAGAGAGAAATAGATGTGTGACAGGTGAGGGAAAGAGATAAATAGATGTGAGAGAGGTTGGGGAAAGAGAGAAATAGATATGAGAGAGGTGAGGGAAAGAGAGAAATAGATATGAGAGAGGTGAGGGAAAGAGAGAAATAGATATGAGAGGTGAGGGAAAGAGAGAATATAGATATGAGAGAGGTGAGGGAAAGAGAGAAATAGATGTGAGAGAGGTGAGGGAAAGAGAGAAATAGATATGAGAGAGGTGAGGGAAAGAGAGAAATAGATGTGAGAGAGGTGAGGGAAAGAGAGAAATAGATATGAGAGAGGTGAAGGAAAGAGAGAAATAGATATGAGAGAGGTGGGGGAAAGAGAGAAATAGATGTGAGACAGGCGGGGGAAAGAGAGAAATAGATATGAGAGAGGCGAGGGAAAGAGAGAAATAGATGTGAGAGAGGTGAGGGAAAGAGAGAAATAGATGTGAGAGAGGTGAGGGAAAGAGAGAAATAGATGTGAGAGAGGTGAGGGAAAGAGAGAAATAGATGTGAGAGAGGTGAGGGAAAGAGAGAAATAGATGTGAGAGAGGTGAGGGAAAGAGAGAAATAGATGTGAGAGAGGTGAGGGAAAGAGAGAAATAGATGTGAGAGAGGTGAGGGAAAGAGAGAAATAGATGTGAGAGAGGTTGGGGAAAGACAGAAATAGATGTGAGAGAGGTGGGGGAAAGAGAGAAATAGATGTGGGAAAGGCGAACGGGTTAAGAATGAGCAGGAGGAAGCAGATGGAATAGAGAGAAACTTCAAAGTTGAAAACATTTTGTTACTCAAGGAGGGTAGCAGTAACGAGGGTCATCCAGTAAACATCAAGAAATCGAGACAAGTAACTGTCTTGGCCCTTTATAACTTGACACACTCCTGTCCTCCAATCATTTCATGATACAATTACGAAGTAACGTACAAAAACTAGTGATGTCACTTGTTATGACGTCACCTTGGGCACAGTCCTACCAAACGTCAGGGCCACGTTAGCGGGTGACGTATATACAGCTCGCTTGCATTAAAAGTAGAATTCAAAGGAACTGCTGGCACAGACATATCAAAAACACCACAAAGAGAATATATATAGAACGCAGGCTGTCTTGCGGACTGCATTTTAATGATGGTGTCAATCTTGACAGATGGACGAAATGACATTAAAGGAAAGAATAGTTCGGGAGACGAGTTAGAGCTACTGACGAGGAAAACTGTTCAAACGCTTTGAACTTTGAATGCAGACAGGCGAATAACGTGTGAAAAGATCGCTCATGACATTGGGTATTGGGTCTAGTCATTGATCAGTTTATAAGAAATGCGATTTTAACAGGTAAAGTTTGAATGAGACTTGCTGCAAGCAAGGTGGGGCACTGCACTGCCCTACTGAAGATCAACACCGGGCGTGCGTCGCTCTTGTTGTTATTGTTGTTTAAAGCCCAGCCGACTGCGTAGAGCCATATCAAGGGCTATATCCTCTTCAAAACATACAAAGCTTCAACAGGAAAAAGAAAAGAAAATTAAGTACACATATCAATGCATTCGTGCATATAATCTAAGGACATGCCCCCTGGCGTTGACCACTCCGTCCAATTTATCGCACAGACGATTTAAAAAGCACACCTGCAAACAAATTTAAGCATACCTAAGGACACCAAAACATGTATAATAACGGGCATAAATCACCTTAAGTTGCTTCCGCATATCTCAACTCCCAAGAGCCAAAAATGCATTTAATACATGTACCCAATTATCAATCCTAACAAAAAGTACGTAAGACTTTATCGAACACATACAGGTGATGGACCAGCAAGGCAGAAAATGATAGGAAGAAATGACAGAAAGCAAAGGAACAAGGAAGAAACAAAGAGACTGACAGAAAAGAGAAAATCTATAGCACGGAATTTCCAAAAGGTGGGGATACTATCTATACTGAAAGAGCCCCCGGCAACCTCACAATGGGGAGTGTCACTCTTACACAGACTATTCAACAGGTATGAAAATAAAGGTGACACCTTTCTTAACAGGATAGTTGCTATTAACGAAATCTAGTTTAGAAGCTATCAGCCACAATCAAAGAAATAATCATCAGAGTGGCACACTCCTTCGTCTCTAAACCCCATCAGGTTGAGAAGAAAGCAAGGAAATTTAACCCTTTGACTCCCGTACCCTATCCACCAGCTGCAAAACGTTAACCATTTGACTCCCTCACCCTATCCACTAGCAGGAAGCTGGTGGATAGGGTGAGGGAATCAAAGGGTTAACGTTTTGCTTTGCTATCACTGATGTTAATGGACAGGGTGAGGGAGCCAAAGGGTTAAAGATGATGATCATTTATATGTCTATGATAAGGTGGTTTTACTGACAGCGCATTGTGTTCCAATGGGACAAACTGTTAAATCAGGATGTTAAACATGAAAATAGTAACACCTGCAATCCGATACAAAACACTGTTACATGATTCGCTACCGATATTACACGACAACACATCTTGCCACAAAACAGACAAGTAATGTCACTCAGGGTTTCTAAGAAGAATGTTGAGAGTTCCGTGGACAGCAAAGAAAACAAACGAGACAGTCTTGATGGAGGCAAACACAAAAAGATCATTCATAAGAAGATTAGGAAAAGACAGGCAACATTTGTAGGCCATTTTATGAGGAAGGGGAATTAGAGCACCTGGTAACAACAGAAAAGCTGGAAGGAAAGAGAGCACCAGGTAGACCCAGGGAAAAAATACAAACGGACTTGCAGAGTGGCCGAGGACAGAGAGGGTGGAAGATGTGCTCGCGGCGATAAGAGATAGATGTATATGGAGGGTCATGATCGCCAACGCCATGTGGAAGGGCGCATGGTGATAATGAATTACACTTAGAACTTATGTCAGTGGACAGCCTTCCATAGCTGGCCTATTCTCCCTGATATGAATTCCTCAGACTGAACTATTCCCTAAGTTCAAAGATTCCTCTAGTGGTGTACCTTCTTCCAGCTTGAAGTGGAGGTGGCTAATGAGACACAAAATGTCAACTCTGGTTTGTCTACAACGGGAATTTTCGATCTTCCCAACAGACTGAAATGGGTCATTCGGGGAAAAGGATGTTACATCGAAACATGGAAAGGTACTGATCATCATTTTACCTTTTACATTTCATAGATATAATTTCACTATTTATTGATTTTAAAAAAAGAAAATCTAAGCAAAGACCTGAATGTTTATTCACATATTCCCATGAGCATCTTGAACTTCCGACAGAAGCTAAACTTTAGGAAATTGATAAATATAGTCTGAGGAGAAAAGTTGGATATTACGTCCCAAGCAACTTATGTTGTTACATAAATGTACAAATAAATTGTGTTGATTTTATTCCACGTTCTAAAAACATCTTTCCTCTCTTCTTAATTGTTTTTCCCTTTCTCTTTGTC
>CM060305.1:160589209-160591709 GCA_030674185.1 Monoplex corrugatus
ATCTCCTCTACCTGACATTATGAAGGTAGTACCATCTCCTCTACCTGACATTATGAAGGCTAGTACCCATCTCCTCTACCTGACATTATGAAGGCAGTACCCATCTCTCTCACCTGACATTATGAAGGTAGTACCCATCTCTTCTCCCTGACATTATGAAGGTAGTACCCATCTCTTCTCCTGACATTATGAAGGTAGTACCATCTCTTCTCCTGACTATTATAAAGTACCCATCTCCTCTCCCTGACATTATGAAGACAGTACCCACCTCTTCTCACCTGACATTATGAAGGTAGTACCATCTCTCTCCCTGATATTATGAAGTAGTACCCATCTCCTCTACCCGACATTATGAAGATAGTACCCATCTTCCTTCCCCGAGATTATGAGTGTAGTACTCATCTAATGCATACATAAATGCTATATAACACAGTTCATCAAATTAACCACTAACGTAGACATACGTGTTTACAGCTTAGCCATCTCCACAGGCTGAGGCACAAACAAAACTTTCACACAGCTCAGACATGATCAGCATACAAAGAAAAATGGTCAGATTGCAACATGCAAATATATATACACACGTTTCAATGTGCTGAACCGCCGCCACAGAAGATGTAAGTACACATGATTGCTCAACATTTATATTTGATTTTTTGACCATTCCTCAATCAAATGTAAGCCCAGTAGGTTTGTTTGTTTGTTTATTTGTTTGTTTGTTTGTGTGTGTTTTTCTTTTCTTTTCTCTTTGAAGATCATCGCACTTAGGCAATATGTGCTCACCACCACCACCACCCCCCACCCCCCCACCCCCCACCACCCCCCCACACACACACACACACACTCTTTTCTGGCCCGTTTTCTTCTCAGCATAATGACTATGAAAGCTGGGACAATTTTTACGATGGTGGGTGATAATTGTGACGCTCTGGAGTTCCATCTAGGGCTGACACCGCGTGACAGGGCTGTAATCTACTCTACGCATACTATCATAATATGTGTATATATGTATGTGTATATACGTATGTATATATTATATATTATATATATATATATATATACATATATATATATGTGTGTGTGTGTCGTGTGTGTGGTGTGTGTGTGTGCGTGAGTGTGTATGTGTGTGTGTGTGAGTGTGTATGTGTGTGTGTGTGTGTGTGCCTGAGTGTGTGTGAGTGTGTGTGTGTGTGTGTATGTGTGTGTGTGTGTGCGTGAGTGTGTGTGTGTGTGTGTGTGTGTGTGTGTGTGTGTCCGGGCGTCAACAAGGCCTCAAGAGATACAGTGTACATCTGCAGTGTTTGTCAGGAGATTTGAGCAACACCCTCAATGACGCATCCGTGAAGTGGATGAAACTCAAGGTGTGGGTCCCAGTCAATCAATGAGACCATACCACGCTTAACTCTGGATAGGAGCCGGTTGGGGCCGAAAAATCACACACAGATTTTGACAGAAATTGATGGGGATTCGAACCCAGGCTCTTGTCTCATAATTGTCCAGTTTGTTTCCTTTGCTGTCCATGGAACTCTTCACATTCTTCTCAGAAACCACACTTCAGCAGCCTCGTCTTGTCTTGACTGTGCTGGTAGCTTTTCAAGGCATTGCATCTGTCCAAGTTTTACATATGTTGATATTGTGATCTAACAATAATGCTGATTGGATGTTTTACTTTAGTTCAGAGTATCTATAAAGTACAAACATACGCATAAAAATATTCAGATATACAATGAAACAGACTAAAAATCTTGTTACAATGAACGTCCACAAAACTGATATTCAATATCAAATTCGAGGGTTGACAGCCAGAACCCAATATCTCATTTTTTTGGTCAATTTTCACTTTTTTATACTGAACTGTTGCTTTTGATGTGATCTTTCACTTGGTGGACTTGTTTTTGTCATGATGTTGATTTTTGATCGGTTTTTCAATAAAACCAAAACCAGTATCTCAAAATGTAGATATAGCCTCTCCCCGAAAACCCAGTTAAAAATCGTTTCCTGTTAACTATCAGAAAATCGAGATACTTGGTTCTGGTTGTCAGCCCTAGAATTTACAGTAGTCCGTCTCGCAAACCTTTGCACCACGACGACTGATGATGTAAGCAAAGTTAGACAAAGTGTAGTCTACTTACCCGTCTCCGACCAAGACGCACTTGACACTTTTGGCTGCCATTCCGAACGTCAGGAGCACTCAACTCACAACCACAGACACAGAACTAGAATGGCCTTCTTTGGTAGGGGAACAACACAGAAAGTAGGCTTTCCTCAAATCATGCAAGTCGTCTGACACGATCTCAAACACCGATGTTGAAATTTTTCTTTCTTTCTTTTTTTTCCTCAAATCATGCAAATCGTCTGACACAATCCCAAACACCAATGTTGAAATCTTTTTTTTTTTTCTTTTTTTTTTTACACTTGAACTTTCGTGATTTATGTCTGTCCCACACGCATACACACACACACACACAATAGCCAGGATCGGTGCCCTTTTGTGTTAGGA
>CM060305.1:160604209-160609209 GCA_030674185.1 Monoplex corrugatus
ACAACAAAAATAATGATATTATCTCGTTAGTCCAGCTGATTCTCAGATCCCCTGTTGGCAGATTGTTATGAAGAGTTAATTGATTGTTGTATGTTATTATTTGACACTGTTAATTTATTGTTCTGAATTATTAATTGTACTTGTTCCCCTTCTTACATTCAAACTTCTACTACCCTTCCCCGTCCGCATCCTCCCCCCCCCCACCCTCCCCCCTCCCCCCCCCCCTTTGTGTGTGGTGGTCTTTGATTTAATGTCTATTCACTAAAGTGATTTTAGACAACAACAAAAAAACAAAACAAAACAAAAAAAAAACAAAACAAAAAAAAGAAAAAAAAAAAAAAAAAAAAAAAAAAAAAGGGGGGGGGGGGGTGATAAGAGGAGTGAAGAGAATATTTGAAAATTGTCAATTTTGAACTTGAGAAAAGATGATCCAGAAAACAACTGTTTTGAAGAGGGGAAGGTAAAACTAACAAATAATGTTACCATGATTAACGATTTAAACAAACTAACAAACAAAATTGATAAATATCTGGAAGAAACGAAGAAAAAATAAAACTAATAATTGACTAACCATAACAGTGAACAAGTGAAATAACATTTTAAAGGTAATTCGCTATAGGACTTTTTGACAGGCTAACAAAAAATTCATACAGTAATGATGATGAGGCAAATATATCAGAAACTGTACTCATAGATAGTGTTGGAATATGTCGTTTTACCTTAACGCAAGAAAGAATATGACTATGTGTTATCTTCTTTCCACACAGACATACTATGTTCTTGGTGTATTTTGTTTTGAATGCATCAAGTTTCCATCTATACATAAGGGATTGTATAATTCTGCTGGCATGAAGCTGCTTAAGTATTTTGCTAATTTCAAAGTTCATGTGACATTTATCATACTTTTTCTGTTTTAGTTGGAACTGCTTCCAGACGTAGTTGTCTACTAAAGTGTAATTCTCGTGCAACGAGAGAGAAAGCTGGATATTGTTTGAATCTGGGGAGTTATTAGCTCCCCGTTTGGCAGCCCTGTCAACTTTATCATTATAACGAAAAGAACTATGAGAAGGTATCCAGCAGAAAGTAATATCAGTGCCTCTTAAAGATAAATTATGAATCAAGTGACTAATTTCCAGAATCATTTCTGATCTTGTTTGTAATTTTGATAATTCAAGAGCCTGAAGTACTGATTTTGAATCCACGCAAAAAAGTGTTTGAAAAATTGTCCTAGGAAAACTTATCATAAAGTTTAAAGCCATTAATATTGCAAAAAGTTCAGCTGTAAAGATAGATTTATCAAGTCCTATGTAGAAAGATTTTTCAATTTTGAGAGCAGGTATTAAAAACGCTGAGCCTGCTTTTCTTTCAATTACTGATCCATCAGTGTAAATTTTCAAATGATCGGAATATAAGTCGTCTATATGACATTTAACCTGACTTGCCAGTAAGTTTACATTGTCTCCTTTTTTTAAGTTAGTGTGATGTACGTCAAATTGTGCTCTTTGGAGTTCCCAACTGGGTACTGGCGAAAAGGAAGGTCTTATAGATACAGGATCTACGTGTAGATCAATTCCTGAACCTTTCATGACGTCAGATGTGTATGTTGCAAGAGTGACCTGTGAAGATATTGATTTAGCTCTTTTTGGAAAGTCGATATCTGATCTCAGTTTAATTTCTGTTTCAGAGATGTTTTCTACAGTGGTGTGTCTTAACAAAAATTTAGTAGAAGCGACTTTCCTTTGCTCATCAAGTGGCAACAGTTTGATTTCAGTATATGTGCGAAGACAGGAAGCATGCATTGGAAGACCCAGTGCAAGTTTGAAACCTTTACAATCTATGCTCTGCAGTTTTTTCATTAAGTGTTTCGGTGCACTGAAGAAGATTTCTTGGGCATAGGTTAATTTAGATCTAACAAGCGATTTACAAAGATGAACAAGTGTTGATGAATCTTGACCCCATGCCTGTTTGCGAACTATTTTTAAGAAATTTAAACTTTTTTGAGCTTTGGTTAATAAGTATTCAATATGCTGATTCCAAGATAATTTTGCCGTAAGAAAAACTCCTAAGAATTTAATTGACTCATTAAACTGAAGAAGAGTATCTCCCAGTTTGAAAGTGGGAAGATTTACTGGGTTAGCTCCATTATTAAATAAAACTATTTTCGATTTTTCCAGGGATAGATGTAACCCATTTTCTACCATGTATCGTGCTATTTTATCAAGTTCTAATTGGTAGCATTTGCGTGTATAATTAATACAGCGCAAAGGAGTTTTCCTTTTCATATTTACCTGCATCCACATGCATAAATCGTCAGCATATTGAGCTAAAACTACATGCTTAGATACTTTACTGGGTAAGTCATGCATTAATATCATGAAAAGAAGGGGAGCTATAACGGATCCCTGAGGGATACCCATTTGAAGAATTCGTTTCGTGGAATATACATTTTCAATCCTCGTTTGAAATACTCTGTTTTCTAAGAAACACTTAACATAGTCAAAAATGTGACCTGTCAGCCCAATACTTTTAAATTTAAATAACAATCTGGAGTGCCACACTTGATCGTATGCTTTCGTTATATCAAAAAATGTAGCTAAAACACATTGACGTCTTGCAAATTGTTGTTTTATGTTAGTAGTTAGCTTTGTTAGGATTTCTACTGGTGACCTGCCTTTTCGAAATCCTGCCTGATTTACTGGTATTATTTTATTCTTTTCACAATAGTGCATCAGTCTCTTTAAGATTATTTTCTCCATTAGTTTACATACGTGTGATGTTAATGCAATTGGCCTGTAGTTTTTCAGATCGGTATTACATTTACCTGATTTTAGTACAGGAACCACTATCGTTTCTTTCCAGTTGTTGGGCATTTTCCCACTATTCCAGCATTTTTGAAATATGTCATGTAGCAAAATTATAAAATTTTCTGGTAAATTTTTCAGCATCTCATTGGAAATTGCATCTAGTCCAACTGACGTTTTTTTACTTGGAAGGGACTGAATGGCATCTTTTAATTCTTGAAGTGTGAGTGATGCATTCATGTAGTGAGTATTATCAGAGGCAGGATCCTTATATACATCTTTCTTTTCTTCTCGTTCCCTATAGTCTCTACTAGAGACAGGAAGTCCTTCTACACGACAGGTCTCAGCAAACACGTCTGCAAAAGCTTCTGCTTTTTCCAGTGAGCTAGGAAAAGGGTTATTTTCTAGCTTTACTGGAATTGATGGCAACTTAATCCCGTTTTTCATTAATTTTAGTTTTTCCCAAATCTTTATCATGTCTTTGTGGTCATTTACTTCACATTTACAAAAAGACGTCCAGTGTTGTTCTTTGGCTTGCTCTATGATTCTGTTACACTTAATGTTGGCACTTTTCATCGCTGTATGATTTTCAGGTGACCTGTTTGCTAAATAGATTTTGTATTTTTCTTTCTTTTCGTTCACTGCCTTTTGACAATCCTCATTCCACCAGACATTTCCATGATGTTTTCCTATTTTCGACACTGTAAGTTTTGGAATTGAAATGTTAGCAGCTCTTAACAGTGAGTTACAGAAAACTTCGTACATGTCGTTTATGTTCATTGCTTCAGATAGATCTGTTCTTGTCTTTTCAAGGATTGCCTTAAAACTGATCCAGTCTGCGTTTTTATAATTAAACTTGGGTAAACTATCTTGTGGCATGGCGTCTATTTTAGTAGTATGGTTTAGGGTAAGACGTATGGGGATGTGATCTGATCCCAACAAGTCATCCTCTGTTTGCCACGTGGCGTTTGGGGCTAGGGATGGTGAGATTAAAGTGAGGTCGATAGCTGTGGGTCTGTGGGTTGGTATATCGGGGATCCGGGTAACGTGTCCGTTGTTAAGTAAATATAAATTGGAATCTACAATATTTTCGATCAACCTGTTGCTTGTTATGTTTGTGCAATACTTTTCCCAAAATGGGGCATGTGCATTAAAATCACCTCCAATTATCCACTTGTCATCCTGATCTTGAAAGTGTCTTAACCATTCAGTGTTCACAGAATCTGGGCCTCTTGGTAAGTATACAGAGGCCATATTCACAACTAACGATGAGGAAAATTTTATAATGATTGCACATGATGAAATAAATGCGGGAGATTTAGGTACTGGCGATGTTCGTTCACAATAGTTCAGTCCTTCCCGAATGTATATAGCTGTTTGTACACGGCCACCGTCATTTACAGAGTCACATATTGGTGGATAATAAAAACCGGATATTTTAGGTAATTTGGTTTTGATGGTATTCAGCGACTGTAGAAGCATGACATGGACGTTTTTAGAAGAGAGATAGTTACTCAAATATGAGATGTTTTTAACAATGGAACGAGTGTTCCACTGAAAAATGTTGATATCACTTACTACACACGTCTTCATGAGGAACGGTTGATAAACTTTAGAACAATATGGTAAGTTTAGATAATTCAATATTCATTTAACTTGGAATCAAAAGGTACAAATAGCATAAAAACGAAGTAGGTAAACAAGTAAATAATTAAGTAAAACAATATAGTTGAGAGCTGAACGAAGAGGAACTGAATCTGGGCTGAATCTAAAATGACCAGGGAGAGAAGAAAAATTGAGAGTGGAAGCCGGGTCTTTGTTGATGTCGTTGCCGGTTTGATCTCCTCCTCGGTTTTTCCCAGAAGAGCTGATGGATTTGCCTCCCTAAGTTTCTGGCCAGAACGCTTGCCCCTCTGGTGGTTGGATGGACGTCGTCCTGGCTGACTTGAGTGTGACTGATAGTTTGGAGATTATCATTGTTGACATAGTTGACACTTGCTGCTTTTAGGAGTCGCGCTTTTGTCAGGGCATTAAGAAGCTCTCTTTTTACGTTTAGGTGTTTGTCCCTCACAGGAGCGACCTGACTGACCACTACCTTTGCTTTCGGAAATTGTGTGTTGATGATTTTCACACATATTTCTAGGTTTATGCTGCATTCAGTGGGCTCCTTTGTTTTCAAATCTGTAATCCCCACATGTA
>CM060305.1:160614209-160624209 GCA_030674185.1 Monoplex corrugatus
TTTCGACACATTGATTTTGATGTCTTTGTAATCATGTACTGCCATATATTGATTTTGATGTCTTTGTAACTATGTATGTCAGTATATTGATTTTGTCTTTGTAAATACGTATTTCGACATATTGAATTTGATGTCTTTGTAACTATGTATTTCGATATATTGATTTTTGTAATTAGCTATTTCGATATATTGATTTTGATGTGTGTGTGAACCCGCGCACGCGCGGTTGTGTGTGTGTGTATGTGTGTGTGTCAGTGTGTGTGTGTATGCATGAGTGTGAAAAGAAAATATTGCTGTATATATATTTTTTCCCGTTCTTTTCTTTTACCGAAATCTCTTTTACTATTTGTTTGTTTGTGTTTAACTTCATAGTTTCTGTCCAATGAGTACTCACGAAAACATAACACTTCCTGGATTTCTTGTTTTGTTTTAATTTGCTTTGTTTTTTGCTTTCTCTTTTTTCTGTTGTTGATTTTTTCGTATATTTTACTCGTTGGTTTGTTTCATTTACGTGTTTGCTTGTTCCTAAATCAATAGTTGTTGTTAATTTTTTTTTATGTTTTACTGGTTTTTGTTTGTTTCATTTATTTGTTTGCTTGTTTCTAAGTCCATAGTTCCTTTACAGCGAATATTCACGAATCCATAACTCCGGACGAAGATAGCCAGTTGTTTAGAATCAAATGATGATAAGATTTCCTTGAAAATGTATCACCTGTTTCAGAGGCCTATTTGAACCAACTATGATGCAAATCAGTGATGATGAAAAAAAATCAATCCTGCAAGTTTTACGAATACTGTCAAAGATCAATAAGATAACTACAAAAGCTGTTTATGTTCAGCCAGCAAGGATCTTTTGGTCGTTTAACAACGGTTTTCAAACTAATTTGGGCTTCATACATGCTCCATAGTCCCAGATGCGTAGGGTTTGAATAAAAATGTTTACCAATATTTGGACCTGTACTTTTAGAAATGTTTATGATGACAACTTTAAGTCTTATTCATGAACTCAGTCAAACTTGAGGTGTAAATGTGGTGCTATAGGACAGTTCATTGCTAACAAATTTGTTCAGATCAGGTGATTAACGGGATAAAACATTGAACGAAATGCGTTGAAGATGCGAGAAAAGGGAGATATTTCATCTCGCCTCTATATTATGCTGCGTCAATGTAGCAAGGGAAAAGACTCAGCACTGTTGTCGGGATTGTTTTTGTGAAGTTACCTCTCTTCGACAGTTTTCGTGTTTCGGACGGATTAAGAGCATGTTGATAAGCATATAACTGTGTTCACTTCAAAACCGATTGTTGCTTGTAGAGAAATGCATTTGATATGTGTCACTGTAGTCGAAAGGGCGAATTACGGCATGAATGTTACCAAATTGTTGTTGACCTACATTAGACAAACGTTGCTAGGCAATGGCTTGGCTTTTTTCAGAGTTGTGAGGGACATTTATTGCAATACGCATGCCCAGTGAAAATACCGGGGAATGTGGGATTGAAATGTCGACCACTGTCTTGATATTCGTCCTCCAAAATGTCAACAATGAGTGTTTCTGAAGTGTTCAGTGTTGATTTCTCTCTTCAAATATAGGTGACAGCGTTCTAGCCTGTTAGTACTTTTTAATTTGTCTTTGCTTGAATTGTTTACTCGTGATAAACAAAGTCTTCATTGAAACTGAAAGGCACTCAAACTGATCATCTGCTCATTTTTAGTTTTGTTATGAAGTGTGAAAGAGTGTCACAGTGTTGATTGAATCAGTGATTGTAAAACATTTCCGAACAATTTGAGTTGTGAATGATCTGTGAGATTTGTCCTGACTTTGAAAGCGATAACCCCTCTGACTTGGCAAGCATTTTTGTGAAAGCTGATCAGCCACTTTGATGAATGTTGTCGCTGAACGCAATCCCAGAAAATGACAAAAGACGTTCGTTATACCTACCCAAAGGAAAGAAAACGAAGCAAGCGATGACAAGCAGATACGTCAGAAAGGCAGTGCCCCTGGAAGTGTAAGTAATTGAATTTTTTGTTGGGTGTGTTTTTATCATCATTGCTGAGTATTTAGTAATGCATGATTTTAATCCTTGAGACCAACATCAGTGTGTGATACAGCACCTCACTCCTGTCTAAGTCAAGCAGCACATTGTTGACTAAAGTTTAAGCCTGGCATTCAAAATTTTATGAATGTGGCTTCCATTTCAAAAATGGGGAAGATGAAGCTGTGAGAGAGATGGTGGAGAGAGAGGGAGGGAGGAAGAGAGAAAGAGAGAGAGAGAGAGAGATGACTTGAGAATGATATCATCTGAGCCTGTTATATTGAGCTTACAGTACAATTACAGGAAACCTTCAAGTAGGCCTGTTTCATCGTTACAATGCCTTAAAGTGTGGAGTGTATTTGGGAGCTTCTTTTACATGATCTTACTCATGTTTCTGAAACAAATTACAATGCTATTTCAGTTTGGCTGTATAGAAAGTCTGAGTATTATAAGATAAACAACACACACACACACACACACACACACACACACACACACACACACACACACACACTTGTAATTGTATACACACACACTTTCTCTCTCTCTCTCTCTCTCTCTCCCCTCTCTCTCTCTCTCTCTCTCTCTCACACACACATACACGCACACACACACACATACATGCACACACACAGACACACACACATGCACTCACACGTATGCACACTCAATGTTCTTTCTTGCTATCACTCTCTCACTCTCTCTCTCTCACTCACACACACACACGCACATGCACACACACACACACACACACACACGCACATGCACACACACACACACACACACACACACACACACACACACACACACACACACACACACACAATGTTCTCTCTTGCTATCACTCTCTCACTCTCTTGCTCACACACACACACACACACACACACACACACACAACACACACACACACACACACACACACACACACACACACACACAGTGACAAACATGCACATACACACACATGCACACTCATGCGTGTGCACACATACACACACATGTGTATGCACACACAGTGTTCTCTCTCTCTCTCTCTGTGTCTCTCTCTCTTTGTCTCTCTGTCTGCCTCTCTTCTCTCTTCTCTCTCTCTCTCTCTCTCTCTCTCTCTCTCTCTCTCTCTCTCTCTCTCTCTCTCTCTCTCTCTCTCTCTCTCTCTGTCAGAGTCTGTCTCTCTCATTTCATTTCATTTCAGCTATCACTCTCTTTCTGTATTATCAGTTATACTAGCAATCTATTTTTCTTCGTGCAGCCATAGAAAAGATTTGTTCCCTCCCTTGTATTGATTTTGTTTTGTTTTGGTTTGTTTTGGTCCCTTAGTTGTCATTGATGATTTTGTGTGTGTTGCGCGCGTGTGTGTGTGTGTGTGTGTGTGTGTGTGTGTGTGTGTGTGTGTGTTGTGTTGTCTGTCTGTCTGTCTGTCTGTCTCGTCTCTGTCCCTGTCTGTCTCTCTCTCTCTCTCTCTCTCTCTCTCCTCTCTCTTCTCTCTCTCTCTCTCTCTCTCTCTCTCTTCTCTCTGTATGTGTGTGTGTGTGTGTGTTGCTGGTGGTTTTTGGTAGGTGATTTTTGTTTGGTAATTTGTTTTGTTTGGTATTTTTCAGTTTTGTTGATTTGTTTATTTCTTATCAATAAGTAAAGTTACTGCCATCAGAATGTTAAAATGATTATGAAAAATGATGAATACTGCTCAGTTGCTTAGGTATTATATATGTTGTATTTTAACCCTAGGAATGTTCATTTACCACACAGAATTTAGATAACCTGGATTACTTCTGTATGAATAGTTCTGCCTGTGCAGCATTGGTATTTAACAAAAAATAGAACTGACGGTGATACACATACATCAAATCTGACCTTCCTGCCATACAGACTTTTGTAATGATATCTTTTTTTTTTCTTTTTTTCTTTTTTTCCAGTTTTGCTTGTTTCGTTTTGTTTGGTTGATTATGTTGGTCTTTGCGTGTGCTTATTTTGTTGTTGATGTTGCTGCTGTTTTTTTGACATCAGTCACTCTATCTTCATTCATTTTCTTTTATCATGAATACCATGTCTTACTAATTAGCCAGCAGTTTTTGACCAACTGCCCACAAGCGCTAAAGTTCATGTCTTGTTTAGTTTAGTCTTGTTTTGTTTTGTTTTGTTTTGGTCAGTGTTGCTCTGTATTTTATTTACAGTTTTGCTTAAACAGAATTTTTCAAAAATATGGATAGTTGTATTTTTAAGTAATGTAATTCAGGATAACTTACAACCTGTTTCATTTCTCACTGCCTTATCACAATCCTTACCTAATTATGTTGACGTAGGTTTTCTATAAATTATAATCTAATGTTATTACAAAGACAATAGATAATTAGTGAGTTTGAATGATCCATGATGATTTTCATCCTTCATTGTCATTAGCATTAAGTAACTGTTTTCAGATAAGTCCTCTCTCTCTCTCTCTCTCTCTCTCTCTCTCTCTCTCTCTCTCTCTCTCTCTCTCTCTCTCTCTCTCTCTCTCTCTCTCTCTCTCTCCTCTCTCTCTCTCTCTCTCTGTTATAAATGGCATACACAGCACATGTGATGTAGCTTCCAACCATATACCTTATAAATATAAAGTAGTGGTATGCTGTGTTTTGAATTTTCAGTTTATACATGATATTACTATTAGTGCAGTGATGTGCTGTTTATTCATGCACATGGACATAAATGTAAAAATAGAGGAGCACACTTGTTGAAACTAACATATCTGAGACACATATGCCAATCTCCTTGATTTTTAGATTACTTTTGAACACATCATCATGTATTTATATCATTATTTGAATCTTTTTATGATAGTGTAATGCTGTTTATTTATTTAATGTATTACTGATTTTCACCAGATGGCAGATGCTCCTTAGAACTAGCCATCAGAATCAGGCCAAGCTAAAACAGCAATCAAGAACAAGAAAAGTATTCTTACCAACAAATTAGCAGTTAACATCAGGAAGAGAGTTCTTCAGTGCTGTATAGAACCGATACTGTTATACAGATGTGAAGCGTTCATAGTCAGAACAAGATTTAGGAAGCTGAAATGTGGTTTC
Source organism: Monoplex corrugatus (assembly GCA_030674185.1). Classification (NCBI taxonomy): domain Eukaryota; kingdom Metazoa; phylum Mollusca; class Gastropoda; order Littorinimorpha; family Ranellidae; genus Monoplex; species Monoplex corrugatus. The sequence continues at coordinate 160,619,303 of CM060305.1, forward strand.
CTAGAACTGTAGTAGAAGAATGTTAAAAGTTCAGTGGACAACAAAGAAAACAAACAGGACAGTCTTGAAGGAGGCAGATCTGTACAAAAAGAACATTAATGAAGAAGATAGAAAAAGACAAGCAACAAATTTAGGACACTTTACGAGGCGAGAGGAATTAGAGCAACTAGTCACAACATGAACGTGGGAAGGAAAAAGAGCACCAGATTGACCCAGGAGAAAATATTAGGTAGACTTGCAGTAATTGATTAGTTAATTGATTAAAATAGTTTAGAATTGATTGAGTGAGTAAGTGATTGAGTGATTGGTTGAAGAAGGAAATGGGTTCATCTGTGGCATTAGTATATATCATTATATGTGTGTGTGTTTCTGTGTTTGTGTCAAATGTGTAGCTTAACATTGACTTGTGACTTTATAATAACTTTGCCTTCCATTGTCTACTGAACTGTAAAATTGTAACTATGATGAATTGACTTATTGAGAAAGGTCTGAGTACACATGAGCTAGTTGGTTTGGAAAAAAATGATTGGTGTGTTTCCATGCCTAGCATATAGTTTAATTACCCATAATAAAGAAAAAATACCCATCATATGAGTGAAAAGAAAGATTGTTGATGTGGCTTGATGATATTTATTTCATTTCGTACAGCTAGTGCATCTCTGTGTGTTTGAAGTTTACTGATGGTTGTCTCTAGCCCTGTCCACATGTTGAGTCTTGGTTAATAAAACAGATGGAACCTTCACCTTTCATTCAAACTCTTCCTAAACTAATATGGAAAGACAACCACATCTTGCATGCTCCTGTCTGACAAAAGCCTACATGTATACTACATTTTGTAAAAAGACTGATGCACTCCCTTCTCATTACCATTTACTTGTATGCTTGTGAAACATAGACAGCTGACTTAAAAGAAAGGGCCCAAGGCAATTGAGTGCTATCAGAAGATTCTGCACATCTCATACACTAATGTCACCAACGAGTCAGTGCACAGTAGTATCTAAGAAGCTATTGGCCTGTTTGAAGACCTTCTGACTGCAGTTAAGAAAGCAAACTGAAGTGGTATGGGCATGTCATAAGATCCTCAGGCCTTACAGAACCATCCTCCTGCAAGGCACAGTCTGTCCCAGGGGGGAGAATAAGAGGAAGACAGAAGAGATGGGAAGACAACATCCAAGAATGTACAGGCCTGAACTTCACTGTTCTCATAGAGTTTCAGAGGACTCAGAGAGATGGAGAAAACTTGTTGCAAAGTCATCAGTGGTGCCCTGATGGCAGGGTTTTAGGATAGGTGACATAACATAAAGCACATATTTTTACAAACTTATGCAAATTATTCCTGAGTAAACTAGATGTGCGGCATCTAGTCCTGCCTGCTGACCCTGTTTAGCAGAAATGTAACGCAGTGAGGAAGAAGGAATGGGCACCACTGTCATAATGTTTGACCCCCTTCCAGAAAAGTTGAGGCCTGTACCACCTCATTCCCCTTTGATTCAGACTTATAGGATCGCCAGTACGTTTGCATAATCAGGGGTGGAAATCCTTTTTTATTCCAACTAGATTTCTGTTGTTGTTTTTTTAATTACTTTCAAGTGAAAAAATATTCTGACAAAAAAAAAAAACATGGCAAAAAAAAGTAAATAAATAAAATGAAATGAAATAAGATGAAATAAAATAAAATTAGATTAAATGAGAAATAAGAGAATAAAAATAAATACAGGCAAAAATACAAACATTCAGTTTTCAAATGTTCCTGATATTCAGGAGTTATTACTGTATGGATATATCAGTACAAGGATTCATTCAGTTCTTTACTAATCCAAGAAACATCTCATGGGTAGGCAGAAGTAATTTAATTCCTTTTACTCGTAACAGATCTGCAAAATCTATGCAAGTTGCTGTGTATGAATGGCTGTGTTGTGTACTATTGATTGAGAATGATTCACATGAGATTTGAAAATGCCTATTTTTTTTTAGCTGTTTCCAAACCATTTATTCGGGTCCCAAAATTACCTCAAAATCATGAAATGTACCAGTTTTCATGTAGGTTTGAGAAAACTTTTCCAGAATAGCATGCCCCTTTATCTCACTACATTTCCTTTTTTTTTAATTTCCACAAGTTCTCACACATACTCATTGGATATTGTCGCCGCTTCTGACTTGTGTGTCTATGTCAAGATGTTGGCAAGAAAGGGAAGATAAACGGTATGGGCAGACATAAATTTTGGTTGGCTGCTTGGTGATGATAGTTCCTGGCTTAAATAAAAATGCATCAACAGTCATTTAATAAAAAGAAATCACCCCATTTAGATTTTATCCACTTCATGCTCCATTTAATCATTTGTAACAATACTAAAACATGCAATTTTCGCTCTGCGCCATTTAACCCACCTGCCTAATGTAGCCATTTGATTTACAAGCGCAGGTTGTTTTTTTTTTTTTATTCTAAGTTATTCTTGGGCCTAGTAAAAGTCATATGCATCATTTAACAATTTCTTGAAAGTGAAACATGGAGTATGTGTGTGAATACATTGCCCAGGTTAAGGTCATCTGGAAAAAAAATGTTTCTGATATGATAGCTCCAGATTGTGATCTTTCGACCGGGTGAACACTTCCTTATCGTAGGAATGTGAAGAAAAAACATTTTAGGAACAAACAAAGACAAACAAGCAAACAAAGAAAAAAAAGCAAAGAAAAAGAAATAGAATAGGGCGAAAAAGAAAAAAATTGAGTGTGTTCTGTCAGTATGACTTTTACCATAGAAACACTTCTCATCTTAGTGATTTTGTTGCGACTAGTTTCTAAATTGCAAGAGACAAATGACTTAATTTGAGTCAGATCAACTTCTAAATATCAGATTAAGTACTTTATTGTTTTTTTGTGAGTGTTTTGTTTTGTTTTGTTTTTGTTTTCTTTTGCATTTTGGCTACAGTAGCCCAGACATTGATATGTATATCTCTGGACTTTGTTCATCTGAAACACTATAAATTATAATGAACTGAATTGCTTATTGTGAATTTGGTCAAAGACCATCGATAAATGATCAAGAATTCCTTACTGACTCTTGCAGACATGTTTTGTGCAGTTCTGATCTTGACCTTTGATAGGTGTTTATGAAACTGATAGGAGCACGTTTTCCAGCGACACAGTTGTATCAAATTTGATTAAAATCCGTTCTCGAACAACCAAGCTGCTTCCAAATGAATATTTTCTACAATTCAGACCATCCTGGTCCGACAGTTAAAACTTCCCAGACAAAACTTCTCGCATGCTCCTGTCTGACAAAAGCCTACATGTATACTACATTTTGTAAAAAAACATCCATAAACGGCAGAGAAATCTTGTTTATATATTTTTCACAGGTATGCATTCACACATGCACACACACACACACACACACACACACACACACACACACACACACACACACACACACACACACACACACACACACAACACACACACACACACACACACACACACACACACATACAGAGAGAGAGAGAGAGAGCACGCTCGTCATTGTTGAATAATCACCCTTTAAAACGGAATTTACTTACACACATGCACACACATGGGCACATGCATGTTCGCAAGATGTGATACAGTTAATCTTCCTTTTTAAAAATAGGGGAAAAGGTCAGCCGTATTTTTAATCTCTGTTTTTGCACTCTGAGACACTTCATGCACTGTTTCCCCCCAAAGCAAGTGAGCTCAATGAATTTTTCAGTAATTGGTTTTCCAATGGTATCAGACGTAAGTTTTAAACCTGACTCAAATCGGTTCAAATATTGGAAATCAAACACGGTAAAACTAGAAATCAAACAAATGAATCAAAACAGTGAAGACTAGTCTAAAGACACGAATTGAAATATGCCAGAAATGTTATTTAATGTAATAACTATGTCTATATATAGATTCATTGTGCCCAAGACCATGTGTCACATGGAAGCCTGATTTGTTTTCCCCTTTTTATTCATGCTCTACTGCTGATGTCATATGTTCAGTTTAGATAATGCAATCATTCTGTGTCTGAAACTAATTTATTCCCTTGTTAAGATTCTCACGACAAGTAAGTCGGAGTCTGAGCTTGAGTTTAACGTCTAACAATTTGTTTTTTAATCGTATATCTTGTCGTTCTGCCACCGCCTTCTTTCTTAAACTGTGAGTACCATCTCCACTAGGTCTTGGTTTAGAAACTGAGAAGATGAGTGAACTTTTGATGTGTCCATAAATCGGCACTGTCATCATGAAAAGAAGATGGCGTTGGATTGGGCACATCATCTGAAAAGAGCAGGATAACATCATCGAGATTGCCCATCACTGGACGCGAGAAAGATGCACAAGAACATCAGTCGATGAACATTATGAGATCTTTGGCAGAGAAAAGTAGATGACTTCAGTTTCTGCCTGACATACTAGTGGCATAATAGGTAGTATGTAAGTACATTCACAAATCGATTATATAAGCTGCTCCCCTAATCGATCGCAAAGAAAGTGATGTTCCCTGATCAATTGCAAAGGAATGTTCCTCATTTGATTACAAATGGTTGCTCTCCAGTTGATCACAAAGGGATGCTCTCCAATCGCTTACAGAGGGATGTGCAGCAATCGATTGTAGATTGCAGTGGATTGCAAATGGAGGCTCCTCAGTTAATTGTAAAGGGATGTTATCCAATCGATTGCGAAGGGGTGCCCTCCAGTCGCATGTTAAGTGATGCATTCCAGTCGGTTACAAAGGAATGCTTCTCAAACCCACTGCGCGGTTCACCAACCAGCCATTTATGTCCAGCAAACACCAAATTTAAAGTGTGATTCCATTCGATTGGGTTGTCAGAAATGCATTAAAGTTGAACAAGCGTGAGACTGCTTTGATTGCAGTTGCACAGCCCAAAACTTGTCATGACATA
>CM060305.1:160629209-160706709 GCA_030674185.1 Monoplex corrugatus
GAGAAGTCGGTGCATCGTCCGTGTTTGATTACTGTCGTACGGTTGTTAACTGATTGATTCGTTTCTGTATTCAGTAATTGGTTGGATCACTGGGTGTGTAGATGAGTGGTGTGGATTGGTTCATTGGTTGATTCTGTTTCATCTTTCAAATCCAGCGTCACAACTTTCCTCTTCAGACAATATTTCAATGATCAGAATCTTTCTGTTGTTTTGTTACCTGTTCCTAAAGTTATTGTTAATAGGTGTTTGTTACCTGTTCCTATGTTATTGTTAATAGGATGTTTTGTTACCTTTCCTATGTTATTGTTAATAGGTCTGTGACTGCGAGTGTAGGTAAAGAGCAGTAATACCACACAAGTCATATTATTATCATCATTATGATATTACTCATGTTGCTATTTATTGTCATTTTATTATTACTATTATTATTATTATTATTGTTGTTGTTGTTATCGAAAGCTGGAAGAATGACTTAAGTGTCGTTATCGCCCCTGTTTCACTCACAGGACTGTGTTAGTGAATGAGCTGATTTTTTTTTTTCAGTGGTTCGTTGATTGAATAGTTAGGTGGTTGAAGTAGTTTAGAGTGCTTAACATACTTACTTGAGCAAGTTTATGTGCTTGGGTCATTTGGTCAAGTGGTCGGTGAAGATATCGGTCAGTCAGTTTTTGTTTCGTTCGTCCTTCCTTCTTTCGTTCGTTCGTTCACTCGCTCGTTTGTTCACTAAAGTAATGTTTCGTTCGCTTTTTAAAAAAATTTTTTACTTCAGGTGTTGTTTGTTTCTTTGATTTAATTTTTTTTGTTTTTTGTTTTTGTTGTTTTTTTGTTCATGCCCATTAAGGGCTGGGTGAATTGGTATTAGACCGATAGATGTTATCTGGCCATCGTATGAAATAAGAGTATTGCATTCCCATTTGCCTTCAGGCAGAATAAATCGGGTGACGGTGAAAATAAACGATGCATGTGACGCACTAATCCAGTTTTATATCATTGTCAACTGTCTCCTCTCCCTCCCTACCTACCGCCCTCCTACCCCACTCTCTCTCTCTTTCTCTCTCTCTCTCTCTCTCTCTCTCTCTCTCTCTTCTCTCACTGTTTCTGTCTCTGTTGTCTCTCTTCTATCTCTCTCGCTCTCCCTCTCTCGCTCTCCCTCTCTCTCTCCCTCCTCTTCTCTCTCTCTCTCTCTCTCTCTCTCTCTAAATCCGGATGCCTTCTCCATTCAATCCACGTGTTTGTATTGTGGCCTAAGGCATATGTACATTAAACAGTTCTTTGTCTGAGTCTGAGTCTGAGTCTCTCTCTCTCTCTCTCTCTCTCTCTTCTCTCTCTCTCTCTCTCACACACACACACTCACACACACACACACACACACACACACACACACACACACACACACACACACACACACACACACACACACACACACACAACACACACACAAACACATATGTTTATGCACACAGTATCGCGGTCTTTCTCTGATAGTGTTACCTCTGTTGTGTTTTTAGTTGCACAAAATCTCTCAGATTTACAAAAGTGAAATCGAAGAGACACACATACATCTCATTTCTATTGTTCAAACATTGAAATGAAAATGCACTGCTATCTGATTTATCACAAGCATCGCGTTTCACTCTGTATACAACTACACAGATCCTAACAAAGCCCTAGAAATCTTGTACCAAGTGTTCCATCATATCCTGTACAAATACACACCCCAAAACAGCATAAACGTGTAAATCCCTCCGAATTACCACCCAGACTGACTAAGATAATAATGGAAGCTATATCTGACAGACACACAGTAAAAGTCAGCAAGGGTGTACAGAACACAAGAAAGCTAAAAACGAAATAAAGAACCTTAAAAGAAACGCACAGAAATCTCCTTTCATTCAAACTCATTAAAGACCAAAGAGACTACTCAACAATCTAGCGAGCTCTAAACGTATTTTATCAAGGACTCATCTTCGAAATGCACCGACATCCCACAACAATTGGCCGCCAACGCTTTTAGTGAACATTTCGTACCTGTCACTGAAAACATAATATTAACTGAAACAGATGACCCACTTTATGAAAACAACAAACAACGCTTCCAGTTTTGTCAAGAGAAAAATATGATTCATTCAACATTCCTTTCATTACCGTTTATAAGTCGGGTAAATACGTTTCTAATATGAGCATTAAGAAATCATCTGGCCTTGATGAAATTCGCAGCAAAATATTGAAAACTATCCATGTTTCCCATCTTTGAAACTCTAACGTGTGTGTTTAATTTAAGTATGATCACAAAAACTTCCCAACTTAATTCAAAAAGGAGAAAACTATCCATGTTTCCCATCTTTGAAACTCTAACGTGTGTGTTTAATTTAAGTATTGATCACAAAAACTTCCCAACTTAATTCAAAAAGGAGAAAACTATCCATGTTTCCCATCTTTGAAACTCTAACGTGTGTGTTTAATTTAAGTATTGATCACAAAAACTTCCCAACTTAATTCAAAAAGGAGAAAACTATCCTTTTACCAAAGACAGGAGATCAGAATACTTCAGACAATTACATGCCAATGTCATTATTATCAGAGTCTCAAAACCACTTGAAAGGTATGTTCGCAAACATGTGACCAATTTCATGGAAGATCATTCACTTCTTCACGCACTTCAATCAGGATGTCATCAACATCATGCATGCAACACTGCTCTTCCAAATATAATAAGCTCGTGGTTATCAGCCATGTGTGAAGAAAATTTATCAGAGGTTCTCTTCGTAGACTTTAGGAAAGCATTTGATCTCATTGTCCATAAAATCCTTCTTTTAAAACTTCATGTCTTATCTCAATAACTTCCATATCCTTCCTTTCTTCCAATCACACCTTAAGGAAGGAGTACAACGTGTATATGCTCATAGTAGATTCTTTTCTGAAGAGAGGATATCGTTTGATGTACCACAAGGTTCAGTCCTAGGCCCTATCTTATTCTGTATTTATATCAATGACTTACCCTTGTGCGTAACTTCAAACGCTTTTGAATGTCACATGTTTGCTGACGATATTACTCAAAACATTTGGGAAACAGCTTTCTTAAATCCCGGAGGCATTAACATTTTCTATAAACCAAGTTAAAGAATGGTGTAATGCAAACCATACGCAGATCAATCCTGCAAAAACAGTGGTAACAACAAGTCGACAAAAGCACGAACTCTCAAGTCTACATCTTCGGTTAACTTCAGATAATGTAAAAATGTCCAACAGGTTTCTGAGCGCCATGTTCTTGGTGTTTACATAGACGAAAAACTTAAATGGGAAGTCCTTATTGATCATCTCAGTAAAACTCTAACGGTCTATTTCTTCTTATTAAACTCTCATGTTTTACCAACACTGAAAGGAAAAAGCCATTTTGCACGGCTGATATCAAATCCCATATTGGCTTTGACCACTGATATGGATAGTTGCAGTGAAGCTGTCGTAAAAAAAAAAATTCCCTGCACAGAAGAGCAGGAAAACTTCGAGTAACTGACAGCTCCTTATTCAAAAATGTTGTTTAAAGTGGAAATATTGGTACTCAAAAATCATTGTAAGTATAACAAAAGCACACTATTGTTCAGAACTGTGCACAGGTCTGCTCCAAAATGTTTAATGGAAATGTTTATACGAAGCCAAACACTCTATGCAAATTCAGGATGCAACCTTTATCTTCCAAGACCAAGATTAAATATATTGAAGACAAGCTTGTCCTTTTCTGGTACTTATATCTGGAATAGATTGCCCACCAACATCAAGTCATGCACATTACTAAACAGCTTTAAACAAAAGCTTTGCAAATACCTGCTGGAAATATCGTAAATATTTTTTCTGATGAAAACCCATTTTCTAGATCTACATACACTGTTTTAATAAAACCTCTAGTGAGCCATATTTATCCCACTTTTATACTATTATCTTGCTGTACATCAAAACCACTAAATCTTTCCTTGTCCTTACTCTCTTCCTGTTGATTTAATTTGAAAATATTTAGCTATTAATGGCTTGTTTGACTCGTATGTGTTACGGTTCACCTGTTTGTATCAAAGCATTGATTGTCGTGATAGCCCCCCCGCTTTGTTTTTTATTGCTTCTTTTGAATTCTCGTACGCTTCCATGTTAGTAATCAGACCCACATTGTTGTAGTTAGGGGTTGACTTGTACTTGCTTTACGCGTATCGGCTAGGCCTATCTGCCTTTATCTCATGCACTCGATCGATTGACATGTACATGGAAATTTAGTTTAGTTAGTTTAGTTTAGTTTAGTTAGTTTAGTTTAGTTTAGTTTAGTTAGTTTAGTTTAGTTTAGTTTATAATCAAAGGACACAACTCTTGAGAATTATCTCCCATGTTGTATAGAACTTCTCAAATCTAACACAGCTTACGTACCCACTCAGCTAGCATATAAGCAGACACAAAGTACAAAAACAGCAAGCTCAGAACACTCCTCAAAAAAGGAGCGACCAAGCCTACCTTTAGTTTAGTTTAGTTTAGTTGTAGTTGTTCAGTTCAGTTCAGTTCAGTTTCAGTTTTAGTTTAGTTTAGTTAGTTTAGTTTAGTTTAGTTCAGTTCACTTCAGTTTAGATTAGTTTAGTTTAGTTCAGTTTAGATTAATTTAGTTTAGTTTAGTTCAGTTCAGTTCAGTTCAGTTTAGTTTTAGATTACTTTAGTTTAGTTTTGTTTAGTTTAGTTTAGTTCAGTTCAGTTTTAGATTAGTTTAGTTTAGTTTAGTTCAGTTCAGTTCAGTTTTAGATTACTTTAGTTTAGTTTGTTTAGTTTAGTTACATCACGTAGTTCAGTTCAGTTCAATTCAGTTCAGTTTTAGATTAGTATTAGTTTAGTTGTTAGTTTAGTTCAGTTCAGTTCATTTCAGATTAGTTTAGTTTAGTTCAGTTCAGTTCAGTTAGTTTAAAAACTTTTTATAACTTCTGTGACGCGGCGTATTTTATAGTTACCCTGTCAAAGTATCATTATCATTGCGTTAGTTGATATCTCTACACCCATCCCCTTTTTTGTTCTTACTGCTTCCTTTACTTCCTCCTTTCCCTTTGATTCTATGTCTGTAGCTTATTTCTTTTTCTTTGTTTTTTAGGGAATAATAATATAACTACTGGCAGTAGCGTTATTTTATTGCTGCTGATTTTGTTACTATTAAGGATTGTATTTGTTTTCATTTGCGTGCTTTTGTCTCTCATACTTTTGTAAAGCGCATGACTCATTGGCGTAAAAGTCAATGTTTTATCACAACTCATATTAGAACTCGTTTCACAATTTATGTTTATTTCATTTTTAATATTTTAACACATTTTTATTTGTTCATGTGTATATTCTATTTATTTAATTTATTTATTTATTTTATTTTGTTTGTTTATTTCTTTGTTTATATATTTATTGCTTTAGTTTGTGCAAGGTCTAGCTGTAAGATAGTCCAGTAGAACCTGATGCTACTTTTCATGAATAATAAAGTATTTTCTTCTTGAATAATGAAATATTCTCTGAAGTCTGAACTCTCTCTCTCTCTCTCTCTCTCTCTCTCTCTCTCTCTCTCTCTCACTCTCCTCTCTCTCTCCTCTCTCTCCTCTCTCTCTCTCTCTCTCTCAAACACACACACGCGCGCGCGCGCTAGCTGTGTGACCAGCGATTGTATTTTTTTTTTATTTCTTGTTCTTTGTTCCAGGTCTGGTTGTTTTTCTGTCTTCTAGTTGTTTTTCTGTCTCCCGTTGTAAAGGAAATGGAGGTGGGGAGGAAATTGATTCAAACTAGTGTGAGACTATGTGTTTTGTCTGTATAAGTGTGTAACTGGTGTAAGTCTCTTTCTCTTTCTTATGTTTGTAACCAGTGTGAATTATCTCTTTCTTTGTCTGTGTACAGGATACAAAGTGGATTTTTCTTTTTTTTTTTTTTTTTTTTTTTTTTTTGTTTTTGTATTTTCCCCAAAGCTATACGAAAAAAAGAAAATCTGTCATGTTGTCATCAGCCAACACATAACACACAAATCCGCATAATCGCCAACCCACTCCCCACTCACTCACCCTTCCCCACCCCCCGCATACACTCATGTGAAGAAGAAAAAAAGAAAGAAAGAAAGAAAGCGGGCACATGTATTTACATACAATTCACACATAAAAGTGAAGATGTCGGCCTTTGCGAACAACCCGGACATCATACATAATGCAATCTTAGTTGAAGTAATTGGACAGTTAAAAGTACATTCAGAGTAAAAGCATCTAGCACTGGCGCGCACACACACACACCCTCCCCCCAATACACACATGTGCACCGCACACTTTTTCATACAAAACAAGATTGCATAAATCAGCATTATGTGAAAACCCAACCACGTTCAGATATGAAAACGCCTTTTTTATACTGTTTGGAAATGCATTTTCAAGTGAAGTAGTACAAGTTGACACTCATATTCGTGCGCGCGCACGCACAGGATAAACAGTAGCGAAAAGGTTATCACATATTCTCTCTCTCTGCTCTCTCTCTCTGTCTCTCTCTGTCTCTCTCTGTCTCTCTCTCTCTCTCTCTCTCTCTCTCTCATTCTCTCTTTCTCTCTCTTTCTTTCTTTCTTTCTTTTATACACACACACACGTACGCACGCACACACACGTACACTCTCATACACACACAACACACACACACACACACACACACACACACACACACACACACACACACACACACACACGAGGGTTTCACACAACTGCAGAATATGCACCACGCACACACGCACACACACACACACACACACACACACACGCACGCACCACGCACACGCACGCACAGCACACACACACACACACACACACACACACACACACACACACACACACACACAACACACACACACACCACTTGCAGAATATGCAGTGTGGAGACAACTATGGCGGTGTAAATCAGAGGGCAGCATTACGGAGAAAGCCTGATAGACAAGAGCAAGAAGGAATCCCTCATTCTATTTGTTCTTGCATCCAGACATTCAGTCGAGAGTATATGTCACGTGTGTGCTTTGGGGATATGTCACATGTAGAAACACAAGAGGACAGCACACTGTTTAGTGGATGGTCACGGATTATAGGGTGCAACGCAATTTCTTGATGTAATGGCCAGGCGCTCATAAATGGCACGTGGGAGGATCGATCTTTTTACCCAAATCTTGTTTGCAGCCAAGCTGTGACTTTGGCTACCTAAATCGTACCCTGATGGTTTTGGGTCTTCTCCATCACACAAAATCTGTGGTGTAAGTGCATATGGAATTCATTCTGATCGCGGAGGCGCTGTGTTGAGAAACCAAACTCTACACTGAAACTAAAACTGTTGTAATGTCCATCAATCTGTTACTACATTGTTACAGATGGCGGGTCTTTGTGGAAGGAATGTTACCAGCTATGGCTCTGTTACCAACCAATATGAAGTCTTAAATGGGCACATAACTTTAAATAAGGTTGACTCCTTATTTCAAACAGATCGCTACGGTTGAAGCTCTGTGCAAAGGGGGGATGCCTTAGAACTGATTCCCAAAAACGAAAAAAAAAAAAAAAAAAAAAGGATCGATTCTCACCCAGGTTGTGCAGCCTTGTTCCTTGCATGTCTTGTTCATCAGATGGTTACCAACCTAAAACGGCAGTGCGAAGCGTCTGCTGAACTGTGACTCTGCTGTTATTTAGTGCTACTGTATGTGTGTGCATGCGTGTGTGTATGTCTCTGAGAGAGAGAGAGAGAGAGAGGGAGAGAGAGAGAGAGAGAGAGAGAGTACCCACAGAGAAACAGTGCATGAGAATGGTAGGTTTTATGGCTGACGAATTTATACGATATTTGCTTTAATGTGTAACTTTGCGCGGACGTGTTCATCACCCCTTGACATGTCTCGTGGGAACACTAGCTTTTAATGCATGTAAAGCTCATTGGTGTTCATCCTGTGTGACGTGGTTTTATCGTACCTTCTCGTTATATGAACAGTTATTAAACGTGCTGTTCACAGATCATATAAACGAACCTAGAAGGAGGCAGTGTAAGAAGAGGCAGCCCAAGGCTATGGGAATTTACTCCAATATGAATAGAGGTTAAAGGTCAGATGTGATCTTTTGTAGAAAATGAGTCCTGTCCAGTGGTCACCAAAGAAGATGGTGCAACATGTGATGGTTTACTGCTAGAGGGAGAAGCAGAACTAGCTTTACAGTCAATGAAAAATGGGTCATCGCAAAAATCAATGTAGGAAGAGGTAGTTCTAAGAGGTGACAAAAAGTTTTGGGAACTTTATAATATAATAGTAATAATAATATACAATATTTTATATAGCGCAAAATCTTGATAAAATCAAATCTAAGCGCTAAAACAGACACACACGCACGCACGCACACACACGCACGCACGCACGCACGCACGCACGCACGCACGCACGCACACACACACACACACACACACACACACACACACGCACGCACACGCACACGGCTATAAATGGGGAGAAAGAATAAAAGCAATGGAAAATTATAGAGAGCATATTATATACAATTATATATTACAATGTGATTCCCCTCCGAGTGGAGACAGGCTGCAGAGGGGATTGAGTGAGGTCAGGATTTTATGCAGAGGAGAAAAGGTGAGTTTTGAGAGCGGACTTGAAGGAGACAAAAGTAGGTTGCTGATGGACTGAGAGAGGAAGTTTGTTCCAGGAAAGTGGACCAGAAACAGAGAAGGCTCGTGGACCATAGGTATTGAGCTTAGTGCGTGGAAAGCGAAAAGTCAGAGGATCGGAGGCAGAGCGGAGGGTACGTGAAGGAACATAGATCTCAAGTAGGCTTGATAGGTAATCGGGGCTGCGTTATTGAGGCTTTTGTAGCACATGGTGTCTAGTTTGTACTGTATGCGCTTTGATACAGGGAGCCAGTGAAGTTGTGCCAGGAGAGGAGATATGTGATCAGCTTTTTTCTTTTTTAGTACAAGGCGTGCAGCATTGTTTTGAATGCGCTGCAGGATGTGAATGGTGGAGGCAGGAAGACCAGACAGGAGTGAATTGCAATAGTCAATGCGAGACATTATGAAGGAGAGAACGAGTTTTGCAGTTGTTTCGACAGAGAGATACTTCCTGATCAGGCTTATACGATGGAGATGATAGTAGCAAGATCTGGCAGTTTGAGAAACAAAGTTGTTCATGGAGAGGGTAGAGTCAATGCAGACACCAAGGTTTTTAGCTGAATCAGAAATTGGGACTGATGTGTTACATAATGGGAGAGAAAGAGGAGGCAGCTTTATCCAATTTGAGTAAGAAATAATGATGTGAGAATATAGACTGGTGCCTAATTCTGCGGTAGGCAATGAACAAAAAATAGATACATTCATAATCCGCTTCAGTGGTTTTCTGGTGTTTAAGGTTTCGATCCAGAGTGGGGAGATAGATGTTATTATATTAATTTTCACTATGGTTAGACTAAATGGCTTGCTGTGCGGCTGGCTCCACTCACATTGTCTACCTATGGCTGATGATCATGTGGTGTGAGCATTTGTCTGTAGATGTCAGAAAGTTTGAATCTTATAATAACAAAGATAGTAATGATCGTGATAATGGTAATAACAATGAAAAAAAATCGTATACCGTAATAATGATGGTTTGATAAAGATGACGATAAAGAGTTACACTACGATGAAGACTCCCAAATGCAAATGTTTTGCACTTTATAATGTATAGTCTCTTCTGTCAAGACCTTCATCGCTCTCACCCTATATCACTGCCTACTGTTAATTTCTTCCTTGTTGTGTTGTTTTGTATATGTTGGGAGGAGTTACAGTATTCGATCTATCGTGTCTTCCACTCCACCACCACCACCACCCTCCCTCCGTAAATCTTGATATTATCTAGCAGGGTAGCAATGAATACTGATAATGCATTAATGATAGGTGAGGTTAAAAAAAACGACAAAATAAATATGGCTTTGTGAAACCAAGAACAAGATTTAGTTTAAAAAAAAAAAAGAGAGAAAGAGAGCGAGAGAGAGAGAGATGTCAACTTGATCAGTGGTAAGTTTGAATTGTGTCTGCTTAAACAAAAACGATGTTGAAACAGTCTACTTGAAGGCAATATAATCAGACAAGTTGGAAAATGACTACTCTCAGACTAAAGAGTATTACTACTAGTGTTAACATTGTTGTTATCAGTATATGTTTATAGAAGAGGCGACGCTGCTATGTCTGTTGTTGGAACATTTTTGTTGGGTTGATATATATACATGTGTGTGTCTGTCTGTGTTTGTGTGTGTGTGTGCGTGTATGTGTGCGTGCGTGCGTGCGCGCACTTGGGTTTATGGATGTGTGCGTAAAACTGAAATATGATAACAATGGCAAAGAACAACATGTTAATACAGTGTGGGTTACTGCCACATTATGTCCAGCTGGATGACTGTAAAGTATCCCCCCGACAGTCTTCAGAGATTGGAATCAGGGTTTATGTCGTCTTTTGTAGAGGTCTACAAAGGGCAGTCAGATACATGTATTTAGATTAGAAATAATTCACGGTATTCTTCTTTTATACTGATCTTCAAAGGTAGTCTTGTAATTCGATTGCAAACAATTAGCGTAGTTCCTCTTTTAAGTCCAAGGATATCCATGTAACAGTACCTCTCTTTCACACACTCCACTGGTTCCCTGAGCATGCTACAAAAAGACTTCGGGATACTAGTACAGACACCAATACGTTTGAAGTCTTTGAGCGGCTGTGTTAGGCTGTCGGGCGGCTCTAGCCTTCGGTATAACAAAAAAATCTCCGAACACTTCTAGGCGTTTCGGATCATATACATGTCTAGTAGCATAGATTGGCTATTCAGTAAACAAACTATGGCCTATGTCGGCCTCAGCATTGATTCCTACTCGTTTTGTCGGATTAACGCCTTTATAGTTTATAAGAACAATGCCTTTACTACCTTAAGACAACGTTGAGACAAAGTAATGTTGACCCCGTGGGGATGCTGAGGGTTCTTTCAGTATAAATAGCATCCCCACTTGCTGGAAACTCAGTGCTAGAAATTTGCTTTTGTCTGTTTCTCTGCTTCTACCATCCTTCGTTACTTTCTTTCGTCTCTTCGTGTCACTTTCTGCCTGGCTGGTTCATTCACCTGTATGTGTTCAGTGAAGACTTAACATATTTAGAACATATTTTCTGTTGGTATTAATAAGTGGGTACATGTATTAACTGCATTTTTGACTGTAAGTAAATGTGATGTCCAGAAAGAATCAATATTAGGTAGCCGGCCAGCTTTTATGCATGTTATGGTGTCCTTAGTTATGTTTGCATTTATATTCAATTTTTTAACCCCTTGGTGTTAAGTCAAGCGGAATGGTAGGCGCCAAGACCATAATCGTTAAATTGTATTAGAGTGCATTGATATGTGTACTTGATTTTTTTTCACCAGGTAGTTCTTTTTTTCAGTAGTTGTGTATGTTTTGAAATAGTTATAGCCTCAATATGGTTCTGCACAGTCGGCCTGGCTTTAAACAATAACAACGACACCAACAACAGTAATAAATGATATAATAATAATAACGACAATGATGATGATAATAATGACAGTGAAAATTTGAATGGTAATTATAAGAATAACACTGGTAAATGTATAATTATGTAGCGTTATTTGCTCTTATTTACATATTGGTTTTGATGAGATATTTGTTGTTGTTTTTTTCAAGCTCAGATATTTTTATTGCAAACTTTACTGTTCAGAGTAATTTCCCTTTGTAATCTACATTGCTATTAGAATGCCATATAACACATTTTCATCTACAAAGAGCAGTCAGGTGACAGATAAATGACAGAGGAACTGACAAATAAACAATCATCTTCTTCTTCTTCTTCTTTTTCTTCTTCTTCTTCTTCTTCTTCTTCTTCTTCTTCTTCTTCTTCTTCTTCTTCTTCTTCTTCTCTTCTTCTTCTTCTTCTTTTCTTCTTCTTTCTCCTTCTCCTCCTTTTTCTTCTTCCTTTTCCTCCTCCTCTTTTTCTTCTTCTTTTTCCTTCTTCTTCTTTTTCTTTCTTCTCCTGATCCTCCCCCTCCCCTCCCTCGTCCCCCTCTTCTTCATCCTTCTTCTCTTTCTCTTCTTCTCTACTACTACTGGTGCTGCTCCTCCTCTTACTTTCGTTCGGCGTCTACATGTTCAGGCCAGTCTGGCGATGAATGTGGCCATTTTTTTCATGTTTTTTCCGGCTGCTGTGGAGCAAAGAAACACACACACACACACACCGCGCGCGCGCCGCACACACACACACACACACACACACACACACACACATACACACACACACATACACACACACACACACTCTCTCTCTCTCACGGACACACACACACACATACATATATATATATATATATATATATATATATATATATATATTGTGTGTGTATATATATATATATATATATATATATTATATGTATATATATATGTATATAAAATCTTGCAAATAGACAAGGAAACAGATTAAACCATGGTCAGTCATTTACACACATGAACTTAAGATAAAAGTGATCAACAAAGTCCATGATAATGAACCATACCAGGAGGGGCATAACATAGCATGTGGCAGTTTGTTCTGAGCTAATAAACAAAGTAAACCTCGCATATACATGTACACACACGAGCGCGCGTGCGCACGCACACGCACACACACACACACACACCACACACACACACACACACACACACAAAACACACACAAATTCTATATATATATATATATATAATATATATATAACACACACACACACACACACGTACATACACACTGATACATGTACAGTGTTTGCAGCTCGTCCGTCCCTTCCCAGTCAACACAGCTATTCACTGTCAATACATAGTGTTCACACCTCGAGCAGGGTTGATATATAATGTGCATGTCATGTACACCGACTTGAATTGATAGCTTAGAGAATACCGTTCCATACAAACTGTCCTGAGGCACACAACTCGCTTTCACCACCTGTCACACAAATTATAGATTGTCGGTAGAATGCAGTGGAGGAACAACACACACACACACTAACACACACTATACAACACACACACACACACACACACACACACACACACACACACACACACACACACACAACACACACACACACACACACACACACACACACACACACACACACACACACACACGTTTTTGACAGGCTCAATTTGGCCAGCAAAACTATTGATCTGAATTCTTGATTTGTACTCACACACACGCACGCACACACACATATACACACACACGCATACACTCACACACACACACACACACACACACACACACACACACACACCACACACACACTCACACACACACTCACACACACATATACAGACAGAGAGAGGTACGCATGCACACAAAACCCACACACTCATACATGCACACACACCCACACACTCATACATGCACACACACACACACACACACACACACACACTCACACACGTGCACATACACACGTACACACACATACATACACACACAGGTACGTCCTTTCATCTGTGTGTTTATTTGTTTGGACTGCAGTTCTTGATTAAGATCTGAACGGTTAAGCCATGTTTACACACTTGTTCTTTTCACTTCCAGTTTTCTTTGTTTTGTCTGTTTCTGATTTTGACCTGAAGACAGGTAATATCTGTTTACACGTGCCTTGTTGGGTGAAAGCCAATAAAGGTATTACATAAATCAAACAGAACGATCCATTAACCGCCCAGAAAATTTTGCTTAAACAGTTTTTGCTTTGTGTTCACTCGTACCAAGAATTGAGCAAAGGGTCCTCTGAACTGTTTATGTTATTATTTTAGACAAACTTTTGTGTGTTATTAGTTTAGGCTCAGAGCCAAGATGTGGTCATTGATCGCTCTGGTTAAGGCCTCTCATAATGGCTGGCGCTTCAAGTACAGCCTGTTTATAGATAACAGATAACATGGTTTATCGTCCTCTTGCAAAGAACTTTGTTTTACAGTGAGACACGCTGTTGATGCAACATAAAATGTAAAATGTACAGTCAGAGTAAATGGGTTTGTTTAAGTAAGGGCGCATTCGTGCGCACGCGTGCGCGCGCGCGACGCACGCACGCACGCACGCACGCACGCACGCACGCACGCACACACACACACACACACACACACACACACACACTGTCTCCATGTTATCTTCGATTGGTCATGCCGTTCGTACGATTGTTGTCTTGATTGATTGAGAAAAATAAGAGTGGCTATAGGTGAGATGATAAATTGTTACATTAAAGAATGTACTCATCATGGGCGGACTTTTCCACTTTGTCTCGACCTATGTAGATAGATTTGTCTGGATCCGGGCCAGTGTGTGAAAATTTCATTTTCTTGGCATTTAGTTGAAGCTTATTCTTTTCCTCGATCTTATTGAAGACACATCATAAATGATGCCTCCTGGTGATCGTATGCAGAATGCTGTATTGTCAGTATACCCGAGGTTCGAGAGTTTTCTTCCTCCCACTTTTACGCCATATTCTTCCATGTTGGAGTCCCTCATATTCTCTGTTCCGTATATGTACTGAACAAATGTGACAAGATAGGCTACATCCTTGGCACACACCTTTCTTGATGTTAAATGGCTCAGTGTGTTTGTTCTCCCGTCTGATTTTGGCATTCTGATCTTTGTACGGAGATTTTATGAGGGCAGTGAGGTGTGTTGGAAAGTTCATTCTCTGAAGGGTAGCAAACAACTTTTGATGGTTAACACTGCTGAAGTTTCAGTTTCAGTTTCTCCAGACGACGTATGCGCGCTCGGAACGAATTCCATATGCACTAACATCACAGATGCCATGCGTATGGTGATCATGGCACGAGCCTTAAGCCTGCATATAAACACAGGGCTGGCCATGTCCTGAGGTTCTACGTAGCCTATGTTTTACCTAATCTATATTTTTTTATACTACATGAAGTTTTGTATCAGCCTATCATTGGAACAGCCATGGTTACACGTAAATGACGTGTGTGTCTGTATAGTTATTTCACCATCCAGTAATCATTTTTCTTCATTTGATATTTTGGGTATCGTTCTGATAGTTTTCTGTTTCACAGTCTTCAGTTTGTCTTTCCTTATGGATTTTTATAAAAGGATTTAAGTTCATGAAATATATCTTGCTGGTTTTCTAAAGTAACATCGTCTAAGTTAATTTGTCATCTGTTTTCTTATATATAATTCTTTTTTTTTTTCCAAGGTAGAAAAATGTTTAGAATTTTCCCCCATCTGCAGTCCATCTAACGTTCGCTCTTAATAATACGTCTTCCATTCTTTTGTCCCGAATAGTCTGAAGTTCTTGATTTTTTCCCTTGAAAGTCTCTTATTTCATTTCGTTTTTGTTTTTTTAACAGCTTCAGTGTCTCGATAGGTCTGTTTCCTTCTTCTGTTTCGTTTTTTATATATACATATTTTATTGTAGCATATGCTATGATTTTTGACCGTATTTTCATTGACAGAAAGTGTAGAAAGAGTTTATCAGGATTTTTTAATTCACTGTCAGACTTTTCCATTTCATTCAGAACTGATTTATGATGGTGATCAGCCGCACACTCTTGTCACATTAGACATTTGTTCGTTTGTTTCTTTCACATACCGTTCGTCCTTTAAATGAGATGAATCAATTTCTGGAAACATTTCGTCGTTTGGGTTTTGTGGAATAGTAAGTGAAGTGTTCTGTTGAATGGTCTGAACAGTAGCCCGAAAGAATATCGACATTTTCAAAATACCAGTACATATAATCCGACGTTAGAAAATAATCGAATCGGCTTTGTTTTAGTGGTGTCGACTTTATCCACGTTTACCGTCTACATTCAGGATTGTTCTTTCTCCAGATATCTGTCAAATTAAGTGTCATGTGTCCAGTTTAGTTCTCTCGTCATATTTTGTAGTACTTCTCTGGCCTTTTGGTTGTTAATGTGTACATAGCTATAAGTCCTTGTTTAGGTTGCGCCTGTTTTGCTTTGTCACATGAAATACACGTTCTAGTCTATTTTGTTTATGTGTGTGTGTGAGAGAGAGAGAGAGAGAGTGTGTGTGTGTGTGCGTTCGTGTGTGTGTGTGCGTGTGCGTGCGTGTGTGTGTGTATATATATATATATATATGTGTGTGTGTGTGTGTGTGTGTGTGTGTGTGTGTGTGTGTGTGTGTGTGTTGTGTGTGTGTGTGTTTCTGTTAGATTGTGTTGTTTGATATCAGAGGTATGGCACAGAAGATTGAGTATGATGAAAAACGAGCTCGTCTGCTTAGTCTAGGGTTGGTTTTGCACCCTGAAATGGCTCTAGTGGTGGGTGCGGCTATAAGAAATGTAACATTACAATTTTGCATTAAAATTGATTGCAGTTGGATTATAATCAAAGGGTCAGTATGTTCATTCCAGCCAAGGTCAGTCATAGGCACTTGGAACTTTTCCATGTCATATGCAGACTGTTAACATTGTGCACATTTAAAGTGAAAATTTATTGTGAATTTCTGGGCTAAAATGAAACACTACAACTTTGAGCAGCGTTCAGTTTATAAGTAACACACCAGCATGCTGTATTTTCTGCATTGATGGTTGGTTCTTTCGTAGAGCTATGGACTCCAGATCTGATGTTTCGAGTTCAGTTCCAGCCTACATGACATTTGACGTGTTCACTGCCCTTCTAAAGTTGGTGTGTTCTTGCCCATTTCAGTACTTAAGTCATTCCGGTGGTGTTCGTGTTTTAAAAGTCCCTGACCTCTATTCATTTCAAGACCTTTCCAGCGCATGTTGTGGTTTTTTCGCATTCTTGGGAGTCTGCCAAGTAATTGCTGGCATATCTGGATGGAGCGTTGGTGGAATTGCCTGGTCGCGATGAACAAACTTCAGTCTCTACATTGTTGTCAA
Source organism: Monoplex corrugatus (assembly GCA_030674185.1). NCBI lineage: Eukaryota > Metazoa > Mollusca > Gastropoda > Littorinimorpha > Ranellidae > Monoplex > Monoplex corrugatus. Next base: position 160,646,111 of record CM060305.1, read on the forward strand.
AAACACTCTGAACACTGGAAATCATTGAACAGTTGGGGTTTCGAGCGCCAGAAGGCAAGATAACGTTGCCGTACCACTTGTGCCCCAGCTTAAGTCCAAAGCTTGGTAATCGCCTCCCAGAAACAGCAAGGAAACGTTGCTGGTGTAATTCTGACCGCTGGGCATCTGTGGTCAAAAACCAAGGTCCGTACGTTTTCGAAGAGGCCAAGGTGGTTTTCCTGTTGGATCTGACCTGTGGCCTGCTTTATTCGTTCATTGTTTGTTTACGTATATATTTTATGTAGCCTACCCTGCAGACACGTTTTTACCGTATTGAAAAACGTAGCGATTGCTGCCAGGAATTGATGTATAAATCCCTCACCCACATTTTTTAGGTAGATGTTTGTTTGAATGTTATCTATTAAACTGGTAATTTATTCGTTTCCTTCTTGACTTATTCATTTATTTGCATATTCATTTGAGGGATGATTTGAGGAAGGGGAAGGAGGGGAAAACGTGGTCCAGTCAGGCAAACGGTCTACATTTGGAGGGGCGTGGTCTTTAACGGATGATATTGGTTATATGAGTGCAAATGAGTTGGTTATGAATGCAATGACTCGGCCAAAATTTAAATTTATCAGAGTATAAAGATCTTAGAAAGTTTAGCTGCTCAGAAGGCAATCCGGATTTAGTACTTTTCAAAGTCACTGTAACTTTGGATAATGATTATGTCAGATAAAACTTGACGTGAGGTGAGGTCATCGGTATTCTGTCACAACATTGAGATCAGACTATAAATATTCAGGACGTTCTTGAGGAAGTGCTATCCCACAACTTTCTGAAAAGGTACTGATTTTGGCACTGTTTTGGTCCAGTGACCTGGACCTTGGCGTCATGACTTCAAAATGTATGTATTGGCGACTTCTCAGCGTTCCACGTCTTTGAACCCGATTTGGTAAAGTTCCATTATAAACAGCTGAGAAAAGCTTGGAAACATTCTTTATCACACACTACACACATACTCACACAACACACACACACACACACACACACACACACACACACACACACACAACACACACACACACCACACACATACACAAACACACCCCACACACACATACACAAACACACACACACTTACACACAGACACACACACACACACACTATACACACAAAACACACACACACACACACACACACACACACATTTATACACACACGTGTACGCGCAGCCACATACCTCCCTGTCTGATCAGTATGAAATAGACTCCTCTTTTTTTTCAAAGGAGAGTTAAACAGAAATATGCCAATTAAGCTAAGCCCGCACACTAACATAAATCAGACGTACTGAAATGAAGCAAAATACGCGAGAATATAGCCAGAACAATTTTGTGAATTTGAATTTGACTTTGTTCAGGAGAGATTCACTGTGCTCGGACAGTTCCATATACGCTTCATCCAAATCTGCCAGTGATGATCTGTCAGACTTCCTGAGCCTGCACAAATCCCTATGCTTTGGCAAAGTCTTGAATATGTTTTTTTTTTTTATTATTAGTTTATTTGTTAGGTACCGTTTTGTCGTCACATGAGCGTGATTTTGTTCTATTTTGTTTTGTTGTGTTGACTGTTCCGTTTGCATTTTTGTTTGTTTTTTTTTGTTTGTTTGTTTGTTCTGTTTAGTCTGTTGGCTCTGTTTGTCTGTGCGTTGATGTCTTTTCGCGTGTTTTTGGTTTCTATTTGCATAGATGCGCTGGCAGTGCACTGAGAGAAACTTGAAACTTGAAATCACTTTATTTCTCAATAATAGTAGCATTGGGTCCAGGTGGATCTTGCCTTACAGGTAATCCTTGCTCTTCTATAATACAATATAAGCGTACGAACATACAATTTTTGCTATGTTTACAAAACCGAAATTCATTTATGAAACATGAAAAATAAGAAAAAAGGAATGCATTGAAATCACACACAACAAGGATAGAAGAGAGAAGCAAGCATTAAGCAAATAGACAAAGGGTAAAGTGTTATTAATGATGAAATGGCCACCAGTATAACAGGGTGTGTAAAAGAAAGGATTTTTACTGGAATATTTATTTGTGATATTTCAAGGAAAACTTCGTGACGCTTTCATTTAAAGCTGACAAGTGATGTTCATGATTTGATGTCGATGGGTAAATTATTCCAGAGAAATGCTGCAAAGAAGGAAATATTTGCTTTAAATGTCTGATCTTGGCCACAGAAGATAAAGGTTGTTTCTTGAATTTGTGTGGTGTGTTTGACGTTGGATAAATAGCTCTGTGGAGGAGTAGGGGACGGATCTGTGTACATTTTTGAACGTTTGTGTGCTTTTGTTATACTGAAGTTGGTTTAGGAGTGATAATGTATCCGTTTTTTTATGAAGAAAACCGTTAGGATTGGGTATGAGGGATAAGGGAAGGAAAGATCTAGAGGTCACACGAACACACGTTACAGGGTGAAAGTGCCAGTTGTTATTGTGAGTGTATGTCATAAAATCATCGGGGTCAACAACAGACTATTCTGTGTTGTCGCTTGCCTCGGCACCACCACGAGACACGGCGGGCTGGTAGTAGTAGGTAAAAGGGTAAGGTACAGGGGAGCGAGCGAGGAATGTGTCAGTGTGCTAATCGAGGTGGAAAAACAAAAGACGGGCCTGCCAGGAGAGGTTTCTTAATAAGGGCTTTCAAGGCTCGAGTCGGTAGCCAGAAGGTCTGTGCATGGACAGAAGTAGCGCTAGCAAGTAGCAGGCCTGCTGCTGTGCAACGGTAGAGCACCTGAACAGGATTGTTTTTCCCTCTGGTTGTGTTTTTATCTCCTTCGTGAGGTACTTTTCCTGTTATAAGTGGTGGTTGTGAGTCTCTCCAAGCCCCTCCCTGATACCCTTATCTTTACATAAACATTTCTCTTTTCTTGTCACGACGTGTTTTGATGTGGTTATTTCCCTTGTTTTTCAGTGACTTGCTTGAAATATTTTCAATATTGAACAGTTTTCGTAAAATTTTTTCTAGTGTTGAGAAAGAAAAAAAAACTCCAGTCTTTGAGTGAATGATTTTTTTTACATCTACACGAACTGTTTTTCCACATTTTTTCATACCGGGTTCTTTTTCTCTGGTCTGATATTTACACGATTAGGTGAAGAAACTTTCAAAAGTTCGATCGTGCTGATTTGGTGTTGAAAGTGTGTTTATACGACGGGGAGAATTGTATGCACGGTTCCATTGGAACAGGACTGTCAAAAGCTATAGGAGCTGGCCGTATTATTACCGGCTCCCGCCTTTTTACCTCTCTCTTCGATTATGCCAGCACTCTTTTCTCTCCTGCCTGTCCTGCGCTTGCTGTACCAATAGCTCGTTTGTGGCGTGGTGCCAGCTAAAGTCAGCGGGGATCGAACGGCAAGCTAAAAGAAAAGTGGAGAGGCTTTTTTTCCCTCTCTCTTTCTCGCTCTCCCTCTCTCTCCCTCTCTCTCTCCCCGGCCCGTATACCCGGATTAAAAGCTCGCAGGCCGTTTCTTGGAGATTGGCAGTGGGCAGAGTGGCGGAAGCGAAGAATGGGCGAGATTTGGCGAGCGAAGCACAGGGACACGGAGTCGGAGAAGAAAGGGTGTTGAGATATATTTAGGGGAGTTGATTCCGTAGAACGTCTGTGTGGGCCAAGAGATCGGTGACATCTAGTCCTCTGGTCGGTGTCCATGTAGGCTAGTGTGCTGAGAAGGGAGTGTTCAGTGCCGTGGTGTACAGTGAGTGTGTGTCAGATAACAGAGGTTTGAAGTCACTGCTTTGCGCTAGGCGGTTCTCTTGTCTCTTGTAGCCTATCCCCTTACCCCCAAGTTTAGTGCCATGTTTTTGCCCATGAACTACCTCAGGTGTGTGTTCACTATACAACTACAGGTGCGACGTGTCAGTGTAGCTGCAATGTGAGTGGTTCGCTGAGACACGCCGAGAGAGGATAGAACCCTGGGCATCCAACCGTCCCCTCCGTGCCGAGCTGAGGTGAGCTGTCCTGCCGGTCGGAACCTTTGGTCGGCAGCATGATCCATCTGGAAATTGTGGGCTCCAGCGCCAGTCCCCGCGCTGATTTGATCAGTCGCCTCGGGCTGGTGGACAGTCGCAATGGCCGTATGGGGTCCCCCTCAGCCATTTACACCCCCTCCACACCTCCCTCCCGCCGTGATGCCAGGATCTTCAGAATCCCTTCTTCCCGCCTCAAGAATAGCAGCAGGTGAGAAACCCTCTCATAACCAGACTTGTACTACTATCTCCTGTAGAGCTTGTATTTTAGTCTGTCTTCTGCTGTGGGCCTGGGTATCTCAGAATCCTGCTCTCTTCCTAACCAGACTGTTAGTATCTGCAGTACAACTTTGTAGCTAGTGTTCTGTGCTATGGGCTTGGGTATCTGTCGTTGTAGTCTGTAGTCTAATAACTTCCTCGATGGTTCATAATGCCTCAACATTTGCCTTAACTCTGCCATCATCGTAGGTCTGCTGTGGAGTGTGTGGGTAGCAGCTGATGACAGACCACAGTGTAATCATTTTGTTTCTTTGTGCGTAGTAGAAGTATGTAGCGAAAAATCTTTTTATGACTTATTTTGAATTCAGTTCTACAATGAATAATAAACATAAAAATTCAGTTTTATAATGAATCATGACATATCAAAATTTGTGTAGCTGCTGCGGGTAGGAAACCACAACGTTGCTAAGTATCTCGGTACCGTGCTGTAAATAGTCTGTAGTAGTATCCTGTCTTAAAAGGGCCAAACTGTCAAGTTCTTGCTTTGAAACAAAATCGATCAGTCGGGCAGTCAGTCAGTCAATAAAAGAGTCAATCAATCAGCTTGTAAATGAATTACATGTAAAGCAAAGTGGAAATAGATAGATAAATGAACAAATAAGTATATGAATGAGTAAATGAATAATAGATAAACAAGTAAATGATTGAATACATAAATAGATAAATAAGTAATACTCTCTGTTGTTTGTTATGGCTTAAGCAACAACAGGCCAAAAATCACCGTAATAATAATAACCATTCTCGTATAATATTATAACGACCCTTTGCTGCTTAAAATAATCTTGTTGTCGGCAGTCTTTTGTAGTTTTTCTGCGAGCTCGAAGTTACAACTTAATAATTAAGCAGACCTCTCTCTCTCTCTCTCTCTCTCTCTCCCTCTCTCTCTCTCTCTCTCTCTCTCCTCTCTCTCTCTCCTCTCTCTCTCTCTCTCCTCTCCTCTCTCTCCTCTCCTCGCTCTCTCCCTGTCTCCTTCACTTTGTCTCTTTATCTTTTCTGTCACTCTCCGTCTCTATCTCTGTCTGTCTGTTTGTCTCTCTCTCTCTCTCTCCTCTCTCTCTCTCTCTCTCTCTCTCTCTCTCTCTCTCTCTCTCCTCCTCCTACCCCCACTTTCTTTTTTTAGAACATCGACTTCTTGTTGTCATAACTGCTAAAACGCATATTTGTTATCTCACCTTCGATACATTACCACTTCCAAAGCTTTTCAATTTTTTTTCTGTGGTAGAACCGTCTAAAATCAATTATGTTTTAGATAAATGGGATACTTTCGCACAAGTTCATATGAAAAAAAATCTATGTGCAGACATAGTCAAAACCCCTAAGGGTGCTATACAAGTAAAGTATAGCCAACATATCATTTTGCCAGTCCCTCATTCCTTGTCTAATCATGTCAGAGGTAATAAGTGTGTCTTAATGCATAAAAGTGTTCATAATAAAACTTCGTATTCAAAATAAGATGTCTTCTGTGAAAAGAAACGAGAATCAGCTCCAGAAAGGATATTCTGGTATTTCCCCCAAAACAAGATTGGATCTAAATAAATTTAGTGTGGCATATTCTAGCACAAGCTGTTGGCATGATTTACCAATATGTTTGAAAGGTCCTCTAGCCTGTTAGTAAAATTGTTTAAAAGTAAACCTAAACCTTGCATACGTGCTGATGACCACGACTGAAATGTTTGCCATTTTTGTACGTGCTTTATTTCCCTTTTTCTCTTGTTCAGTTTATTTAGTTGTAGTGTATGCTGCATCTGTAGATATTATTACACTTTACAGACACTGACATTGTCGGTTATTGTAAAAGTACAAATTTGCTTGTGTATGATACGTGCCTATGTAAGAAATGTTTATAGTCACAGAAATAAAATTGAATAATCATAAATGTATTGTTACTATGTATTTAAATACTGAATGTTTTTAAATGAATTTTCACAAACACACACGCGCGCACACACATACACACACACACACACAACCACACACACACACACACACACTACACACACACACACACACACTCACACACACACATACACACACACACACACACACACCACACACACACACACACACACATTTGAATATTTTAATGCACTTATGTTTATTGTTGCTGTTATTACATTGTAGTTGTTGTTGTTGTTTGTTTTTAAGACACACTCTTACAAACACACACACATGCACACGCGTATGCGCGCATTTGAACTTGTATTCACTTTCAATTTCATGTATTTGCGATCAAATGTCTCATTTATTTCTTTTTGATTTTTTAAGGGGGAGGTCTGATTATGTTTTTATCCCCAGCGTCCTATTTTTCTGTTGTTTTGGTGTAAGTAGATAAGAAATGGCAGATATGTAAGTTGTCCATGTGCTAATGTCTGTACCATTAGAAAATATACCTTCATTTCATATCTCTCTCTCTCTCTCTCTCTCTCTCTCTTCTCCTCTCTCTCTCTCTCTCTCTCTCTCTCTCTATCTCTCTCTCTCTCTGACTCTGAACAGGCTTTTTGTTTCCTCTTTCGCTACTCTCTAACCTGATATCATGATAAAGTTTTCTTTTATCCCAGCTTGAGTAGAGCTACTCGATGATATTTTGTCTTGTGATATTTTCTTTGTGTCGTTTACTTTTTGTCGATTTAGGATACAGATATAAATGTTTGTTTGCTGGTTTGTTTGTTTGTTCGTTTTTGTTTTTATTTTTTGTTGTTGTTGTTGTTTGTGTGTTTGTTTTGGGGGATGTTTGTTTTCTTTGTTCTTTACTGTCACCCCTCTCTCTCTCTCTCTCTCTCTCTCTCTCTCTCTCTCTCTCTCTCTCTCTCTCTCTCTCTCTCTCTCTCTCTCTCTCTCTCTCTCTCTCTCTCTCAGCATTTTTGCTTGGCAGTAATGTCAGCTCTTTTTATGTTATTGTTAATTGTAGTCATAATAAACTTGTTAGTAGTGTATTATGATGTGTGTATGCAGGTGGAGGGAACTCTATCGTTAGTGTGTGTGTGTGTGTGTGTATATATATATATATATATGTGTGTGTGTGTGTGTGTGTGTGTGTGTGTGTGTGTGTGTGTGTGTGTGTGAAGAGAGAGAGAGATAGGAGCACAAGAAAGAAAGAAAACAAGATCTGTGATTTTGTTCTTGTTGTTGTTGTTGTTGGTGGTGGTGGTATTGCTGTCAGCTACGAAGAATTAGTACACATTAAATAAAATATCAGTGGACGTAATTTATCGTGTATTTATTTTGGAGTATTGAGCTAATGTACATTGTAACATCCCAGAGATTTCAGCAGGAAAATATTGGAGTTGGGAGGTGCAGTGGGCAGTGAAACTTTAATGTATATGTATGTATGTATGTATATATGTATGTATGTATGTATGTATAAATGTATGTATGTATGTATGTATGTATATATATTATAATCTTCTGAAGACTGGGGCGATAGTCAAGTGGGTAATTGGGTAAAACAACTCCTTCGGTCCTGCCTGGGTAACTTCCACCTGGTAAGGTAAAAGACGGAGATTTTCCCGATCTTCCAAGTCAGCATGTGTGCTGATTGTTAGTGCTCAATCCCTCTTCGTGTATACACTCACGCAGAACATCAAATATGCACGTTAAAGATTATGTAAGTGATGTCTGTGTCCGGAGGTCTATAGAAACATGTAAACACTCAGCATGCACAACCACCAAGGAAGGTAGTATGAGGACTGTGCAGCAATATACCTCCTGCGTAGTGTGGGCCAGGTAACGTGTATAGACGCATCCAAGAAAAAAAATCAGAATTCTAGAAGATAAACGAATAAACAAACAATCTGCAAACAAGACTGTATGCGAATTGAGCTGACGTGTATAAGCTATCAGTGAGCTTAATTTCTTGAGCTTTGCGTTTGACAGCTGTTAGCCTGTTTGGGTGTACCGCCTGTTGGAGTAGCCTGCAGTGTGGTGAATAGAATACTTTGGACCGGAGAGGAGGGCAGGGGTGTTGAAAGAGTGTGTGACTTGCCATTAGTGTGAATATGAAACACCGCAGATGATTAGTGCGTCCGTTTCTAGTGCGTTACAGTTTAAAGCAGCGCACATATTTGAGTATGGCACCTTGGAGTGTACAGCGCAAACAGACTGGAAGTTGGGAAATGAGAGCAGGAAAGGTGTGATAGAGGGAGGAAGCAGTGTTAAGATTGTGTGAAGCTTGCCATTAGTGTGAACGTCGATGTATGTGTATATATATTTTCTTTATCTTGTATTTAATATTTTAGAGCAGTGAGCCTATTTGAGTATGGCACGTTTGCATGTGTAGAACAAACGCAGTGGAAAGTTGATGGGAGAGGGAGGGGATGAGTGGGTTAGACATGCCCTGAGCGGGGTGGGGACTAAGAAGAGAAAAGTGCAAACTGCAACGGTTTTCATGCTTGCCTTGTCATTAGTATTCTCTCACGGGGTGTTAGGTTCTGTATGTTAAGTGCTGTGTACAGGCTCTGTGTTTTAAGTGCTCTCTGTATAAGCAACAATGTACATATGGCACAATTGTTTGTGCAGCGCTAAGTAAACGGGTAAATGAGCAAGTGAAAGAGAGGTCGTGGATTTATAGACTTTTATTATGGGACCCCCTGTTATGTAGACGGCACACAATATGTACATCCACGAGCACACAGACAGGCACGTACGCATACACACACACACACAACACATGAACGCACGCATGCACACACACTCATTCACGCAGACACAGATGCACATACGTACACATACACGCGTGCGCAGGTACGCGCTCACACACACACACACATACACACACACACACACACACACACACACACACACACACACACACACACACACACACACACACACACACACACACACACACACCACTTTCCTCTGTTAATGTACAGTATGTACGTAAAATAATACACGAATATTCCACGAATGAGCCTGCAGTGGGTGTGGGGTATTTCTTTCGGTTTATTGATTCGCTGGTTGGTTGGCAAGTTTGTTGGTTCATATGTTTTGATTGTTTCTGTAGGCTGCTTTCCGTGTTTGTAAACTTGGCTCTGTCACCGTGTAAGTCAAAAGGCAAAGAATGAGACTGGAGTCAGCCATTGTAAACATTGTCGCGTTATCAACTCTCTCTCTCTCTCTCTCTCTCTCTCTCTCTCTCTCTCCTCTCTCTCTCTCTCTCTCTCTCTCTCTCTCTCTCTCTCTCTCTCTCGTCTGTCTGACTCTCTGTCTCTCTGACTCTCTCTCTCTCTCTCTCTCTCTCTCTCTCCTCCCTTCCTCTCTCCCCTCTTTCATTGCCTACTAGGTCGTATGTTTGTTGAAAAATTGTATTTTTGCGCTATTGTGTACTTTATACCTCTTCATGAGGGATGTGGCGTGAATGAATAAATCGTCTGAATATCTCTCTCTGTCTGTCTGTCTGTCTGTCTCTCTCTCTCTCTCTCTCTCTCTCTCTCTCTCTCTCTCCTCTCTCTCTCTCTCTCTCTCTCTCTCTCTCTCTCGCTCTTGCTCTCGTTCTCACTGTCTGATTTGCTGTTCCCTCTCCATTTTTTCGTATTTCTGTACATGTGTGCAAGTTAAGGCGTATGCTTTTGTGTATGTTTGTAAGCATGCGTGCGGGTTTGTATGTTTGCGTGCGTGTTTGTATGTTTGCGCGCGTGCGCGGGTGTAAAATGCAAAAAGAAAAAGACCTCTTTGCTGTCGAAGCGCTTCGATGTAAATTATTCAAGTGGCCGAAACAAAGGGAGGCAATAAAGGCATGTCTCAGAAGGGCGACAACTGTTCATTAACTGGCAAAGGTAAATAAATCCTCGCCCTCCTGAGGCGGATGGGGTAAATGTGGGTCATAGTGGCCATATTTATAGACAAGATGACAAGCGGAACGGTGAGTTAGTACGTGTACATCTGGTGTATTGAGAGTATTTAAAACAGTCAAACAAAAGCGCACATTCTTCTTTTACTAAGTGTTTGAACGCCATTTTTTTTGTTTGTTTGGGGTTTTTTTTGGTTTTGTTGTTGTTGTTGTTTTTTGCTGGTTTTTACAAATGTGACCTCCACCACGAAATCAGTCGTAATTCTCAGTCAGTCGAACAGCACTAGGAGCTGAAATGGTGACTGAGGGTCTATCTGGGGTGTTTTGACTTTTTCTCAAAATTGATTTCTGTAGACTATATAAATCTATCCCCCACAGAAATTTTTTTTCTTGAAAAAATAATATTAATCAATTTAAAATGGTATTTTATTGCACTGATCGCATCAGAAAGAACGCAATTTCCTACCAAAAGTACCTATTTTTGTCTCTTATTATGAACCGTAACCTGTACAGTACCCGCACTTGTATTATACTGATGGAAAGCTCTTTGGTGCACCTTTCAGATAATGACAGCCAAAAATTAGAAACAAACTGGGTCAAAACCACTAAATAATGAAATTTAAGGAAAATGTGTAGGAGAGCACACAAAAACTTTAGAGGCCGTTTTCTCAAAATGGCCGTCATACAACTTAATGACTTTAAACAGACATAACTTCTACATTTGTTTGAGTACAAGCTTTATTCAAATACCAAAATAATCAGCAGAATGTACACTTTCCAGTGATATGTATATCTCAAAATGCCCAAAATGCTAGTTAAGACTGATTTAGTGGTGGGAGGTCACAAATGGGTTTTTGGGCCAGATTTGGTTCAGATGTGTAGCTTTATAAGAAGTCGTGTCCTTGTGTGCAGGAATACTTCGGTTTTGGTTTCAAGATGACAGTTGCATAAATATGCCGCTACCCCTAAAAAAAAATAAAACGCGAGACAGACAGACAGGCATTTTTCAATATCGTAAAACAAGATTGTCAAGCCGTGCCCAAAGTCTTTTTTTTTTTCCTGATGCGGAAGAAACGATTTTTGGTCAATAGTTTTATGTTTTATATTTGTATTAATGTATGTATAATCGTACATAGAAAGTGAGCCATACTCATATACACAGTAAAAATGAGTTGTTGTGATCTGAATGTGTGACCCCAGTTTGATAAAGGATCATCAGCTAACAACAAGTACAGCTTCTAGAATTATTAGGCTTACAACATACAGTGACAGTTTCTAATCACTTTGATGGCAAAGTATTAATTCATGTATACGTTTAAAGAATACATATTTATTCAACCGAAATGAAAAGTTGGCGAAACTCTACGCGTTAACAGATGCGCTCCGATTTGATGGACGTTCACCTTGGTGGTCTCTTTGACCCATCTGTCTTAATCCCCTTTCCTTTTCCAACCCCACAACCCTACTCAACCTCTGCACGTTCGCTGTTTGTTATTATTAGAAGAGATTGATTATCCCAAAGATCGATTTACTGCAAACCTCATCCATACACTGCTGATGAATTCATGTTTGCTGATCCTAGATCTAGAGACTACCGTTTCGCCGGAGGGTTAGTAGATTTCTTTTTGTCGTGAAGTTTTTTTTGAAAACAGAGAAAAAACAAAGCAAAACCTCCACCGCTCCACCGATAATAAGAACTGGGTTTGTTGTTGTTGTTGTTGTTCTTGTGTTTTTGTCATATTTTCTTTTGTGAAATGAAAAAGACAGGAAAACGTGAATCGGAAGTGGAGTGAGTGCCCTCAAGAGACTGAGCACCGTCGATTTATGAGGTTGTCATTAGCAGTCACCGTTTCTGTTCGGGAAGAGCTTTCCAATGATCACATCTTAACTCAGCGGATTTCTGTGCTGATGGTGGAGGATGGGAGAAATGATGATGATAGCAGTAATAATAATAATTACGGTAAGTTATTAAATTGAGGAAAAAGCTACTGTATCTCAAGTCACACTTTGCAGTCCCCACTTCTGATAAACGTAATAGCAAAGGCAAAAATATAACGATTTAGTTAACTTTATGCAACTTTGCAGTCATTCTTCGAAAACCATTTACACTTATCATTATATAAAAAGAAGAAAAAGAAAAAAAAAGATGTGATAATGATGATAATTTGTACAGCGCCTCATCTCACAAGAGCCAGAGCGATTGACAAAATTGCAAGTGGTAGCTCAGAGGCGAAAAGTCAATCACGTTTATTCGACATTTTTAACATTATTTTTTTCCTTTTCGTACGGGATCGCACATTTTTAGCTCAACGGCCCAAAATGCCTGCTCAGTCCACTCCACTCCGCGCGCGCACACACGCACACACACACACACAACACACAACACACACACACACACACACACACACACACACACACACACACACACACACACACACACACACACACACACACACACACACACACACACACACAAACACACACACACACAACATACCTCAGTGACTGCCTCAAAATTAACAACATGAGTAAAATTAATCAGTAACAACAAATGAAAAGCAAGACAGAACTTCCTGCTCAATCATGTACACGTATGCTTTCACACCAATCCACTGGGCCAAACATATTACGCAATTTTGTCAAATTCACCACGATGCATCCATGAAATTCTAAAGTTTTATCAAAGAGAGAGAGAGAGAGAGAGAGAACATGTGGGGGCAGAAGAGGGTGATCTGAACCTTTTTTCCCCCCTTTGGAGATTTAAAGAAGAACGAGGAAGAGTACACGAAGGGGAAAAACAAAACGTGGACTAGAGAGGCGGGTAAAAGCTAAAGAGAGGCAGAGCTGATAACCTAACTATCGTAAAGGGCCTGAGGTGCAACTTTTGTGTTTGCTTGCGTGAGTGCGTGTTCGTGTATTATCTGTGAACAGAGATAATCGGTGAGTTTGACGTTCTGAGAGAAGCAACCGTTAATTACGTGGTCTTTTCAAGAGCACGCGCACATGTGTGTAAAAGAAAGCGGTAAGGGAGGGGTCAGAAATCTCGCGATGAAACGAATCTGGTAATGAAATGATCTTTTCAGTTTTGAACGAAATCACCTTTATTTTCAATCCCCTAACCCATCAGGGGGTCCGACCAATGCAAACAAATTAATGGAGAAATGAGGGAAATCGTCTTTCGTTTTGTGTCCGTTTTGTAAAGGGTTGTAAGAGTTCGTCAGAAAAGTTTAACTCATAGTATGAAAGGAAATCCGGTTGCTTCAAATGTTAAATCGTGTCGGCAGTTATTATTTAAATTGTACATTATTGAATAGGTGTACAATAGCATAACGTAAAATGTTTAAATACGATACGCTGAATACGTTAATTTATTATTCAAAGTTTGGAAAGCGTCGAGTGCACCCACTTGGCTCATAACTCATCAGTGTCACATCTACTTAAAACACAAATCAGTCCTTTTAGCGCTAAAAAGTGACAGTGAAATGGTTATAATATACAAAAACCAGCCGTTCTTAGAATGAGTTTTCAAGTTAGAGTTACGTTTGAGGTTAAAAGATAAGATTTTTTGCGACCCTCTTGTTACATTTCAAAAAAAAAAGAGAAACTCAATGTGAAAGTGCCAATGCCATAAGAGAAGTGTGACGTCAAAATGTGTCTGTCGATTCAGCTACTGTCCCCTGTAACACTGAAAATATATGTTTAAGTTCGATTTCGTTGTATGTAAATTGTGTAGAATGCTTTGGAACAATCTAGAAATGACAAGAAAAACGTAGAATACCTTAGATCTTTCTAGAATGTTCCGAAAATTGTAAACAAATTTAATCTGTACAATGATTGCTAGAAGTTTAATCTGTACAATGATTGGCTAGAATTACAGAACATTCCACAAAGGGAAGGTTCGAGAATGTGGCTATGATTGGCTGAAAATCTAGGGAAAAGCCGAGAATATTCGGGAACTTTCCATGATGTTATAAATAAAGCGCGACTAGGGTAGAGAGAGCGAGCGATTGGAAGAGTTGAAGCGTAAGCTTGCTGTTAAAAGATAGAGAAGTTGTAGTGGCTGCGTGTAGATTTGAGGGCTGAAGAAGAAGTTCTGCAATCTAGGAGTGGTGCATTGGATGTGTGAAGTTTTTACCCAATTCCTGTTGTGTTTTCTACGTTCTTCGAATAAAGGATTATTTTCGTTTAACCTGGACTGGAGTATTCAGTCTCTGAGAAGAATGATCAGCTGCTAGATCTTCAAGAACCTGCATAGACTGCAAGACACTGCCAGTCACCTATTTACATCTTTACGTGTGACACCTCTACACACACACACACACACACACACACACACACACACACACACACACACACACACACACACACACACACACACACTGAAAATCGCCGGAAAGGGGAAAAGGGTTTAAATGATGTTTTCATAGATACACTTTTCATAAACAGACTATCATTTGAACTAAGTATAAATAAACGTTGATAAATGAATATCTACACCAACCTGCATCTCTTCACCACACGCTATACATTGCACATCCACGTTTCTTTCACGCACATCTTGCCCTTCTGCTTTGTGCCCCTCTTCCAACATAACCGTATAGCTTGAACGTCCAAGTCCTCCGCACGAATCAACGCTAAAAATGAACTTATAGATAGAACACTAATGTATGAAGTTTAAGGACCAAAAAGAAGTCATGACGTACTAGAATATACGTTTTGTATGCCTATGTTATTTGCCTTAACAGTACTTTGCTGATGTCTACATTTCTGAATGTATTTTGTGGGTCGTCTTTACACGATATGCATTCTGTCTTTTCTCTGCTCTGTCTTCTGTCTTCTTAGCATTGTCTTCTGATTCATTTTTGTATTCCTCCCTGTCTGTCTGTCTCTGTCTGTCGTCTGCTCTCTCTCTCTGTCTCTCTCTCTCTCTTTTCTTGTTGCTGTCGTTCTGTCTTGTCTGCTCCTTTCTCTCTTCTCTGTCTGTCTGTTTTGTCTGTCTGTCTCTGTCTGTCTTCCTCTGCTCTCTCTCTCTCTCTCTCCTCTCTCTCTCTCTCTCTCTCTCTCATCGTGCGCGCGTACACACACTCACACACATGCACGCGCGACGTGTTCATCACACACATACACACATACACACGCGCGCATGAACGCACATAGACATAGTTGTACGGTTGTCTGTGCTCTTAAGCGTTCTTGAACATTATCAATATTGTTACTGTTATTACTGCTGTTGTTGTTTTTGTAATGGTGATAGAAGCAGTTGTTGAAGTGTCGCAAATAATGATGTAAACAACAGTTCCTTTTGGTAGAGCGTATTTTGTGGTCGCATTTCGGGGAGGGGGGAGGGAGAGGGGGACTTCATGTGCACAGCCTCCAGTCTATCCTGTAGCTTTGAATGTGGTCCTGACTTTGTTGTGGGGCTCGAGAAAGTAAAAAGGTGAGGGAAATGACTTGAGCACTGCCCTGAGAAAAGTTAAGGTTTGTGCTCTTTTCACTTCCGTACGACCTCTCGAAAGCTGGAGGAAAGAGAGACCGTGCAGGGATAGGACTGAGGTGGCTGAGGACTGAGAGGGTGGAAGATGTGCTTGCAGCGACAAGGGATATGGAGGGCCATGATCGCCAACGCCATGTGGCAGGGCACTTGATGATGATGATGATGATGATGATGATGACGACCTCTGGGGTTATGGGACGGTCATTTCTTTCCTTTTGTGTGTGATGATCTGCCTTTGCTAAAGATTCTATTTTCTGTTTGTTGAGGGTGGTGATGTTGATTTTGATTATGTTATTGTTGTCCTCTTCGTCACGTCATGATTATGATTCAGTTGTGATGGCGTTATTTTGATTGTCACCACCGTTGTGTTTACTGTTGTATAAACGACAGTGTTTTTTTTCAAAAGAATGTCTTATCGTTCTATTGTTTACAATTATTGTTGCTATTCATGAGAACCGCCCCAAACAGCTTACTATAGCAAGTGTTAGGTAGTTCCCACGCTGGCGGTGGTGAAGTAATCAAAACACAACGCATTCAACACAGTAGAGTATTATAGACGATCATGGGGATGCGATAACTGCTCGAAGGCCTTGTTACCTGACGGACCGAGGATCATACGTGCATGTCACAAGGCTTAACCTGCATTGCTACTGTACTAGCCTGACATAACCGGCTTATCGAAATAACCACGATTAGCGTTTGGGCAGCTTATAAGCCGCTTGCTTCTAGACTTTCTGCAACTGGCGTTATAATCGCTTATACGTTGAGTGTGGTGTTGTGTGCGATTCGTAAGGGGGCAGCCTCATTCTCTGATATATGGAGAGAAAAAATTTACAAGGCCTAGCTTGTAGTGGACGGATTTGTCCCGAGTAGGGGAGAGCGTGGTTTTTGGTGTATTGCGCAGTCATTCACAGGAGGGTTTTACAGGACCAAGTGTGGATGAGAGGTCCAGTAGTGCATGGTACGGGCTCATTTCTACAAGAGGGAAATCGTTTGCCAAGCCGAGTTTGACGTCACCACAGACGCGTGCATGCGTCCGAACACTCCTTTCAATCAAAGGGGGGAATCAAGGTGGAGAAATGTAGACTTCCTTACGCTCTGCTGGGAGAGTGTGCTGTGCATGCTGTTGTTGAATTCACCTTGGACCACTTCCAAGACTTGCTTTAGCTTTCCCCTTTCATTCTCAACCGTTCATCATTAATGTTCGTAAAGTCTTCCTGTTCATGATTGTTTTAGTAGTAGTAGTAGTAGTAGTAGTAGATACTATTATTATTATTTTTATTATTATTATTATTATTATTATTATTATTATACATTATCATCATCATTGAACCACTTTCAAGACTTGCTTAAGCTTTCCCCTCTCATTCTCAATCGTTCATCATTAATATTCATAGTCTTCCTGTTCTTCAATGTTGTTGTTGTTTGTTGTTGTTGTTGTTGATCGTCATGGTCATCAACATAATTATGAATGCGTAAAGCCCAGCTGACTGCGCAGAGCCATATCAGGGTTAGATCTATAACCATTTCAAACAAAACACAACAGCTCATTAATCCTGAAAATACACCTGGGCAGCTCATTAACCCTAAAAGAAAAAACACCTGGACAGCTCATTAACCCTTAAAAAAAACCTGGAAAACAAATCTTGCATCTGTACACATTATATAAAATATGCCCCTGACGTTGGCCATTCCGTGCGATTTCTCATTAGGGAGTTAAAAAAACGAATACATATACATGTATAAACATGACTAAGTACACTAAAACATATATAAAAACTGCCCTAAATTATCTTAAATTGCTTTAGTACATCACATTTCCTTAGAGCCAAAAATGCAGTCGATAATTGTAGCCAATTAACATCCCTAACAGAAAGTATGTAAGGCTGTGTAGAACACATACAGATGAATGGACCAGTAAGGCAGAAAATGATAAGAAGAGATGACAAAGCAAAGGAGGAAGAAAGAAACAAAGAGAGTGACAGAAAAGAGGAAATATCTTGCACAGAATTTCCAAAGGTGGAGATGCTATTTGTACCTTAAGAACCTTCGGCATTTCTACGGGAATTCCAGCTCTTGGTTAGGATTTATGACTGATTGGTGAATAGGTAGCATGCGCCATTATTGATTGACGAGATCAGTTATAGTTTTGCTTTAGGTATTGACCTTTAAAGTAATTGAGTAACAGTAATTGGTAAATATCTTCCATAATTTTTTTTTGGCTGATGGAATCACTACACCGTATTGTCTCTGCTCTTTCGGTTACCAAAGTATATCAATTTAAGTTGTTTTGGTCAAAGATTTTTGAAAGGTATGCGCCGTCACTTTGATCAGCTCTGATCTGGCGATCCTTATTCATAAAGACGAGTTTTTAAATTTTCCACCTGAGAATCGTGAAAAAATAGCTTCAGCGTTTGAACGGTATGTTGAATTATCTTGCCTCATTAATAGAAATGCATTACTAATAATGCATACACACAAATGCTGCTTACGTTTGGCCTTGGGAATAATATTCTGATTGGCTGATGCAGTCATGTTATTTCCTTATGGCTCCTCACTACTGTTCATGCAATTAGCATACACGTGTTATTGGACAAAGAGTAATGAGCAGATATCGTGCATCATTCTTATTATCTGGCAAAATGCTAATTATCGACTCGTTTTTGCTTGTCTTATTGATACCATGCTCCGTTTGTATGGGCTGACTGGAGGGAATCATATTTCTCGCTTCGTTGGCGTTTCTTTTTAGCTGTTCGTAAGATTATCGTGCTTTTTGTCGTTGACCGATGAATGAATTATACACACCAGTTGTGTTTTGAATGGGAGGGTGGGATGTGTTGTTGCACTTTTTTTCTTTGTTTTGTTGTTGTTGTTGTTTTGTTTTGTTTTTGTTCCTGCTGTTTTGTTTTGTTTCGTTTTGTTTGTAAATATTTCAAGACTACCAGCTGTACAAAGGATTTAAGCCCAAGTTTTACAGCAAACGTCAGTACTGCCTCTCTACGCGTAAGCTTTTTGTTATCTTTATGGTTCTAGAAGGCGACTAGAATTGCAGTTGTCTTAGTAGTTTGGAATTCTGCAACGAAAATTTGGCTCTATCTTTTGCAAACTGATAAGTTTGTCATATTGGTAGCAACGTTTAAACGGCCATGATTGCGCGATTGGTCAGAGGCTGATGTAACAACATGGTATATCAATGTTATATGACGTGGTCTTTATCTGTTTATGGCACCCATGAATTGGATAGTTGACTTTTCCCTCTAGTGGGGTATTTGTGGCCATAATCTGTGTTCACGGTTAAATAAATATTTGAGTCTCTCCCCCATCACATGGATTTAATTCTTTTGTTGCCTGTTGGTTCGTCTACAAGCAGCATGCGGGATTTTCCTTGATTCGATGTCTCCTCCAAAAGACTAGCATCCCAATCCAACCAGGTATCAAACCCAGGACATTTTTGACAGGTTCTTTGGCTGTTACACTAGTGCTCTTTTCAGCAGTAAAGTAGTTTAGTTTGGTTGGCTGATAGATAAAGTTCGTGGGTAGACGTTCATTTTTTTCTTCTTCTTTCTTCATTTACTATGTCAGTATGGTCAGACCACATCTGGCAACGAATGTGACCGTTTGTGTTTGTTTGTTTTGTTTTGTTTTGTTTGTGATTTTTTTTAAGATTAAATGGGAGAGCGCCATTATCGACTGATACTGATACAGCTATTTGCATATGCCGTGATTGGCTAGAAGGTGCGTTCAGGCACATACCTCTGTGCTTTCAGTTAATGACTGATGTGATTGTTTTACGTCAGCATCCACCTTAGATATAACTGATTGGTTATTCTATGGAATAACCATCCCGCGGAAGTGGGGTAAGGGGGCTTTACTGATCCCACACTGATACCATCAGAACAATAGTTATATTAAGATGGGCAATAAGAAATCCAGTTGTTGTTTGTTTTGTTTTGTTTTTTTTTGTTTTTTGTTTTTGTTTTGTTTTTCTGTAGCACTCCAAGTTGGAACCCTCAGTCATTTACATGCAAATTCGATACGCAACCTTTTCTGTCGGGGTTACCCAAAGATTGTCATAACATGTCCTCTAAGACAGAGAGCAGGAGTTTTAGGTGGCCCTTACGCGCATGATTGGTCTATCATCGGAACATAAGAGAGATTTTCTAGATGTGGTTTTACGAAGAGGCACACCTGTTTGTTCTTATACAAACCATCGCCAGTTGGTCAGAGAGGGCTTACTCGTTTGGCTTATTTTGCCGTTAATGTCCGCAATATATCTGAAGACCATGCGCCATTCACCATCCGCGACCAGCTGGGTTGGGGATGGTTGTTTCAATACGAAATTGGAGGTAGCCTTTCCCAAGTTCATTGTTTTGATGTTTGTGCTCTTTGAATAGAAAACTGACTTTTGAGGACGGTGTAGTGTGTTTCAAATATTTGAATGGTTTTCCATCCTTCAGTCGGCCCAGTTTGATTGGCTGGATTCTAATAAAATAATGTATTGTAATTAATGGTGAATCGTTTTCTGATAGTCTTTCGGAAGGGACAGTAGAGATAGACTTGAGGACTCTCTGAAGTCATGATGGAGTGTGGGTGCCTCGCTATGGTAGACTGGTGATTGTAATCCATGTAGATGACTGTTTTATCCGAATGGAAACTTATTTCGACAGTTTGTATTTTTGAGGATAGGTGGAGACGGTGGAGTATGATGCTTTATGATGATGGATGGGGGCCTTGAGTCTGCATGGTACGTGTTGACTGGGTACTTCACCGGCACGTAGGTAATGTGTAGCTTAGACCTTATTTCTGACATACAGGTGTTTGGCGGGGAACCTTCCTATCATTTTTGTTGGGACTTACAGTACATTAGAGACAGCCAACGTTTATTTCAGTAGCAGATTGATAAGGCTAGTCAATGGTACATAAAACCTATAATTTAGGAAGAACGGCCACTAAAGTGCCTGGCCGCCTTTATTTGTGGTGGGGCAATGTTGGGAGTTTCCGATTGCTGACTGTCGAGACTGTATAGTGTGGGAAACGGGGCTGGCAGCTGTGCGGGCTGACGGCTGGGTGGGCTGCCCAGTGGAGAGATGAGGTAGTTTAATCATATCTTCGTATTTTCATTTACATTAGGTCGTTGTGCAATGTATATGGTAGATTATGAAATGTCTAAATCGATAGTGCCTGACCCCCCTCCCCCGATTGTCTTCTCTCTCTCTCTCTCTCTCTCTCTCTCTCTCTCTCTCTCTCTCTCACACACACACACACACACACACACAACACATACCATACACTACACATACACATACACATACACACCAGTCACCAACATTGAATGATGAAATATGGTTTGTTGTGAAGGTCATCTACCCATATACAAACCAGGGTTTTTTGTGGGTTTTTTGGGGGTTTTTTTGGGGGGGAGGGACATCGTTGGTAGCTTCAACAATGCAGAGAAGAGACAGACAGACAGACAGACAGACAAAGAGATTAGATGGTTAATTGATGTTTATCTTTATTTTCCAGCGGTGAAGCCAGTGATAAGGAGAGAAACAGCCTGAAATGATTCATTTAACGCGGACAGATGTAGTGCAGGCCTGAGTATTATTCATTGACTACTATTACACATATCACCTTTTGTTCCCCCATGATAATTTGCTCCGACTTGGGTTGACCACAGCCGGGAAAGGGGTGTAAACTGGGGTGTCTGGGGGCATTCTGGGTGTTGAGTGGGTTGTCCTGTTAGTAGTGGTGGCATGTACACAACGCATACCCGCTTAATCCCAACCACTTGGGGGTAGTTGACAGGTTTTTATTGGGGCTGTCAATCGGCGTAAGGTGCAGGGTCACCCACCCGTTTAAGTCCATGATCGTTCAGATATCTCTCGCTGCTACTGCCCAGTTGGTGGTAGTGGTTGGCCACCGTTATCCTGCTTGTGTTCGGAATCCCGACAACATCAGTGGTGGGGGGATTGGGGGTGGGTGGCCGAGAGGGATCTTCGCTATCTGCGTGATCGGTGCTTTTTGTTGAGGTTGAGGTTTTGTTGAGGTCTCTACCACCTCGGTCCCCTACGCCCTCGGGGTTATGGGGTCAATTGTTCACCTGCCTTATTATGGTTTGGTGCTGGTTTGGTTGGCATAAAAGAAGAGCTCTCCCACGTTCCATTCTGACTGCACTAATTCGAGTCTGGCGTGAGAAAAAGTTCGTGCGTGTGGTTTCCCAGTCAGTCAGCCAACTCGCCCAACTGTTTGTGGGTGCCTGACCGTTTTTATATTTGGGGATGGTACAGCATCCAGGGAGAGGAGGTGGCACTGTCCTCGCGCCACTGGCTCCTAAAAAAAGGTTGAGGTCTCTACCACCTCAATGTCCTGCGACCTTAGCGTGTTGGGACAACCTGTTCGTTTACCTATGCTTGGGACTGGTGTCTTCTCCACAGTTACTGGTTGACAAAGTTCGTGGTTTCCGTGTATTTCTGGAATGTTAGAAATTAAGTTATTCGCGAAGGTCTCGCACATGTACTTGCACGTGTAGTTGCAACATGTGCGCGTAGGCTTACCTGCGCTGACACACACATGCATGCATGTGCTTTGACGCGTTGAGGGATGAAACAGTGACACGTCCAGTCATGCGGATACGAGTGCATAATTACACGCAAACGTACATATTGATATGAACTGTACGTGCGTGTGGGTGCACGCACAAAAACAAATGACTTGAGTGCGCGGGGACACACACACACACACACACACACACGCACGCACGCACGCACGCGCACACACACGCACGCACAGAGTAACGATGACTGTGTTTGGTTGTGGAACTGTGATCTTTGTTTTCCTTTGTTCGAGGTATATGAAAGGGAGGAGGGAGGGAGAGAGAGAGTGTGTGTGTGTGTGTGTGTGTGTGTCTGTCTATGTGTGTGTGTGTGCGTGCAATCGTGCATGCGTTCATAAGCGTCAGTCTGTGTGCGTGTGTTTGTGTTTCTGTGTGTGTGTGTGTGTGTGTGTGTTGTGTGTGTGTGTGTGTGTGTGTGTGTGTGATTGCGTATGCGCGCGCGCGTGCCTGTATTCTGTTTATCAGCAGCAGTCGTCGAGTCATTAACGTAAGCCCTCAAGAAAGCAAAATAATGTTTTAGTGCTACGCGGTTCAGGCGTTTGCAGGAGAATTTATGAGGGCGTGAAATTGCGAAACACGTTTGAACCTGCCAGGAACAAACGGGGAAAAAATCCTGACATTGTGTGTGTTTGTTTGTTTGTTTGTTTGTGTGTGTGTGTGTGTGTGTGTGTGTGTGTGTGTGTGTGTGTGTGTGTGTGTGTGTGTTGAATTATGGAGTGTGTGTGTGTGTGTGTGTGTGTGTGTGTGTGTGTGTGTGTGTATTGTATTATGTTGTGTTGTATTTTGACACTCGGTCGCTAGTGTGTGTGTGTGCATGCATTTGCGTATTTGTGTTCCAGTGTCTGTTTCTTCACAGGTGTATAACAACAACTGCTGTCCCCGTTCGAGTTACCATTTGAAAGCAACTGATCTCGTGTGTGTGTGTGTGTGTGTGTGTGTGTGTGTGTGTGTGTGTGTGTGTGTGTGTGTGTGTGTGTGTGTGTGTGAACGTACGCGTTTGCGTGCATGTGTGTGGTTAAATGCCTGTTCCCCTACGTTTCTAAACATGCGAAAAGCAGTAAACCATATCATTCCACTTGGACTTACAATTTGATAGCTGCTGATCCGCTTTGAAGGTATCATCCTGGCAGCTGTGAGTCCGTTTGCCTTTTGTTGTGTCAGTTTTATGTCAGTGGTTGGTGCCGTTCACATTGACCTCTCCTTGAATTCAGACGAGCGATCAAAGTTTCGTCGGCACTTTTTTTTCAGTCCTGTATTGGTAGATGGGGTTGGTCTAGACTACGTCATATTGGAGAATAAGAGAACTTTCTTTGTTGTTGTTGTTGTTGTTGTTTTGTTATTGTTGTTTAGATAGTATCACTATTTCACGTTATGGTATATTGTTATTTCTGATGAACCACATGTATACTGCATTGATGTATTCGTGTATTAGTTTTTGTTTGTTTGTTTGTGTTTGTTTGTTTGTTTGTTTGTTATCGTGTTTATTTGTTTTTGTTTTTAATGTAAAGTGCTACGCACATTCTCAAACATGCACAGTTTGCGCTGTACAAATGTATTTCAACATCGTTATTAGTATTATCATTATCATAAGTAGTAACTGTAGCAGTAGGAATAGTATTAGTAGTACTGTTAGATGTTAATATTTATATTATGGTCTTACACATGAGCATGCTGGTCGCTGTTAACTTGATTATCAATAAACCTGATATAGTCATGTCTACTGATAGGGTGGAGGAGAATACAATCATTTGATGCACAAAGTATGATGAGCTCGAATTAAGCGGGATGACCGATGAAAAGGTATCGGCTATACGATACAGTTTGAAATCAGCTCATCTAATTCCCTTTTTGCCTGAATCAGAGACGTTTTCTGACAACCAGTATGTGGTGACGTTCACGTTGAACTGTCCTTGACTCGGCACGATCAGGTTTTCATCGACACTGCTGTGCCCTTTTTAGATAAAGGGGTTTTGTCTGGATTCTGCTACGGTCGAGAGCAAGAGATATGCGTAATAGGAAGTATCCTGGTAGCTGTCAAACGGGTGACCGATAACTTGATATACTGGAAACCTTGTGTAAAGTCAGACGATCAACAAACGGATCTAACAAGGACCGTGTGTAAATCGATATGATCAGTAGATTGATATCACAGGGAGATTGTGTAATGTTGAGACGATCAATAAGTTGATAATTATGACAGGGACCTTAAGTAAAATCGAGAATATGAAAACTACTATGCGGAAAGTATTACGTGCTGGCTGTATACTGGCTTACCAACAATTTTGACACACAAAGAGTTGTAGACATGAACCGTGGATTGTCGTTTAAAGGTATCAGAAGGTAAACCTGATGCAGAAAGAACGATAGCCGTGGAAAAGAGCCACAGAGATCTGTCACTGTGGCGAAGTGGTTAGTACAATGGACTAAAGACTGGAAGGTTGGAGGATCGAACATTTATCAGTTTACACCATCACTGCTGGATATGTTTTGGCCTCAACTGGCTCCTGCCCGAAGTTGTTGGTGGTACAGGTTCATTGGGAAGACTAGAACCACACAGTCAAGTCTCATCCACTCCACTATGTCATTGAGGATGTTGCTTAAATTTCCTACCAGTCTCGTGTCTTTAGTTTATTCCCAGCCTGAAGGCCTTCCGACATCGTAGCACGATCGGCGTTTAAGTTCAGGTGACCGTTTTGTTTACTTGAACATTCCATTTCATATGCAAAAATAAAACAAACATGTTTACTTGAACATTCCATTTCATATGCAAAAATAAAACAAACAAACTACCAAACAACCAGAAATGTCATCGATGCTTCTGTGTGTGTTTGATGTGCAAATACACGAAATGTGACAAACCCGAGATACACACACACACACACACACACACACACACACACACACACACACACACACACACACACACACACACACACACACACACACACACACACACACACACACACACACACACACACACACACACACACGATGACGCGTGCATGTATGTCAGGTAAACGTGGTTCATTATGCATTCTTTTCTTTACTACATTTCTTTGTTCATGAATTTCTTGGATCTAGTCTCTTTGCTTTTTCAGTGTAGATGTACCGAGCGTAAGCTGAACCTGATTTGGGGCCTGTGCACGCACTTTATCTTCCGAAGACAACAGTGATCTGTAATTATGTTACTGGAGCAGGTCACAGGTGTCAAGAATTATGCCTGATAATTATTGTGTTGCGTTCAGATAGTAGACCTGATCCGAGTGTTATTATTAGACAAGTACTAAAATAACCTGTGGAATGTTTCGAACGAGTAACAGCTCGAACGTTGTTGTTAGGGCTGCCATGGTGACAACGTTTGTTTATATGGCAGCACAGATACACAGACTACTATATATATACTATATATATATATCTTGTGTTGAACACTGTTCACCGTTGTTACTGATTGGTAGCCAATAATTGTCTCTTCACCGACACGTGTAGCATTGGTAGATACAGGTTACTTCTGTTGCGGTGTCCCTGTGGACTGGCTGGTTCTTTCGATAGAGCTATGGACTCAAGATACGATATCTCGAGTTCAGTCTCAGCCCGCAACATGAAAAGTATGGCTTGTTTGCTGTCCATCATTAATGTTTCTATCATTCTGTTGGAGTTAGCTTAATGATTCATGTACCCTTTCCCCCTCCCTCCACATTTCAAGACCTTGCCAGCGCACAAGGTTTTGCGCAGGCTCAGGGAGTCTGCCACTTAATGGCCGGCAGATTTGGGTGGAATGCATGTGGAATTGTCCGAATGCGGTGAACCCCTCTTGAACGAACTTCTTGCTCCAAACTCTATTGCGGACATGGTTATTTTGTGCCATATGGAAAATTCCGGCTCAGTGTCCAAGTTGGTGAATGGACGCGTATTGAATTATGGACCTAAAGTAAAAGGTTTTGGTTGGACATACTTTTTTGCCTATACTTCCCCCTCCCCTCACCCTTCCCTTCCCCCTCCCTTTTCTTAAAGATGTCACTCGCATGCAAGCTGTGGAGCAGCATGTAATTTATTGTGGTTTTCTTCTCCCTCCCCTCTCTCTGTCTCTGCCTCTGTCTCTGTCTGTCTGTCTGTCTGTCTGTCTGTCTGTCTCTCTCTCTCTCTCTCTCTCTCTCTCTGTCTCTGTCTCTGTCTCTGCCTCTGTCTCTGTCTGTCTCTCTGTCTCTCTCTCTCTCTCTCTCTCCTCTCTCTCTCTCTCTCTCCTCTCTCTCTCTCTCTCTCTCTCTCTCTGTATGTGTGTGTTTTCTTTTGTTGTCGTGTTGTCATTGTTCTCCCGCCCTCCTTTTTTTTTTCAAAAACTAATACGTCTTCTTATACCTGGACGGTTTTTTTTTTTAACTAGTGTAAAGCTTCTGCGATGATTTTTTTTAGCTGGGATGACACATTTCATTTTGTTTGGGTAAAGAATCTTAAATCTTAAATATATGAGATTGAACAGGCTTGTCCTGGAAAATCAAATGTGTGAGATTAAACGAACTTGTCCTGTGATAATGGAGTAGAGTAGAAATAGTCACTGCAGCAGCAACAGCTCACCAGCAGTAGCAGCAGTTGTGAGTTAGTGAATATGTATAATGTAGTGGCAGGTGTAGCAGTATAAGTTGTAGCAACGGCATTTCCTCATAAAAAAGAAAATGTACAGACAAAACAACAACAGAATACTGTAAATGAAATGGTGATTAAAAACTCATTTGAACTCCGTACGTATTACCCATAATCAGACTTTTCAGTGGAGCACGGAGAACTCAAGCTGTTTGTAATTTTATGCGAGCTGACCACATTTCTCTGTATGCTGAGTGTTTACAGGTTTCCGTAAACCAGCCATTGACATGACTTACACACTCTTTAACATGCATATTTGATATTCTGCATACATGTTCACACGACGGGAGTTTAGAGACGGGCAAGTCTTCGCACATGTTGACGTGGAGGATCGGGAAAATATCTACCCTTTACCCTCCGGGAAAATATCTACCCTTCACCCACCAGGCGCAAGGTACTAGGCGGATCGAACCCAGGACTTTGCCTTTGGAAGTCCTACGAGTACCCACTTCACTAAAATGCTGTGTGTTTGTAGACTACAAATACTCATTTCTTCGTACGTTTGAAGAGGTAGAAAGAAAATAAGAACAGTATTGCCTTCGGCCTTCGTATCCACCAACAAGCGTACACACACACGCGCGTGTGCACACATACGCTACATGCGCGCACGTGCGCGTATACAGATGACTTTTGCTCACTTGTACTTGTTCCCATCCATCACACATCTCTCTCTCTCTCTCTCTCTCTCTCTCTCTCTCTCTCTCTCTCTCTCTCTCTCTCTCTCTCTCTCTCTCTCGTATTCGACGGCTTGCTCTTTCTCCCTATTCATTGACTGGCAGATCTGTCTATAGACGTTTCGTTCGCTTCAGGATCAGCTGATGAAAGCAGTGAAAAGAGACTCGACTAAATATTTTCTCGTTGCCATAGCGATGGCCGGTTTAAGGTCTCGGTAAGGGATGGGTATCAAGGGAGATGTTAGTGGGGTGGGGGTGGTATTGAGGGTGGATGAAGATTGCTTTTGTACTTTGTGCCGATCTACTGAATTCCGCTATTGCCGTAGAGTCCTGCAAGTGCAGTCCAGTATTGTGGTGAAATTGTCGGCCAGGTCAGATTTCCCCCCATGGACAAATTTGGCGGCTTGGTCTGAAACGGATCAAAAAGTGTGATCCGTGACATAGTAGCGAATTTTCAGACTTAGCGGCGTGTCCGATACAGTGTTCTGTTCCCACATCTTTGCAGTCCCTCGTGTGGACTCTTTCTTCCTTTCTTTCAGTCGGTATATATGCAGGTTGTTTAGAGACGGTTTGGGATAAGCCAGAAAACATCTTTTTCTCACAGCATAAGAAAGCGAATATAAAGTGAACTAATTGGGAACCCATTGGAGTGGTTTAGAGGTATCTTCTACTACATTTTCCCCAGCAGGACCCGGAGGCTGTTCCAGATTCCACATTCACTTTGATATTGTCATCTTTCCCGATGGCTTATTGTGTGGCGGACTCGGCTTCCCATTTTACACATTTAGTTTTCCCGTTTATCTACTGATCCAGGTCCCTTATGAGTTCACCAGGTCCTCTTTTGTTGCCAAGTTTTGCCTCAAGATATTGACGATAAGGAACAGTGTTGAGAAGTTGCAGGTAAGAAGAGGATAGGGGCTGGGGGGTGGGGTGGGTGAGGGAATTAGGAGCACCTGGAAATCAGTTTGGAGCAGCAACAAGAATTGTAAAAGAAGCCATAATGGTAATCAGGAAAAAGTATGTTCATTTGTTTGTCCCCTCATCCCCTAGCACTTTAAGACAGAGGATTAAGCGGAGAACAGTTTTGAGACTTAACGCTGGTGAATCGATGGAAGCGATTGGGTAGGGACATATTGAAACTGTGACACCGGTTCAAAGAGGAGAAGTGGTGTAGTAGTCAAGGGGACCGCCTTTTTGGCCTTGTTTGTTTACCAACCCTTACCACCGCCGCAACAGCTGATGGTGGTTACCACAAGTGGTAAAGAGTGAAATTGACGGAGCGTGCGTTTTGTTAAAACCTGTTGAAGAGTTTGGGTGGACGGCCGACGTGTAGCAGTTAGTTGGATGGGGGAGAACATAACGAACGGGGCGTGTGCTGTTCTGTTGGTCGGACTGGATGACGTGTTTGTCGTGTCATGTCGCGTGCCATGGATTTTATTGATGCTTTGGGGCTGTTGTCGTTGCGCGGACCAAGGGTTGGTGGTTGGTAGGATTGGAGTTAATCTCATTGCTGGCGCTCCTGGTTGTGGTGGAGCAGGGTCACATTCCGCTCGCGTTTTCCATCGGCAATACCAGAGCAATACAATGAACTCCCCCCCCCCCCCCCACCCCTTCTTCTACGCTTTTTCTTCTTTCTTCTGGCCGTTGTTTTGTCAGACATCACCGCTGCAACGTCTGGATGTCTCGTCTCAATGAACGTATACACACGGGATTGCAGACGTGTTCCACAGTCAAAACGAGTAAAGGCGCACGAACACACACACACACACACACACACACACACACACACACACACACACACACACACACACACACACACACACACACACACACACACACACATACACCACACCACCACCACCACCACCACACACACCACCACCATCACTGCCACCACCACCACCACCACCATCGTCATAAACCATTTAATGTCAGGTTAACATTAAAGTTGTAAAGACATATATAAAGATGTGTATAACTCAGTATGCGAATGAGTGAAACAAACACACGATGAATGAAACGAGAAATTGTTAAAATTCGATGATTGAATGAGAAATTGCAGAAGGATTAAAAATCTGAATAACAGTTGTCATTTAAACCTTGAGCTGAAAATTTAGACACACGCATACGCATAAACACACAGACATACATGCACACACATACAGAGGGAGGGGGAGAGAGAGAGCGCAATCATTAAGCTGTTGGCTAAAACTACTTGCAGTTTTGGACACTTTCATGGAAAGACATCTGATTATTCACAGGGTTTCTCTTTCTCTCCCTCTCCCCCCTCCTTCCTCCGCTCTCCGTCTGTCCCCCACCCTCTTCCTCACAATCCAGAGAAACTAGTGTAACCCAAGTAAAAACCCACTCCCTGCAATTCTCCCGCCCTTCCGCGTTCTGCAGTTTCGTCATCGCCATGGGCTTTCAGTTTCATACACATGCTAGAACTTGAACAGTAACCATTCAAGTTGTGCAGCCGTCCACGTCTGTCAGCAGCCTGCTCACAGTAGTAATCCCAACTCTCACAATTAACAGGATGTGTGACAGACTCGCTGACGCTTATTTGTTATTGGTTTTGTTGTTGCTGTTGTTGTTTTCAACCGACAGTTATTTAAGATTGTATATGGCGGAGTGTTTTCCATCTTGGGTAAAATTTTCTCTCCCAGGAAGTTGTTTTGAACTGTGGGTAACGTTGGTTTGAAACGGGGACGTTAGATGCTTCACCTTGTGTCTGCCTTTGGCGCTCTCTCTGTCCCTCTCTGTCTCTGTCTGTGTCAGTCTGTTCTGTATGTCTCTGTCTCTGTTTGTTCTCTCTCTCTCTCTCTCTCTCTCTCTCTCTCTCTCTCTCTCTCTCTCTCTTATGTCTGTCTCTGTTGTTCTCTCTCTCTCTCTCTCTTCTCTCTCTCTCTCTCTCTCTCCTCTCTCTCTCTCTCTCTCCCTCACACACACTTACACAAACACACACACACACAAACACACACACACAAACACACATACACACCTTTATTTTTCCAGCTCTCTCTCTCTAGCTCTCGTGTCTCTGTCTCTGTCCTCTGTATCTGTCTCTCTCTCTCTTTCTCTCTCCCCCTCCCTCCCTCCCTCCCTTCAGCTTACAAAAACAACAACAACAACAAACAAACAAAAACCCATGTGGATCCAGTTTCGTGTAATAAATAACAGGATTTGGAGCCTACTCCCATTTGGTCAGAATGGCTCATAGTCTCCTCTCACTCACACCACGCCGAAAAGAATCATGATCTGTACACAGAGTATCTCGATAAAGCTGGTAACACACACGGCGATATGCGTCAACGTCGTTGCTGTTGTGGTGGTGATGGTGGTGGTGGTGGTAGTTATGGCGGTAGTAGCCTCATTCCCCAGCGAATTGAGGAAAAAGTTACAGATTAGGTTGCATGTGATTTTCTCACTCCCCTTCTTGTCTGTCTCCTTGGTCTACATCCCTCCCCCACTTAGCATGGAGTTGAAATGGGGACATCGGGCTAATAACATCCCAGCTGCAAGTTTATCAAGGACTTATGAATGGTATTAGGTTTCATGCTTTAAAAGAATCGTCCATGCCTCA
Source organism: Monoplex corrugatus (assembly GCA_030674185.1). Classification (NCBI taxonomy): domain Eukaryota; kingdom Metazoa; phylum Mollusca; class Gastropoda; order Littorinimorpha; family Ranellidae; genus Monoplex; species Monoplex corrugatus. The sequence continues at coordinate 160,677,185 of CM060305.1, forward strand.
GCAGTTTGCTGATAAGAGTCCTGATCTACCGTTGATAAGGGTCTGTAACAGACTTGTCGACTCCCTCCTTCTTCCTGTTTCGGTAACATGAGGTTGAAATAGACACCTGACGAACCCACCCCTCTCTCTCTCTCTTCATTCTCTTTTGTCTGTCTGTCTCTCTGTCTGTCTCTCTCTCTCTCTCTCTCTTTCGGTCTCCTCGCTCTGTCTGTCTTTCTTTCTCTCTCTCTCTCTCTCTCTCTCTCTCTCTCTCTCTCTCTCTCTCTCTTTCGTCTTTCTTTCTTCTCTCTCTCGCTCTTTCTTTCTTTCTCTCTCTCGCTCTTTTCTCTCTCTCTCTCTCTCCTCTCTCTCTCTCTCTCTCTCTCTCTCTCTCTCTCTCTCTCTCTCTCTCTCTCTCTCTCTCCTCTCGCTCGCTCGCTCTGTCATGGTGGAATGTCTTACTTCTGACTTGTGTATAATTATGTATGTTGTGATTTTTTTCACCTGTTTCGTTTGTGTTTTAGTTCTTTTGCAGTAGCCTACTTTCTTTTGTTTCAATACAAGACCAGATTAGAAACGGCAGATATGTAAGTTGGCCTAAGTGCTAATATCAGTACCGTTGGAAAATACAGTTTCCTTTCGTTTCATTTCGAATGTTCGTGGCACTTGTGTTGCTGTGCGCGTTAAAGTCCGCAGGTTTTCCTTGTGTCTTTGTGTGTGCTTTGTTTCTGTCTTATTTTGTGTGGGGGGGGGGGTGTCTGTCTTGTACTCTCTCTCTGTCTCTCTCTATCTCTCTCTTCTCTCTCTCTCTCTCCTCTCATTTCTCCTCTTCGCTCTTTTGCCTCTTTCTGTCTCTCTCTCTCTCTCGCTCTTTCTGTCTCTCTCTGTCGCTGTCTGTCTCTCTCTCTCTCTCTCTCTCTCTCTCTCTCCTCTCCTCTCTCTCTTCCTCAAAAAAAAAAAATGTGAGCCTTGTTTCTGTTTATTTCTTTTTTTCTGTCTTATATTCTCTCTCTCTCTCTCTCTCTCTCTCTCTCTCTCTCTCTCTCTCTCTCTCTCTCTCTCTCTCTTCTCTATCTATCTATCTATCTATCTATCTATCTGCTATCTGTATGTATGTATCTGTCTTCATCTCGTTTGCTACTGTTTCGTTTTGTGTCGTGTTTCTATTTAGAATCGATTATTCCTCATCTGTCATTGCCGCCTGTGCGACCCCGCCCTGAAATTTGAATTTGTTGCTCTCCCGGAGCCTGTCCCCAACAACGGCAGTTTGTTTGTGAAAACTAAAACAAAACGGCGGGACCCCCTTTGCCAGGTCTTGCAAGAGTTAATTGATTTCCGTTTGACTTGACGTGATACCCGTTATGGAAACCAGAGTGACGGCGGGTGTGTGTGTGTGTTGCTTGTTGTGTGTGTGTGTGTGTGTGTCTGTACACGTGTGTGTGTCTGTATACGCGTGTGTGTGTGTGTCTGTACACGTATGTGTGTGTGTGTACATGTGTGTGTGTGTGTGTGTACGTGTGTGTTTGTCGTAGGTGCGGTTGTGTTTTTGGTTACGACAACCACGGGTAAAGAACACTCCGCGCTCCCCACCTTTGGGGAAGGAGTTGGGAGGGAAGATTGGCATCGTCATATGAAGTGACATTGTGCAAGTTTTACATTCTCCTCGTCCTCTCTCTCTCTCTCTCTCCTCTCTCCCCTCTCTCTCTCTCTCTCTCTCTCTCTCTCTCTCTCTCTCTCTCTCTCTCTCTCTCACTACACACTCTCTCTCTCACTCTATCTCTCTGTGTCTCTGTCTCACTCTAGTCTCTCTCTATCTCTCTCTCTTCTCCTCTCTCTCCCTCCTCTCTCTCCTCCTCTCCCTCCCTCTCCCCTCTTCTCTGTCTCCACTCTCTTGTCCTCCTCCTCTCTCTCTCTCTCTCTCCCTCTCCCTCTCGCTTCTGGCTGTCTCGTCTGCTCCTCTTCTTCTCCTCACTCCATCTTTCTCCCTCTACTTCTCTCTCTTCTCCGTCTCTGGTCTCTCTCCCTCTCTGCTGTCTCTTCTTCTCTCTCCTCATCTCTTTTCTCTCCCATCTTCCCCTCTATGTCTCTCTATGTCTGTCTCTGTCTTCTCTCTCTTCTTCTCTCTCCTGTCTGTATCTCTCTCTTCTCTCTCTCTCTCTCTCTCTCTCTCTCTCTCTCTCTCTCTCTGTGTCTGCTCTCTCTCTCTCTCTCTCTTCTCCTCTCTCTCTCTCTCTCTCTCTCTCTCTCTCTCTCTCTCCTCTCTCCTCTCTCTCTCTCTCAGGGTCGGTAAATGTGGATAGAGCTGTAAGCGAGTAGGTAGGTGTGTTTTCCTTGAGATGGTTTGTTATGGTGACCACAGCCACACAGTAAGGGGGAAAAAATCCCCTCTCTTCTGACCTACTATACGTTTTCATGTGCACTTGCATGTATTCATGCTCAGATATTACACCGTACTACCTTTCGTGTACTTTGTTTGACCCCTCCCCCCTCCTATTTTTTGCTAGTGTCTTGATAATTATTAACACATAGATTTAGCAACGGGAGAATTATTTAAGTGGACTCTGTACCAATACCTGTAGAGTTGGAAAAGAAAGATTCATTTCGTCTAATTTCATTCTCTCTGTCTCCATCTTTCTCTGTCTGTCTTGCTGGCTTGCGCTCTCTCTTCTCTGTCTCTCTCTTTCTCTCTCTCTCTGTCTCTGTCTCTCTTTCTCTCTCTCTCTCTCTCTCTCTCTCTCTCTCTCTCTCTCTCTCTCTCTCTCTCTCTCTCTCGTCAGTGCTGTCTGTGTCTTTGCGTGTTCTGTGAGAGAAGAGACGTGTGGGGGGGGGGGGTGTGGATGGATGAGTGTGCGCTCGTTTTCGAGTAATTATGAATTCTCCCATGAACGCGATGCACAAAGAATACTTCATAATGGCAACAACAAAAAAAAACGCATGCTGACATCGTCCCATACACAAACACGTACCACACGCACGCGCAGCGTGCCACACACACACACACCAATATAATTTGTTATATATTTGTATATATATATATATATATTAATATGTATATATAATGTATATATATATTTTAATATATATATATATATATGTGGTGTGTGTGTGTGTGTGTGTGTGTGTGTGTGTGTGTGTGTGTGTGTGTTTTCTGGAGAGAGATGTCCACATATATAATTATTGCAGAAAGTCCAAATTAATGTCCGCAGGACTTGTTCTCATCTGTAATTTCACATATCAGGCACCTTTTCTGCTCCCTTGACTGGCTTCCTCTTGAGCAAAGAATTAACTGCAAACTTTCGCTCTTATGTTTACTATAAGCTTTCCTTTTTATATTTCAAATCCGTAACCGAACAGGCGCCAGTTGTATATCTAAATTGCTCCTTTTCTGTGCCCCCTTCTCGACGTCTTCGCTCCTCGACTCATAGTAGAATCTGCCAACTTCGTCATGAGAGAACAAAAACTTACGGTCAGAATTCTTCGTCTTTCAAGCCCTCTTCTACTAGGAATCGGTTTCCACATTCAGTTTGTCGTGATACCGCTCATTCTTCTCTCTAATCAGCTCTAAAAACATCTCGTTAGCAGTTCTTAGACTGAGGAGAAGAGTGCAGAATGGTTCAGACGTTTGCCTGCCAGTTACTAAACTCGAGGTGTCAGGGTTCGTTTCCAGATTAAGGCCTCGTCTTTTTTTTTTTTTTTTTCCCTCACTTTGACTGGACAATTGAACTGAACGTCTAGTCTTTTGGAAGGCGACAAACAAACAAACAAACAAACAATGAGTCGGAACCGTATGCCCTCTGGTATGCGCACGCTGAAGATCCTACAGCAGTTGAAATTCGTGAAGAGTAGGGCGTGAAGAGTAGTGCATTCGCCTGGCTGCCGTAGCTAGAACATTGGCGAGAGGTTGATTTCCAAGTCCCTCGCCTTGAAGGCCAATTCGCCTTCTTGGCTTTCTGAAGTCTTGGTCAAAATAAAAATTGAGCGGCGGCTGCACTGCGGCGACGCGTGCTGAAAGGACAGAGCAGCTCGAGTTTCACGTGGTAAATCCACGTGACCAAAGAAATGAATACGAATATATGAATATGAATAATAATATTTATACAATAACAGTCCACAGTTAGGCCATTCGACATCCTTGGATTGTTTTTTCCGTGGACGTATTTCATTTTGTGTTGTGTCTGTGTGTGTTTGTATTAACATATTATGCATAAGATATGTAGTAGGCATTCATGTATGTAGTAGGCATTCATGTATGTATTACTATGCATGTATGTATATTCATATCCATGTATGTGTGCGTGCATATAATGTTATGCGTGTATGTTTTGTTTGTATTTTGCTCTGCGTTAGTACATATTCTGAATGTGAGAGCGCTTTGGGCGAGCTGTTTAAATTGGGTGTGAAGAAGGCCTGTTATTGTTTTTATTTTAGTTAATTTTGATTATTTATTTATTTATTATTATTATTATTGTTGTTGTTGTTGTTGTTGTTGTTACTGTTAATATTATTAGTGTCATTACTATTGTTGTTATTGTATACGTCGAAGTAGTAAGGACTGCTGTACCCAGCCTGTAGCAAAGAAAATTTTGAAATGTCAGTGTTTAGTGGATGACACTGATCCCTTGACTGAACTATAGGGATATAATCATAAAGCCCATTTTTTCCTGCTGGTATTGTCACATGAAATGGCACTTAACGTCTGTTCTGTTTGGTACTCCGTGTGTGAGCGCGGGCGGTTACATATGTACGTGTTGTGTATGTGCGTGTGCTTGTGTGTGTGTGTGTGTGTGTGTGTGCGTGTGTGTGGTGTGTGTGTGTGTGTGTGTGTGTGGTGTGTGTGGTGTGTGTTGGTGTGCGCGTGTGTGTGTGAGTGTGTGCGTGTGTGTGTGTGTGTGTGTGTGTGTGTGTGTGTGTGTGTGTGTGTGTGTGTGTGTGTGTGTTTTACGAAAGGTTACAAAGAGGGTCAATGCCTATATAGCTCGAGAGACGACGACGACTGCATTGATAAATTAATTGAGTGGAGTAAATCCTTTAATGGGGGATCACTTGAGTGCTTGAGTGAGTGGGTAAAGCTGTTCTTTTGTGAGGACGTCCGTGCGTGAACCATGGACATTACACGTCTGGACGTCAGGTAAACAGCGTTGTATGCTCACGTTAATTAGCGCGCACTTTGATATTATCTGTTGGTTAGTATACACATAATCCTTTTTCTTATAAGAGTGTATGATACAGTCTCCCTGTGCTTTTTGCGCTTTTTTTCCTTGTCTTTAGCTTTTGTGCTTTTTATTTTCTATAGATTTTCCTGTCTTGTCTGCATAAGGATAAGTAACTAAAAGAACGGGGTGAAGAATGCAAATGGGAGATGCAGAGAATCTATTGCTCCATTCCCCTGTTTATTTGGTTGGTTGGTTGGTTGGCTGGTTGGATGGTTGGTTGGCTGGTTGGTTGGTTGGATGGTTGGTTGGTTGGTTGGTTAGTTGGTTGTGTTGGTTGGTTGGCTGGTTGGTTGGTTGGCTGGCTCCTTCCTTCCTTCCTTCCTTCCTTTAATCAGACGTCTGTCTCCTAAATCGTCTTTGTAGTGAACGTTGGTTGGTTAGTTGGTTGGTTGGTTAGTTGGTTGTTGGTTAGTTAGTTGGCTGTTGGTTGATTGGTTGGTTGGTTGTTGATGGTTGGTTAGTTGGTTGGATGGTTGGTTGGTTGGTTGGTTGACTGGCTGGCTCCTTTCTTCCTTCCTTCCTTCCGTCATTCCTTCCTTCCTTCCTTCCTTCCTTCCTTCCTTCCTTCCTCTTTAATCAGACGTCTGTCTCCTAAATCGTCTTTGTAGTGAACGTGAAAATCTAATGCAGCGACTAGTTGCATAATAGCTTAAATGTTTATCTGTCTGTATATTATGTGCAAATCGACAGAAATAAGCTAGCAGGGGTATCTCGACGATCTGTGAGAGAATTTTTACCTGACGTTGCTCAGTCGTCCGGTTAGAGGGCAGTCATAAATGCGTGATTCAAATTTAAATGGGCGTAATCCGATTTGAGGGTCACAGCGATTGGGACTATGAACTTGTTTTAATACTTATGATGGTGATGACAGTAGCCTGTTATGCAGCTGGAAGGTATATGGGCTGGGTAGTGTCTTTTACTTGTAACGTATACAAATGAGAAAGAAAGAAATGAAACTGGGTGCATGCGCCTTCCGGTCCATACGGCTGGAAACGAGTCTGTGGTCTTGTTCAATGTTTGGGCAGGTAAAACAACAAGGAGAGAGTAGAACTGGTTCAAGACAAGTGAAGATATGTGCTTTGCATTTTGAATGTGAAAGAGTTATGGAAGATACATATGTTTTAAATTATACAATGTGCCAAATTACTTGAGGATACATGTATTTCAAATTATACAATACATGTATTTCAAATTATACAATGTGCCAAATTACTTGAGGCGCGGGGCGTGCATTTGTACAACGTATAAAACAAACTTGAATGAATAAACGTAAACTTGGAACATCTAAATCAGTTTTTACCTGTTCGAATCCTTTAGGAGGATGCTTGTTTGCTTTTTTAATGAATTTTTTCATCCACTATTCACATCAAACTGTAAGAATGGTTCGTATCCGCCAGTTCATCATGTTAGCCTGTATCTCTTGTGTTTGAAAATCTTAAAATTGACGCGTCTGCAAGGCTTTGTCTGTCTTGTGTGGATAGATCTTTACTAATGTTCTCCACAGCAGACCTGGAAAGGAGTGTGCTGTACTGTACAAGTTCCAGTAATACTTGTGTTACTGTCTTTTCAGGACTAAGCGATTGAATGTCCAGAATACCGTGATTGAAACAGAATGTTGGTGAGGCTTCAGATCGCGTTTTTGTGCCGAACTGTACAAGTTCCAGTGATGTTCATCTATTTTCAAGACTTAGATATGGAGTGTCCAGAATATCGGGATGAAAACGAATGCTGGTGTGGCTTAAAGTCATGTTTGCATATTTCAATGAGGTTTATTTAAATAAAATTCCTTTCTAAATATCTGTTCTCGAAAAAAAAAAAGAAGCTTTTTTAAGTCTATTTAAGTTTGGAATAACGTGTCTAAATTCCTAAATGAAAGAAAGATAGGGAAACCATAAATGGGTGTTTATTCTTCTTCTTCTTTTCTGTTTGGTTTTCTTTGGGGTCTTTGTTTAGAAAAAAAACCGTTCTGTCTTCTCCGCCTGAAAACCGACAAGACACCTACTTAACCTCGCGTTTCTCCTTCATGGCAAAGTTACATTGTGTGCAATTACTTTCACGCTGTGCTCCCCATTTTCGCCGGATTTTCAGTGTGTTTTGATGCAATTTTTGTAGGGGCAGATTTGTAAGGTTTCTAAGTGCGTTGATGGAAATTTTCATCATGAATATGAACTGAATGACCGAACGTCAACCGTTCATCGGATTAAATTCTGCTCTCTCTCTCTCTCTCTCTCTCTCTCTCTCTCTCTCTCTCTCTCTCTCTCTCTCTCTCTCTCTCTCTCTCTCTCTCTTCCCTGTCTCTCAAATTGCCTCTCTGTCTCTGTTTCTCTCTCTCTCTCTCTCTCTCTCTCTCTCTCTCTCTCTCTCTCTCCTCTCGTCTCTCTCTCTCTCTGCACCCCCCTCTCTCTCTCTCTCTCTCTGTCTCTCTCTCCTAGTGTTTTAACACAAATAGATTAGCAATCGGCAGATATTTAAGTTGATATATGTGCTTCTGTTTTTTTTCCGTTGGAAGATAGTTCCGTTTCAGTCTCTCTGTCTGTTTCTGTCTGTCTCTGTCCGTCTGTCTGTCTCTTCTGTCTGCCCTGTCTGTCTCTCTTCTTCTCTCTCTCTCTCTCTCTCTCTCTCTCTCTTCTCTCGCTCTCTCTCTCTCTCTCTCTCCTGTTCAATCTTGCCATGTATGTTTATGAAGCATTAAATATACTGGGTACCGTTACGTCATAACCTCTAAATCCACGTTAATGTTTGGGAGTGTTTTTCTAGCTGACCAACAAGTACTGTTTGCACAATGTATTACGCTTTGTTTTTGAAGTATGTCACCGCTTACAGTAAGGGACTCACACCTATATTAAGACATTTTGTATTCGTATTTTGTATTTTTCTGTCTGTCTCTCTCTCTCTCCTCTCTCTCTCTCTCTCTCTCTCTCTCTCTCTCTCTCTCTCTCTCTCTCCTCTCTCTGTACGTGTCACACACACACACATCACACACCACGCGCGCGCGACACGCGCACACACACACACACACATACACACACATCTAAAAATCACTCATACTGGAAAGATATTAAATCGAAGAACACACACACAGAGCGAGCGAGAGAGAGAGAGAGAACAGCTCAGAGAGAGAGACAGAGAGTCTTCCACTAATCAGTGAGCCTTACCAGCCCTCTTGCATTTCCAACAAAACAGTATCGTGTTGTCTGGGCAAACTGAGTGATTGGCCTTTTCTGTGACGAACTGCCTGTTTAAAAAAAAAAAAACAGGGTCAGATCGATTTCCCATCAGCCTTCTCTTCTCTCCTACTCTCACCTCCTCCGATTTTATCATTCCCAGGTTGCCATCTGTCCGTTGAAGTTCACGAGAGGATGTGAACTTTTTACAGTCTTGTCTGAACCACAAAGGACCGCGCCTGCTTTGTGGAAGGAGATATGTTTTTGTATGTAGTTTTTAGTATACCTTCCTGCCCCCTTCCCTACAGCCGTTTTTGTTGTTGAGGCTGTCATGTTTAAAGTTTTCAGCAAAAGGCGGATTCTCAGGTGGCTTTGTTATTGCTTTTTTTCCAAGTACTTAATACAAGGCGGAGTTCCTGAAGTATGAGAAAGTTGGACCTCTCCCAAGTATCGGCATTTGGCTCATAAGAGAGATTCGAGCGAATGAAACTGGATAACGTAATTATGAATAGATAAGTTTTAGTTACTTTAAATGGAAGACTAGCTTATTGTCCACTACGCCCACTGGCTTCTTCGGCAGCAACTAAGATTATTTCTGTCCTTATCTTTCCAGCACTGCTTCAGTTTCAGTTTTTAGTTTCAGTTTCTCAAGATGACGTCTCCGCGCTCGGAATAAATTCCATATGTGCTAACGTCACAGGTGGCTACGTGATGGTGATCATGGCACTAGCCTGCACATAAAACCTATGAGTTGGCCAGGTCTTGAGGTCCTACCTAGACTATGTTTTACCTAGCCCACATATTTTATACTAAAAATTAGGTGCATCCCCGACGGGATGCACTGCTTCACGTCCGGTTATTGTTTCTCATTTGTACATCCTTTGTGAATCACCATGATATCCTTGATCATCGTCCTTATGGGAACTTCTGGTATGTCGTAGAAGCAGTCTGAATGATGAAATCGCTTGCCTTTGCATCAAAATAGATATCTACTACGTGTCTCCATGTTTTCCGCCCCATTGCCATGTCCTCGTGGTTGCAACAGGTATTGTGGTTTTTAGGTCATCTGGGCCTGATGTATACGTTTATTGGAAAACTGACTGCGAATGTGAACTGTTTGATTGAAGAACGTAACTCTTGAGAGTCACGTAGGAATTATCTCCCATGTTGTAGAACTTCTCAAATCTAACACAGTTTGCGCTACCCATTCAGCTAGCATAGAAGCAGATACAAAGCACAAAAACCGTAAGCTGAGACAGGAGAGAAGTACATACAATATATTGGTCTTATGTTCAAGATTGACATAGTCTTTTATTCTTGAACTGACCAAACACACACACATAGACAAGACAGAACATATACAGGATTGCTTCCAAGGCATATAGGTAATACCAAAGAAATAAGAGGGAAGCAGGGAGAATGTTTATAATATTAGTCAAAGAACATAACATATGTCTCATAGCTGTGTGTAGGGTAGTTGCAGAGTATAAAGGTAGGCTTGGGCGCTCCTTTTCTGAGGAGTGTTCTGAGCTTACGGTTTTTGTGCTTTGTATCTGCTTCTATGCTAGCTGAATGGGTAGCACAAACTGTGTTAGATTTGAGAAGTTCTACAACATGGGAGATAATTCCTACGTGACTCTCAAGAGTTATGTTCTTTGATTAATGTTATAAAAATTCTCCCTGTTTCCCTCTTGTTTATTTGTTTGATTGAAGGTTTTTCGACTTATCGACTGTTTTAATCATTCAGACTTAACGTGAGTCGCAACTGTTCAGGTTTGACTGAAGTGAATAAGAGTGCTCCTTTGAACAAAATTTTTAAAGAAAAGAGAAAGCGTTGTTTGACCTTTTGACCCCGCACCCTATCCTCCATTTGCAGAAACTTAATCCTTGGATTCCCTCATCCTATCCACCAGCTGCCGGAAGCTGGTGGATAGGGTGAAGGAATCTAAGAGTTAAGTCTTTGCTTTGCTAGCATGGTTGACAATGCAGGATGCTGGTGAACAGGGTGCAGGAGTCAAAGGGTTAAATTTCTGATCAGCCTCCCCAGTTGAAAAAGAGATTATTAGTATGACTTGGTCGTCCAGGATGCTTCTTTCTTTCTTTCTTCTCTCTCTCTCTCTCTCTCTCTCTCTCTCTCTCTCTCTCTCTCTCTCTCTCTCCTCTCTCTCTCTTTGTCTCTTTGTCTCTGTCTCTCTCTTTTTTGTGTGTCTTTGTTTTTGTTTGGGGGGGAGTTTTAGGGTCCATTGCTTTTTTTTTTGCTTTTTTTTCCCCCTTTTTTTTAAGTTAGTGTAAGAGTTGAATGACATTCAAGCCATGCTAATAAATTCTGTGTCTGAGAGAGTGCAAATATGCAAAGCATGTGAGTGTTTACTTTCGTGTCGGAAAGAACTTCGTCCGCCCGTGTGATAAGGGTTAGGTATACGTGCCTGTCCTCAAGCGGAGATATAACAGTATAGTGTTATATATTTGGTATTGATTTGATGGATTGAGTTGTATTTTGAAGGGAGAAAGGGCGTTCAACAAGTTGCCTGTCTGGCACTGTAGAGTGTGATAAATCACCTCATGGACAAACTTTAACCTCTCTCTCTCTCTTTTCAACAGGGAAGGACGGGATGATGTAGATCGACCTTTGACGATTTGTGCATCTGTATGTTAACCAAAACTTGTTAGCAAGATTTTTAAGTGTAGAATGTTTATCCCTATAATTTTTTGCTGGAGATCGGACACATTTTGAAAACTGGAAATGTTTAATCTTGAAGGAATGAACTCGACTGTGGCCTTCGCGAAGGCCGTGACTCGACCCGCTATGTAGCGCAGTTATTGTGTATTGTACGTAACTTAATTTTGATGGAGAAAAAGCCAAACATGAATGCTCTGTGCTATGGGAAAAGAACGGTTTAAATGGGGAATGAAGGGAGGAATGAGGAGAAAGAAAGACACGGTGGAGGGGGGAGGGGATGGTGACAGCGTGAGAGTGGTACCAAAATAAATACAATGAAATATGGATGGCCTTTGGGGGCGGCAACGAAATTCAAAGTCCTCTAACTACGGATGTAGGTCTAGTTCACAAGCACTCAGGCCACGCACACATGCACGTACTCACGCACACGCAGGCACGCACGCACGTGCACACACACGCCGAGAGAGAGAGACAGAGAGAGAGAGAGAGAGAGAGAGAGACCGACAAACTACGAAAGAAAGAATAATATATGAAGTTATGGTTCAAAATCATTGACATAGCTTTACATGTGGTCACATTTATATGGTAGAAAGAAACTCTAGGGAGAGCTAGACAACAGAAGGTCTTCAGAGAAGTAACCCCCTTTAGACAAGTGTTTCGGCCCTGAATTCCTTACACTCTCGGGGGGCCGGGCCACATCCAGGTCATGACTCCTGGATGCCCTTCTGCTGTTGTCTATTTTTTTTTTTTTTTTTTTTTTTTTTTTTTTCCCACGCCGGGGATCGAACCTGGGCGATTCTGCGCTTCAGAACTGCGGTACGCGGTTTTACCAATGTGCTAACGGGGCACACATCATCTGTAGGGAATTTAATCCTTATGAAGTTCACTTTTTTCGTTCCTCCTTGCCCAGATCCAGCTTGAGCTCCTTTCTGCTGCCTCTGCCATCGCTTTAAGGGCTCTAGTCCTCTTCTTCCCAGAAATGGCGAGTTGTTTCATGAGATCATAAGCGGAGGTGCCCACAAACCCTCTTGCCCCGACCTCTATGGCGAAGATTTTGACCCGCAGACCTGCTTTCTTCAGGGTGCTGGCAAGACCGGCGTATTTTTCGGTCTTGTAGATATGTGCTTCTTCCATTCTGCTTTCGTATGGCACAGTGAGTTCTATCAGAATCACTTGTTTCGAGGAGTCAGAGTGGAGAGCGATGTCTGGTCTCATGCCTGTCTTGCTGATGACATCTGGGTAATTTCTCCACTCTGGGAGGTCTGCTGTACACTCCCAGTCGACTGCTCCATCCAGAAGACCCTTTGGCAATGTGCTGGTTGTCATAGCACTTTCGGGCCAGACCTGTTTCCCTCCTGCTTTGTAGAACGTTGTCATAGCAATTGGTGCGTTTGGGGTCATGGTTTTTTCGCTAACCACATCTGTGATCACTTTCAGAACTTGGTTGTGCCTCCATGTATACCTTCCTTGGGCTAGCGCTACTTTGCAAGAGCTTAGGACATGTTCCACTGTTTGTTTCTTCTGACAGAGCGGACATGCTGGGTCGTCTGCTTTCCCCCATTTCACTAAGTTTGCATTCGAGGGGAGCAGGTCATATACAGATCTGAGGAGGAAGCTTATCCTTAGAGGAGCCATGTGCCACATATCGTTCCAGCTGAGACTTCTTTGGAGTGCACTGTCCCATGTTGTCCATTGCCCCTGTTGACCTTGCTGGACTGCCTTCTGCACTCTTTTGACATCTTCTTCTTCCTTATGGTCTGTAGTTACTGCAACGCATTTACAAATTATGGCTACTACTTTTTTGTTCTATTGTGTTTTTGTTTTGTTTTGTTTGTTTTTGTTTTGTTTTGTTGTTTTTTGTCTTGTTTTTTGTTTTTGTTTTTGTTTTTTGGTTTTTTTAGCAACAATTGTCAGATTTATGGCAGATTGAGACTGATGAAATTAACACCAGGCAACAATGCAAACGGTAATCCAAGATTTGTGTGTGTGTGTGCCACATCAAAAATTGAACATCCGCCTGCCATCGCAATCTCGTCTTTCATCATCACGCTAGCCCTATTGCAGTCTTCATGGACGTAAGAGGCAAAACTGGAATTTTCTTTTGGAAAACTACCAAACCAGTTGGTAGGAGTAAATTTACTTTGTGCTTCGAGCTGCTTACCAGAGGGTTTTATTGGTGTTCGAAGACGTGATTTACCATTAAAAAAAAAATTTTTTAAATAAAAAAGAACACTGATGTAGAATAAGTGACTACTGTATACAGTACCCGTAGTTGATTCGAGATGATTAAGTTTTACGTTTTGTTTGGATTTATAGATCCACTTGTCCGTCCTGGCGTCGGCGCCATCTATCTGGTCGGCTGGGTCATAAGAACGTAAATTATTAATTGAAATTCATACAGTTTGTAGATGAAGATACTGAGCAATGGTTCTGTCATACTCTTCCTCCTCTCTCTCTCTCTCTCTCTCTCTCTCTCTCTCTCTCTCTCTCTCTCTCTCTCTCTCTCTCTCTCTCTCTCTCTTCTGTCCTTTTCTTCTTTACCTCTCTAACCTCTGTCTCCCTCTGCCCTACATCCTTCTGTGATCAGGAATTTCAAGTCAGCGTCGGGCAAGGCTCGAAAATGATCTGCTCTACATTTGATATTAGGAACTTGTGATACCTGTGACACGGTCCCAGTGTTTGTTTTATTCTTGAGTGTTCCATGAATAGTTGCCGAAAAAACGATTTTTTAAAATAAAATGGATGCACTCAGCCGGCATCCAAAGGCTAGTATATTTGACTAGTGCCATTCGTAGTATCATAGAAGAATTTGGGTTTTAATAGCAAGATTTCGATTTTTGTCTTTTCTATGAAGCTTTTAGTACGCCATACAATACTCCGACCGACTTATCTACAACGTGCTGGGAAATGCTAACTTGGTAATATGGTGATCTTTCCAGTCGGGCCTCTATAGCTCAGTTGGCTGAGCGTCGGGTTCACATGCTAGTGGTAGTAGGTTTGAACCACTGGCTGTATCACTTTAAAACTGGCCTTCGTATTGCCCACTTCTCTGGTATGGTTGTCCCCGTCGGCTGTTTCACTTGAGGTGGGTGCTGACGTAAACGTAAACTAAATCAATCATTCACGCAAGCGTCCCCGGTTCAGGAGTCACAGGTGGCATATGGTGGATGGCTTTCAAGTGGAAGGACCAAGTGGCTGTGGTTTGTGTCCTCAGGATCTTCGGGGTGACACTTGACAAGGCCACACATAGCAAATACCATACACATCCCGTGACGGAACCATCAGGCAGATACGGGCAGCCCAGAGAAATGGTGGGTAGGCGTATGCATCACGTACGTGAAAACGAGTCGGGTGTAGATCACACTTGCAACGGATCCACGTCCATTAAAGTCCCCGGAACCAAGGAATGTGACCTATAGATTTTCTACATTTTTGCACGTTATCACGTTATGCCAACTCGTACATGATCAGCTGTTTGCTTTCCATACCATACCATCAGTTTTACAACACATTAAATCACAGTACTTAGATATATATATACCCGGTTGTCATATAAGGTTAACTTTAAACACCTGCTGTTTATTAATGTACAGAAAATAGGATGAGAGAAAGAATCATGAAATTCGATCAAAGTAGATAAGAAACAGATGTTGATAAGACAGTTGACCATGAATACAGAAAGAGTGTGTGTTTGTCTGTTAGAAAACATATATGTTAGAGGCTTGACATACATCTTTATCTACGTCGGTGCGTGTGTGTGCTTGCATGATTACGCGCGTAGCTTGAGTGTTGTGGATAACAACTGTGCCACACGAGCTGGGACTGAAGTACGGGGAGGGGTCGGCGGATCAGGGAGGGGCAGAACCAGGAATGTCTCTGGTTACCTGTTGTTTGCGCGCCGAGTTTGTTTTGGGTGTTGGCAGTGTGGAGCGATGAATTAATCATGCCTTGCTGATGAGGAGCTGGAGGGAGAGGTGGTCTGCCGCTGTCACGCCCTCTAGCTTATATTTTCGTTGAATTGGGTTAACCCTTTGACTCTGCACCCTGTCCACCGACATTCTGCATTGTCAACCATGCTAGCAAAGCAAAAACTTAACCCATTGACTCTCTCACCCTATCCACCAGTTTCCTGGAAAACAATCCATTGACTTCCTCACCCTATCCACCAGCTTTCTGCAGGAAGCTGGTGGATAGGGTGAGAGCGTCAGTGGGTTAAGTTTTTGCAGTTGGTGGGTAGGGTGTGGGGATCAAAGTGTCAAGGGCGGTGGGTTGCGTACGTACGACAGGGAAGGGAGGCGAGGATGAAGCGTGTCATTGTGTGCGTGCGCGTTTAGTGTTTAACCCTTTGACTCCTGCACCCTGTCCACCAACTGCAAAACCTTAACCCTTTGATTCCCTCACCCTATCCACCAGCTTCCTGCAGGAAGCTGGTGGATAGGGTGAGGGAATCAAAGGGTTAAGGTTTTGCTTTGCTAGCATGGTTGGCAATGGAGGATGCTGGTGGACAGGATGCAGGGGTCAAAGGGTTAAGAGGTTTCTCTTCCGCTCGACCTCTGTGTGAGTTGACATGGTCCATTTGTGGAGGTTGTCGTGGTCATCAGACTGGTGAAAACGAGCGGTTATTCAATCTGCCTTCTGCTTTGTTTGTTTATTTGTTTGTTTGTTTTTCAACAGAAAAAAAACGACTAAAGGGAGATTGTTTGATATTGACCGGAGCGAGTTGTGTTTGTCCCACTATCTGTGATAAAAATGTGTGCGTGCGCGCTCGTGTGTGTGTGTGTGTGTGTGTGTGTGTGTGTGTGTGTGTGTGTGTGTGTGTGTGTGTGTGTTTATAATTATTCATAGAAAGATATTACTGGTATAGCTTGATCATTTTCTTATGTTGCTCATTACTTGGCAGATTGCGAATAAGTATCAAAACCCCGAGCTGAGAGTTTTCTGTAGGTTAAAAAAGGTGGACGCTGAAATTGCTCAACCCCCTTCCTCCCCCCGCCTCCCTTCCCTATTTACAAGACCTTTCCAGCGAATAGGGTTTTGCGCCGGCTCAAGGATTCTGTCAGACAAGTGCTGGCATATTTGGGTTAAGTGCGATAGGAATTGTTTGAGTGTGATGAGCCCATCTTGAACAAACTCCAAACTCCAGATTCCTGAGAGCGTGTAAACTATTTCAGGTGATGCCAGTGATGTTGAATAACTTTCTTGCCATTAGATTGGTTTCTAATGCTTAAAGTAAGGTTGGGAGGGGAGAGAGGGGAAGGGGAGAGAGACAGACAGACAAACAGACAGGCAGACAGAAGGCTGGAAAGAAAGAGACAGAGAGAGAAAGAAAGAGAGAGAGAGAGAAAGAGAGAGAGGATGCCAAAGTGTTTATAAGTATGATTTGCATGTACTTGTATTCTCTCTCTCTCTCTCTCTCTCTCTCTCTCTCTCTCTCTCTCTCTCTCTCTCTCTCTCTCTCTCTCTCTGTGCGTGTTTGTGCCTGTGTACGAAGGTACTTTCCAGGCTGCTGAATTTCAAAGACTGAACAATTTCGTAGATCACGGTAACAGTCTTTATCATTTTCGTGTCAATTTTACAGAACAGTTAGCTGTCTAGTTTGCTATGACGTAGTCAAACGTCATGTCTTGGCGGTTCTTTCACTGGTTTGCGTAATTACTTTTCAAGACTGCACAAGTTACAACAGTTTCCAAGTGGCAGGATTAGGCCCGTTTTTACATATGCTTTAATGTCCTTCGTAATGTTTAAATTTGTATGCAGGTATGCTTTTAAATCGCCTGCGTGATAAATTGGACGGAGTCGTCATCGCCAGGGGCATGTCCTTAGCTTTTGTGCGCGAATCCATTGATATGTGAACTTCGTTTTTTTTCCCCTCTTGAAGTATTGTGTATGTTTTGAAACAGTTATAGTCCTGATATGGCTCTACAGAGTCGGCTGGGCTTTAAACAAAACAATCATCATCATCATCATCATCAGGTGCCTTGCCGCATGGCGTTGGCGACCATGGACTTCCATCCATCTTTATCTCTTATTGCCCCTAGTATCTCCCCCACCCCCCTCGTCCCCAGCCACCCTGCAAGTCCGTCCAGCATTCTCCCCCCGGGTCCACCTGGTGCTCTCCCTCCCTCCAGCCCTCCCGTTGTGACCAGGTGCTCCAAATCCCCCTTCCTCATAAAATGGCCTATAAATGTTGCCTGTCTTTTCCTAATCTTCCTTACAAGTGATCTACCTGTGTCTGCCTCCATCAAGACCGTCCCGTTTGTTTTCCCCGCTGCCCATGGAACTCTCAACATTCCTCTTAGAAACCACATCTCGGCTGCCTCAATCTTGCTCTGGTTTTGCTTTGTATTTTAGGACTAGGGGAAGTGAGATGGAAGGGGGCAGGCATGATAACTTTAGGAGAATATACAGTGATATACTCTGGTGGTAATTCACATGAAAGAGGAGTAGGCATCATAATGGACAAAGACAGATCAAAAAAACAAAACAATACGGATGCAAAACGCATCATACAGAGGCATGGGGTGTGACGTGTGTGGACAGAGGATGTGCTTATCTTGATAACTGTCGCGTATTATGCTTCTATTAAAAAAATACCACCACCACCCCTTATTTTAGCAATCGCTGTGTCCATTATGTACATGCACTATACTGTGGCATTCTGGGCATCAGTGTTTAAGAAAAAAAACCTCTACTGCAAGGTTCTTGTCTTTCCACTCCATTATGTCTGTTCTTTAATTCTCCGTCCATTGTATCTTTTCTTTGATTGTGTGGTTGGGTTGTGTTCTTGTTTACATCGAACTGCTCTTTAGAAAAACGGACTGTTCTGATGATTTGACCACTCTCTCTCTCTCTCTCTCTCTCTCTCTCTCTCTCTCTCTCTCTCTCTTCTCTCTCTCTCTCTCTCTCTCTGTGTTGTGTGTTGTGTGTGTGTTTCTCTCTCTCTTCTCTCTCTTCTTTCTCTCTTCTCTCTCTCATGCACACACTCTCCCTCCCTCCACTTCTCTCTCTCTCTCTGTGCATCTCAGCATGTGTGTGGGCAGGTAGGAGGGGAGGAAGGGAGGCACGCGTGTCTTCGTGTTTGTCGGGGTAAGTGGGTGGAGGTGGGAAAGGGGGAGCGAGTGTTTCATGTTCTGTTTGACGCTACACATTTTTCTGAACAATACCCAGTGTCCTGAAAGGTTTCTGGTATCCACGATAACTAACTGTCTGAAAACAGATGAGGCGTGTGACGACGCCATGGAGCCCGCCAGTGGACCCCAGGGTCCGGACACAGTGTGTTTGATGACCAATTAACCAATGTCCATTACCAGCTAATGTCACATCCCCTGCAATAAACCTGCTTGTGCGTGTGCGTTGCACCATGTTCGGATGTGATGAGAAGTGGGGGGGGGGGGGGGGGGGAGCGGTGGGCAGTGAGTGAGTCAGAGAACCAGGTGGTCAGACCGTACAGCTGTTCTCCTCTTTCTGGTAATGTTAGATTCAAGTGGTGCTCTGACACTCACTTTTTTAACTTTTTTTCTTTTTTTTTTTAGTAGAAAATAAACATTATTAGCAAAGCAAGATTAATCTATTATATAAGACTTCAAATTCAACATATTAGTAAGGTAGCCACGTCTCGTTCAAAGAATGTACATGTGTGCTTGACGTGTCATCAGTGCTGAAGCATGAAGAATAAGAAGAAACATTTACGGGTGAAACATTGACAAACATTCATATGTGTTAATAAGTGATTACATTAAACTTTAACAAGTGGCAGCCATTTTTTTTTCTCTGAAAGTATGCAAGATCACGTCGCGTTTGCATCGTGCTCTTCTGTATGATATTTTTGAGGTGAGGGTATCTAGTAAAGTTTTATCGAGTTTGCCCTTATATATGTATGCTTTTCCTAAAGGATTGTTAGCTCAGGTATTGAATCTGTGCGTGTGTTTTCATCAAACCCAATACGATTATGTTTTCAGTTATTCTGATCTTTGCACAGTTGTCCCATTTTGACTTCAGCAATTCTTCAGTCTACTCCTAAACTCTGTTGACATGCCAGCTTTTCCAGAACATGATGATCAGTATTGTTCTTTGTTTGTAAACAGAAATCGCAGAAAACAGTTATTCGCAAGTCCCATTTCTTTTAAATGACATTAGTTCCTAGAAGTATGTGTCACTCGTCAGCATTATCGCGTTTAACGGTAGCCGCGGCAGCAGGCGTCACAATAACTTTCCTCCATTTACTCCGTATTTGAAACCATTTTAATCATATATCACTTTCACTGTAGTTTCACAGTAGTTTCATCCAAGCATAGGTTTCTAAAGCCTTGGTCCAGATGTTTGTCGACTGTGATAGAGAGGCCTTCATGCTCAACAGAACTTTTTTTGTTTCTTTCTTTCCTTTTAACTCTTTGACTCCAGCACCCTGTCTATCAGAGTTCGGCATTGTAAGCCATTAAGGCACAGCAAAACTTAACCCTTGATTCCTAACCTGTCCACCAGCTTCTGCAAGAATGGGGGTGGGCAGGGTCAGGGAATCAAAGGGTTAAGTTTTTGCAATTGGTGGATAGGGTGCTGGAGTCAAAGAGTTAAAGGGTCCGCTGTAGTGACTTTTGAAACGAGACAATAAACCATTCACTTTAGGGTTTTCAAATTCAGCGGTGTACTAGATCAGTGACCCAACCATATTTTATATCTTTCTACCCCATCCGTGCAAACAGGTGAAGTACTCAAACACAGTCACATGTGTGGAATGTGGTTTCAGTATACATTAAACACAGAAACAGGTACAGTGATTTGACATGAAAGTTTGAAATGTAAGTCTGTCATCTGTACCATTATCGAAGGAACACGATTAAAAACGTATCGACAGTATCGAAGGAAATCACACCACGAGGACAAAAAAGCCAATAACGAAAACATGTAGGGCGGTGAGTCCTGGCAGCCCTGTTCAATCCACTGGAAAATAAAATGAAAGGAGCGAGCGTGACCAGTCTTGTTCAGGTTTCCATGCCCGGAGTGTTAAATCTCGGTGACAGGTGACTGTTGTTAAGGTGTTCCGGGCTTCCAGTCGTAACTTTTGTTTGTCGGGGCCGTTTGCGTTCCCTTCGTCTTTCATCATTTTAGTTTACCTAGATCCCGCATTCGAATCATTTCCCTGAAACGTGCAAACAAAGGGCGGTTGCCATGAACGTGGTGGTGTGTTGTCCCCATCGTAAACCGTCGCAGCCCATTGAGCCGTTCAGACTTGAATGAAATAGGACTGCTTACTATTTTAATCTCCTTTTAAGAAAAAAAAAAGAGAGATTATTTGATATTGACTCGGATGGATGACTGTTTCTGTATTTATGTATGTGCGTTTGTAAAGAAAATGTGTCCGCAACGATTTCTCGGTTTGTTGTGGATGGATTTTTACCAATTTGGTTCGTAGGTTCCTTTCAATGGGTAGCCTTTAATGCGCAAGCATGGATCGCATGCAGCATTCTAATGTTGGGACTAGAATGGTCCAAAATCTAAAAATATTTGTTGGAAATATTTAGGCTGTTTGAAGGCGGATTTTAACCGAACTGGATACAAACTTGTGGTCTTTTAAGAAAATGTATTCATATGTGTCTCAGTGAGACTGGTCAAAGGTCAAGATATCACACAACTATACATAACGTGTTTACAAATGTTAGGACGGATTTTTCTGTTGTAAATGGGAGAATTCTGACTTAGCGTAGACTACATATGCAGCTTTGTACACGATTCCAGTTGCATAAGGTTCAAATGCAGATGATCCAGTATTTAGATCTATATGATAAAGATGTCAAAACAAGTATTTATTTGTTGACTATTTAAGAACTTATTTAAATCAGACTGAGGCATATTCGAGACAATCAGAAAACTGAAAACGATGAAATATTTAGTTTTCGACTGTTCATGAATCGATTTAAATCAAAGTATCTGTGTGACAGTTGGGAAACTGAAACAGGTCTTGATTCAAATCGAAATACGTTTGAGGCAGTTGGAGAAAATGAAATCGATTTAAATCAGATTTAAGTCGTGCATGTGAGACAGTTGGAAAACTGATCGCTAAAAAGTAATTTAGATCCGTTATTTACTGTTACTGCATGGAGAGATATCCCACAATACGTCTCAAAGGAGTAAAAGGGTAGGATAATGATATGGCTGGATCATCCCCCCCCCCTCTCCCCTCTGACAGTTGCGTGTGCAGGCAGCGTTGAAGCGGATTTGTGTGTGGGTTGGTCGCCTCACGCTACGCCCTCAATTTGGGATGAAATCAGCAGCGTCAAGTTTCCTTGCTTCTGTTTCTAGTCTTGCGTTGTGTTTACTTGATCAACAACAAAACGAGGATCTACTTTTTTAAAATCTCCATTTGAAATAAGGAGACTGTTTCATACCGACTCACTTTTTCATACCGACTCAAAGGAAGTGTGTGTGTGTGTGTGTGTGTGTGTGTGTGTGCGTGGTGCGTGGTGCGTGCGTGCGTGCGTGCGTGTGTGTGGTGTGTGTGTGTGTGTGTGTGTGTGTGTGTGTGCGTGCGTGCGTGTTTTCTTACTTTCTACCTGTTTGCGTAAACAAAATATGTCGGCACAAAGGTTTATCAATTTTTTTTATGGACGTCCTTTTCACCACATTTGGTTCTGAGGTCGAAGTTCGTGAAGAAATTGTGAATTCACAAACTTATCTGACCTATGGCCCATTTTGGGGATCACGAACACTCAGAAACTAAAAATATATACCTTCAGTTTTGCGGGTGTTTATGGACAGACCTTCGTCAAATTTGTATCTTTATTTAGTATATTTGGGATTGGCCTGTGTTATTGAACACTGTGAGCCAAAAGCGCCAAAATTTCTCGGTAAGAAATTATTAACTGTTTAACCCTTTGACCCCCCACACCCTGTCCACCAGCATCATGCACTGTCAGCCATGCTAGCAAAGCTAAAACTTAACCCTTTGACCCTCTCACCTTATCCACCAGCTTCCTGCAAACTGGTGGATAGGATCAGAGGGTCAGAGGGTTAAGTTTTTTCAGTTGGTGGATAGGATACGTGAGTCAAAGGGTTAATTGCGAAGCTCGTGGTAGGTACAACAGGGCGCCGAGATTCTACCGTGTAATACGTGTGAGTTGACATGGTCCATTTGTGGAGATAGTCGTGGTCATCAGACTGGTGAAAACGAGCGGTTATTCAATCTGCTTTCTGTTTATTTCAATAGAAAAAAAATGGCTAAAGGGAGATTGTTTCATATCGACCAGAGAGAATTGTGTTTGTCCTGTCTGTGACGAAAATGTGTGTGTGTGTGTGTGTGTGTGTGCGCGCGCGCGCGTGCGTGCGTGCGTGCGCGCGCGTGTGTGTGTGTGTTGTGTGTGTGTGTATGTTTCTAATCATTTATAAAAAGAGAGATTACTTGTATAGTTTGATCGTTTTCTTATGTTGCACTTTACTTGGCAGATTGTGTGAATAAATATCAAAACCCCAAGCTGATAATTTTCTGTCGGTTAAACAGATGAACACTGAAATAGTTCATACCGAAGAAGGGATGACAAGGCAGAATAGTCTGTCGGTACATTATGCCGATTTACTTTTTATAGAGTGAGGGCGTGGCGCCTCAAGCACAGCGGCTGCAACAATGGCTTGCTTTTCCCAAATGATTAAACCATTCGTCCGTGCGTGCCATGGCGCTGTTCTGCATTGTCAGAGAGAAAAGGGCCTAAGCGACTAGCACTGTTTAAAAAAGCGAAAAAGAAGATAAAAGAAATCTGTTCGGTCGTATTTTGTAACAATGCAGAGCGTTGTTTCCCCCTCGCTAAACAGTTTGGGCTCACGGATTGTTTACGTCGTATCCGTGCCTTTCAATACAAAACAGCAGTTGCCTTTGTGTTATCTAAACATGCAGGAGAGATAACCTGTCAAGTTAAGGACGGGTATTGTATTTTGTCATCAAAACCTGCAAAGAAGACCTCGTGTGCAGATCTGGTTTTGTCGTAGCAAACAGTATATGAAGTCGGGTTTGTGCGGTTGTTGGAACAGATGCGCCTTGTTTTGCTCAGGCCACGCCTTCGGGAGATTGTGTCCTTGCCATGTTACCTTTCGCTGCGAGGACAGTGGCGCTGAGAGCTTTTCATTGATTGCCTTCCATCCACTTTGTGGCTGCCGCTTCTGTCCTTTGCCGGCTGTCTCTCTTGCTCCCTGCTGCTGCCTTGCCGTCCTTATCTGTAGAACATGGGATGCGGCGTGGTAATATACGCTGCACTTGTCATGCTGCTGGCTGTATACACACATCCATCCGTCTGTTGCTTCTCCACATCTGGCAGGGGAGAGTGTTTGTGTGTAAGTGTGAGTGTGTATAAGTGTGGGGTTGGGCATGAGATGTTCAGGTGTGTGCGCTTCGGACTTGACGCACTCTTCAAATAAACGTACGGAGAAGTGGTGACTGTGTCGAGGGGCTGTAAACCTGTCGGCACCTAAGTGTGCTTCGCAAAATATTAAATTGTTGTGTTATCAGATTGCCGTTCTGGCCTCGTCTTTGTCTCGCAGCTTGATTGCGGTTACTGTGAACGGGGTATAAACAGGCGTGTTCAGTGCGGCGCTGGTTGACAGAGATGGAGCGTGTTGGCTGAGAACATGTCAAGCGATCGACTGCGCCGTGCCATAACCCATGACTTATGAGCCTGCGTTACATTAAAGAAACGTTAACATGGTCATCCCCCTCGGGATTATCTCCACTCCAAACAAACCGGGGCAGAAGGGGCAACTATCGAACGGCAGTCATATCGGTCAGGTAATTAGAAGATCCCGTGTTTGTGAGTAGGTAGGGCCAGCGTTGTCAACCGGGCACGAGAGAATAAAGGAGCCCCGTTTGTCGGGAGAGGACTGATAAGCAGCTGGAAGATCTCATGTTTGTGCGTCTTTTCAAGAGTTGACTTGTGAACACGAGAGCGGAGTCATTTGTCGAGAGACAAGTCTTGTAAGCAGCTGCAAGACCTCATGTTCGTTTGTGGCTGATCCAGCATTGTAAATGGACATGGAGATGTCCCTGAGGTCTAAAGGAGTCTTGTAGACAGTTCCGAGACTTGTACAGATCCAGCGTTGTCTATGGAGCATGAGAATGGAGAAGTCGCAGAGGTCTGGAGAAAGCTTAGTGAGCTAGGTGTGTAGAACGCCTTGATCTGGCCATCAGCGCGTCAGCCAAGCATGGTGTGGTGGATAGCTTGGTGACAGCCACCACGTCGGATCAGGGCGCAGAGGAGAGACCCCCACAGGCCCTCACGTCTACACCACCTGGCCCAGGGCCCGTCATGGCGGTGGACATGGACTTCCCCGCTTCCTCCAACACTATAGGGTCGGCAGCTCTGTGCGAACAGTGGCTAGGTCTGCACAAGCTGCCCTACCCCAACCCTTCTTCGCTGTACGGGTTGCCTCTCCCACCCCTGAGCAAAGGGCGAGGAGGTCTGAAGCTGCACCCAGGGTCCATATCCTCGTCATCCCAGTTGCCGTTTTCCCTCGGCTTGTCGGCTTCTTGTGTGTCCGGCCACAGTTATAATGTCCGGGGTTCAAGTCTCAGCGCTAACCATCGCCGCAGTGTGCACGGCCAGGCTTTGGTCATCAGAGGGTAAGAAATGAACTTAACAGTTTTTGTCTCGAGGTACTCTAAAATGAAATGAAAATAGAATAAAGTAAGATAAATATAATAAATCCATAAACACAAGTACATTCGCCATCCATCCCCACCCACCCATCAAAAAAAAAAATCACCGAAGAGAGTGGAGTTGAGGCCAAAAAAATGTGGCATCGAGTATACAGCAGTGAAAAAGGCGTTAGCGTCTGAGTTGGGGAAAAACTCGGCCAAATATTTTAATTGTGCATGTATGATATTTGCATGTAGTAACTTGTATATTTTGGATATAAACATTGCCTTCATTGCTTTGCCATATTTATGGTGTAAATATAAATTGCATAGAACTTTGCCGTCAATCAGAAGGGGGAGTGGGACTTGAATGGGGTGGGCGTGTAAACCCTTATCCTTTTCTTCTTCTGGTGAATGATGTAGCCACTCAAGACCTTAAAAGTCGTTGTTAAGCTGTATCCAACTAATATTTTTGTAAAAGAAAATAGTGTACGTACATTCTGCTCTTGAATGTAAAAAAATGGTTACACAATGTTTTGGACATATTACTTTGATATTGAGTCGTTGTATACGCTATTGAGATAAATGTAGAATGAGAAAATTCTATCAGCGTTACAGTGAAAGAAGGAAAGAAACAACGTGCGCTTATTCAGTACAGTAGCCACGGTCTTAAAAGTCTTAAGTCACTTAGTCTTCAGCAATCACTTTACTGCCGAAATATTTAATTCAGTGTACTAAAATAGACAAGCAAATAAACGATTACAAAATGAAAATATTTGAAATCTGGATGTTATATAATTCTTTCTCACCCGTAGACTGAAAAGAATGACCTTTGCCTTTTATACATTAGTTTATATTGCGTTTAATCGTCTTTAAACATTCTACATAGTTTAGCGTTTACCTGGCCTGATCTTCCCAGGCTGTCAATGATAAAGAAAAGAGAAGATATGTATCTGATTCTAAAACTGAGAAGATTTATCTGATTCAAAAATTGTAATCCACACTAAAACACCCTTGTTCAAACATTTTGGGGGGAAAAAGTGTTTTTTTTAAATATAGTTCATTATAAATGTAAACAGGATATATCTTATTCAAAAGTTTTAGCGCACAATTCAGTTTATATCTTCACCCAAGCCATTGTGATAATTAACAAAAATGAGCTGTTTAAAAAAAAATTAAACACAGCGAGTATGACACACTGGACATTGTTTAAATTAATAGAAGACAGTAATCGACGGTTGTACAGTCACACAAAGCTTACTGCAAGTTTAGGGGAACACCGTCTTCATTGCATAGTATTCTCCCTGCAGTTTGGGAGTTCTATTTTCCCATGCGTGATTGAAAAATTTGAGTCATGACAAACAGTATTTTATATAGTCTTTGTTTGGGGTAGGTGTAATTCAGAAATGGTACCGACCTGTTGATAAGCAGTCGAGAAACCATTGAAGGCACGTTTTGTCCACATACAGAACACACACATTGGCAGGATACGTGGTTGTATTTATTGTCTGTTCGACTTTGTTTTCTCTTCTTCTCTTTCTTTCCCTATGTTTTTTTTTTTTTCTTTTAACTTTCTTACTTTTTCTTTCTTTCTTTCGTTCGTTCGTTCTTTCTTTCTTTCTTTCTTTCTTTCCTTTTTTCTTTCTTTCATTCCTTCTTTTCAAATGAAAGGGGACGGATATTCAGACGACAGTAACTAAATATTATTATGGAACTCAGTACTTCAAGTGTTTACATACGTTTTCACAAAAGCGAAGTCTTTCTGTAAAGAAAAACAGAAAGGACATTCGGGTGTTGTATAAACGTAGACTCATTTAGTTTGAGAGAGAGGTACCAGCTGGGTAGATTGGGTGTGGATGACGGTTTATGGTGTCCAGATTAAAATACAGTGTCCAGATTATTTAGATCTAGAAAAAAAAATCGAAAGATGAAATCAAATAATAAAAAAAATGAAATAGAAAAGAAAGTATTCTTTGCGGGAAGAATGCATTCACACACGTAGTGCTTTGTGTGTTTACGCGTAGTGTTGGTGTGTGTGTTGTGTTGTGTGTGTGTGTGTGTGTGTGTGTGTGTGTGTGTGTGTGTGTGTGTGTGTGTGTGTGTATGTTGTGTGGTGTGTGTGTGGTGTAGTGTAATGTGTGTGTGTGTGTGTGTGTGTGTGTGTGTGTGTGTGTGTGTATGTTTGGGGGAGTTACGGCGTGGTGTTGATAGATTAGTAGTAGGCCTACGTTTTGTAAAAGGTCGCTCTTAAATGTGATTCCGTTTACAAGTTGCAATGGGATACCATCCGTTTAAGTTTTCTCTTCCGTTCTTTGACACTTGGATTTTACTGCAGCGTAAACATTTCCCTGATGTTTGTGTTGCTGTTCTTGTCATTTTACCTGTTTGCAATTTCATCTAATTTCACATGGGGAAGGAAGAGAGAGAGGGGGGGGGGGGGGAGGGGGAGGGCCGAGAGAGAGAGGTCGTCAAGCTATCTTAAAGCATCTCCCATTTTCTGATGAAATAACCTAGAAAGATAACGAAGGGACACTGTTTCTGCACTTCTCGTGGTTTGAAGACGTTTAAAACTGGATTGTACTGTTTTAACGGCTCTTACCACATAACCAGCCCGCATAAAACAAACAAACAGTCCACAGCTCTTACCACATAACCAGCCCGCATAAAACAAACAAACAGTCCACAGCTCTTACCACATAAACAGCCCGCATAAAACAAACAAACAGTCCACAGCTCTTACCACATAACCAGCCCGCATAAAACAAACAAACAATCCACGGCTCTTACCACATAACCAGCCCGCATAAAACAAACAACAGTCCACAGCTCTTACCACATAACCAGCCCGCATAAAACAAACAGTCCACGGCTCTTACCACGTAACCAGCCCGCATAAAACAAACAAACAGTCCACAGCTCTTACCACATAACCAGCCCGCATAAAACAAACAAACAGTCCACAGCTCTTACCACATAACCAGCCCGCATAAAACAAACAAACAGTCCACAGCTCTTACCACATAACCAGCCCGCATAAAACAAACAAACAATCCACGGCTCTTACCACATAACCAACCCGCGTAAAACAAACAAACAATCCACGGCTCTTACCACATAACCAGCCCGCGTAAAACAAACAGTCCACGGCTCTTACTAAAACAACCAACCAGCCCGCGTAAAACAAACAGTCCACGGCTCTTACTAAAACAACCAACCAGCCCGCATAAAACAAACAGTCCACGGCTCTTACTAAAACAACCAACCAGCCCGCATAAAACAAACAGTCCACGGCTCTTACTAAAACAACCAACCAGCCCGCATAAAACAAACAAACAATCCACGGCTCTTACCACATAACCAGCCCGCGTAAAACAAACAAAGTCCATGGCTCTTACTAAAACAACCAACCAGCCCGCGTAAAACAAACAGTCCACGGCTCTTACTAAAACAACCAACCAGCCCGCGTAAAACAAACAAACAGTCCACGGCTCTTACTAAAACAACCAACCAGCCCGCGTAAAACAAACAAACAGTCCACGGCTCTTACTAAAACAACCAACCAGCCCGCATAAAACAAACAAAGTCCACGGCTCTTACTAAAACAACCAACCAGCCCGCGTCAAACAAACAAACAAAGTCCATGGCTCTT
This sequence comes from Monoplex corrugatus, assembly GCA_030674185.1. NCBI lineage: Eukaryota > Metazoa > Mollusca > Gastropoda > Littorinimorpha > Ranellidae > Monoplex > Monoplex corrugatus. Next base: position 160,705,482 of record CM060305.1, read on the forward strand.
ACTAAAACAACCAACCAGCCCGCGTAAAACAAACAAACAAAGTCCATGGCTCTTACTAAAACAACCAACCAGCCCGCATAAAACAAACAAACAGTCCATGGCTCTTACTAAAACAACCAACCAGCCCGCGTCAAACAAACAAACAATCCACGGCTCTTACTAAAACAACCAACCAGCCCGCGTCAAACAACCAAACAATCAAATAAAAATAAAGATAAAACAAAGAAAATAGATTTTTAAAAATGGTGAGAGTAAGGGAGCGGTAGTTGAAATAAAAAACTTATTTCATACTTCATTAAGTATGTGACTTAAGAAAAAGAACATTCATTCTAAAGGTGAAGGAGGGAGGAGAGAAGATGAGATTTAGGAGGTGATTTGTGACTACATCAAAGGCCCATACTTGTGGCCAGAATGGTTAGTCTTTACATAGCCTGGTAATCTGCCAAGACAAACACACGCACATACACTTACACACACCCCACACACACACACACACGCACGCACGCACACACACACACACACACACACACACACACACACACACAAGTACGCATACGCATACGTCATAAATCACAAGCTGTCCCCCACTTTCCTATAATTAGTTTATGCGAAAATCTCTTTTCTGTTCGATTAAGCACACGAAAAACAAAACACGACGGTAAAGCCATACGGACAGTCTCACTTTTCAGGTGGACGGTCGATAGTCTTTACACAACCACAACAGACATACTCATTCGCATACGTCGTAAATCATATCCCCACCTCACCCCCACCCCCAATTTCCATTTTATTATTTTCCGTGAAAATCATTCTGTTTAGTTAAGCGTACAAACAGCAAAACAAGATGGCCAGGCTAGTACCAGTCTGTCTTTTCCACCACGCTGTGTGGCTGGAGAGTCAATTTCTATAGACTAGAAATCTCCGCGGCAAACGCACCATAAATCAAACTTTCATTCCGTGTCCGCGTAATTTACTTGAATTTCGTTTTCTGTTTGATTAAGCAAGAAAACACTGGTGGTCAAAGTCTACCGTATTTTCCTCCCCACTTTAGGTATCCTAGAAATCGCTAAGGTAAACACTCACACACGCATATTTCATACTGTCACCGCATTTCCCTGTAATTATTTTTACGGCGAAATTCCCTTTATGTTCAGTTAAGCATACGAAAAGCAAAACCAGATGATCAAGCCATACCAGTACTCTCTTATTTCTCCCGAGCAGTGCCTGG